>OX451738.1:1612733435-1613333435 GCA_948472305.1 Vicia faba | reverse complement strand
TAAAGACATTCAGTGGTACGGGTGGCACATGTACCTTATCACCATAGACTTGACATTTGTGGCAAATCCGTGCATGATTATTATAGTCATTCTGCATGGTGGACCAATAATAACCAGCTCACAAAATCTTTTTGGCCATGGTATGCCCACTGGAGTGAGTCCCAAAGTCACCCTCATGTAACACTTCAATGATTCTAGCTGCTTCTCTCTTGTCAACGCATCTGAGTAGTAAACCATCATGATGCCTCTTATACAACACACCACCACTGAGAAAGAACTTGGCCAAAAATCTTCTCAACAACTTCTTATCTATGACGGACGCCTCTTCAGGGTATTCTTGCATTTCAAGATATCTTTTGATATCATGAAACCAAGGTTTATCGTCTGATTCCAAATCGGCTTCAAAACAAAAAGCTGGCTCATCCAACCTTCTAATGGTAATGGAAGGTGCTTTGTTATCCCACTTAACTTTGAACATGGAGGACAAAGTTGCCAGCGCATCAACTAGATTGTTCTCTTCTCTGGAAATGTGTTCAAATGTGATCTCTTAGAAGTACGGAATCAACCTCATAACATGGTCACGATAGTGAATCAAGTTCTGATGACGAGTCTCCCAATCTCCATTAATCTGGATGATAACAAGATTGGAATCCCCATAAACTTTCAAATATTTGATCCGCAGGTCGATTGCTGCTTTAATGCCATAAATGCAAGCTTCATATTCGGCCATATTGTTAGTACAATTGAAGCAAATACGAGCTGTGAAAGGAATGTGGAATCCCTCAAGGGAAGTGATAACAGCTCCGACGTCGTTGCCCATGGCACTGGAGGCACCGTCGAACACAAGCGTCCAGCGTGATCCTGGCTTGGGTCCTTCATATGGGTTTGGTATATTACAATCCCGAATGTACACTATTTCCTCATTTGGAAAGTCAAACTTCATCGGTTCATAATCGTCCATGGGCTGATGAGCAAGATGATCGGCCAATATACTACCTTTGATCGCTTTTTGCATAGTGTATTGGATATCATATTCAGTGAGTATCATCTACCAACGGGCTACCTTTCCTGTAAGAGTTAGCTTCTTGAAAATGTACTTAATTGGATCCATTTTGGATATCAAGTAGGTGGTGTGAGTTAACATGTATTGTCTCAAGCGTCTGGCAGCCCAAGCAAGTGCACAACAAGTATTTTCCAACAATGAGTACCTTGACTCGCACTCTGTAAACTTCTTACTCAAGTAATAAATGGCTTGTTCTTTCTTTCCCGTTTCGTCATGCTGACCGAGGACACAACCCATAGATTTTTCCAACACCGTTGAATACATGATTAATAGCTTTCCTTCCACTGGCAGAATGAGTATCGGGGGTTCCTTCAAATACTCCTTTATTTTTTAAAATTCCTTCTGACAATCTTCATTCCACCTTACCGTATGATTTTTCTTTAACAATCTGAATAAAGGTTCACATGTGGCCGTGAGATGAGAAATAAATCGGGAAATATAGTTTAGCCTCCCCCAAGAAACCACAGACTTCCTTTTCTATTTTTGGTTCGGGCATTTCTTGTATCGCCTTCACTTTAGTTGGGTCAACCTCGATGCCTTTTTCACTTACAATAAATCCCAACAACTTGCCAGGTCTCACCCCGAAGGTGCATTTATTTGGATTCAGCCTCAACAGGAATTACCTCAGTCTCTCGAACAACTTCTCCATATGAACCAGATGCTCCTCTTCTGTTTCAGACTTAGAAATCATATCGTCCACATATACCTCAATCTCCTTGTGAATTATATCATGAAAGAGAGTAACCATGGTACGCTGATACATTGCCCCGACATTTTTCAATCCAAACGACATCACCTTATAGCAAAAGGTTCCCTAAGGTGTGATAAACGTCGTCTTCTCCATATCCTCAGGAGCCATCTTAATATTATTGTAACCCGAAAAACCATCCATGAAGGAAAATACTTTAGCGTGAGCGGTATTATTGACCAACACGTCAATATGAGGGAGAGGAAAATCGTCCTTAAGGCTGGCTCTATTCAAATCCCTATAATCCATGCACATCCTGACCTTACCGTCTTTCTTAGGCACAGGCAGAATATTTTTAATCCATGGAGGATAATTGATTACTTTTAAGAAATTCGCATCCAACTATTTCTGAACCACTTCTTTAATCTTTTTGGACATCAGGATGAGTTCTTTGGAGCTTTTGCTTGACAGGGGAGAAACCTTCTTTGAATGGTAATCGATGCACCACGATATCTGTATCTAAACCTGGCATGTCTTCATAAGACCAAGCGAAGATATTAGAATATTCACGGAGTAGCTCAATCAATCTGACTTTCATACTTTCCTCGAGATCTTCCCCTATCTTGACCTCTCTTTTTACCTCTTTTGTGCCAATGTTCACCACCCCAATTGACCCTTTATTCGGATGGATAACATTCTCTTCTTGTTTTAACAACCTTGCTAATTCCTCGGGAAGATCACAGTCCTCATATGCCTCCTCTTCAGCTTGACATATTGGATTGTCAAAGTCATTGTGAGCGATAGGAGAGTCGTTATCAATATAATCTATGGTGGAAGTGCATCTGCATAAATGATATTTTGGTGTTTTAGTGGCGGTGTGTGAAAAGGTAAACATTCCCATTTAAAAAGAAATAAAAAGAAAAGAATGGGATAAAAAAAATTTGAATGCAAAAACGTCCTTTATTCATGACAAACTTTTTGAAAATAAACATGGTGGCCCTATACAAATGGTTCACTATGCCTTGGGCAGAGTGCAGGAATTATGTCATGATAACAAAAGAAAACAAGAAAATTACTCCTCAACGCTTGAAACTTAGATGACATCCACAGAAGTCCAATTGTTGAGTGCTTGGCCTGGAATGCTTGGAAGAATCCAATCTTATATATTGTATCCATCAGCCCTATCGTTACGAATTGCATTGGTGCATCCTTCTTGAGTAGTACTAGGACGAGAGAATTTCAAAGGAGTAGATAAACCAGAAGCTTTGGAAGTTGCACTTTGCTGACCCGGGATGAAACCAAGACCAATTTTTTTGAATTTTAGGGTAACATCCAGCACCCGACCCCAACCTTCAGGGTTGCTGTTCTCCATCACTGCTTTAGCATCTCTTAGAGAAGACATAACAGTTTTCGACTTCTTTTTCTATTCTGGAGGAGGAAAATTAACTGCATAACCTGTCTCAAACGCTTGAAAAGGAGTCTCATGTATTTTGTAACGCCCGTAATTTAATTAATTATTTAATTAAATTATTTTTGGAATATTTATGAAGATGTGTTATAATTAAATTGGATTTATTTATTTAAGTGGAGAAATAATACTAGAGATATAATATTATGTGATGAAATAATATTAAAAGTGTAATATTATTTAATGTGGGATTATTTTGAGGGAGTAGAAATAATAGGGGTGTAGGTTTGGATCCCAATAAGGAATAATAGAATATTAGGTTATTTTATTATTTTTTGTTAGAAGAGAAGAAAGAAGCAGTAGAAAGAAATAAGGATTTGGAAGAGAACGTGAAGCTGCTGGAAATAGTGGAAAACGACAAGAACGTGAATTCAACCTAGAAATTGTAGAGCGACCTTCAATCCAAGGTAAGGGTGGGGTTCTGACTTTATAATTGGGTTCATGATGTTTGATATGTGGGGTTAGAGGTAATTGTTGTTTTTTTTCTTGAATTGGATATGTATGATGATGTATGATGAAGATTTGATGAATTTTAGATGAATAATGATGTCATGATGTTGTGTAATCGATGTAGTATTATAGGTTAATGTTAGGTGATGAATTACCGTGATTATAATAAGGTTTGTTGGGCTGTAACATGATTCCCGTAGTGTAAATACAGAGGAAAACGCAGAATTTGTGCAGAATGTAACAGGATGCATAGCCCTCAAAGGCTATGTGTTGATACAAGGAGGATGAGAGACCCAGGATGAGTCGACACGAAGAGAGGATGCGTCGATACATGATAGTTGCAAGACTCAGGATGAGTCGATCGGTGAGAAGCATGTGTCGATACATGCTGTGATTTAAAGCCAGGATGAGTCGATTCATAAGGAGGATGTGTCGACTCATAGTGTACAGATGAAGCAGGATGAGTCGATCCATAGGGTTTTGTGTCGATACATAATGTCTGGTTTTTGATAGAATCGGCTTTTAGTTGCTGTAACGTGAGTTTTAGGATGTTGTTTGAGATGTCGTTTGAAGCGTTGATTAACTAACACGATGAACTTTATTCTAGATGATTAAAACAATGAGTAAGAAGTGTAATCCTAGTAGCCAATTTTAGATTTAGGATTAATTCCTGTGTTGGTTGTTGTGCTGATTTTTAAACAGAATGATAAATAGGAGATGTTTAGAGACTGCTGTTCAAATTATGACAGTAGGATTAGTGACAGTAGCGGTGTAAAATTGCAGAATAATAATATGGATTACCGTAGTATTAATGTACAGCTGAGTTGTTAGTGAGATGTTATTAACAAAGTTGTGTTTGATAATTTATGATGAATAAATGACGTTGATGAATAAACGATGTTTAATGAATTATTTTGATGATATGAGATGTTAATTTGAGACGTATTTTGAGATGTATTTTAAGATGTTGTTTTGAGATGTTTATGAGATGTTGTTGTTTTGAGATATTTATGAGATGTTGTTATTTTGAGATGTTTATGAGATGTTGTTGTTTTGAGATATTTATGAGATGTTGTTATTTTGAGATGTTTATGAGATGTTGTTGTTTTGAGATAATTGAGATATGGTTGATTGAGTGTTGATATTACATTCATGATGAGTCGCATACATTGCATTTTTGAGATGGAGCTTATGTTCGTTGAGATGGCCTAGATTGGCAAATTTTGAGATGAAGGCTATGCCTTGTTGATGCCTCTATTAATTGGAAAAATTTTGAGATGGGAGTTATGCTCCAATGGTACCACATACATTTGCATTGTATTGAGTCGCATTATAAGAGTGAATGATGAAGTATATTTGATGTTTATGAATGTGTACATATGCTATAATTGCTGTTGATTATGAGATGATAAGTGGTGATATTATTGATCTAATTTAATATATTAATTATCATGCGCTTTATTATATTATTAGATATCTCACCCCTTCTGTTTGAATGTTGCCCTTATGTTGGTAACGTGCAAGTAATCGCGAGTGAAGGCTGTATACCTTCAATAGTTCGAGTCGGTATCATTGCTCTGATATGTAAAACTCGGGGGAATGAACGCTTGCTGATCTTAGACTGTTGTTTTTCAGTTGTTGAACTTTAAATTAATGATTATTGAATATGAGATGTTTCGAAGTTGTTGTTTTATCTAAAGATGTTATTGAAGAATTCCGCTGCGTAGTTGTTGAATAATTATCTAATGAAAGACGTTATGTTGATAATTCATCTGATGTTTTGAAAAAGTGTTATATATCTATGATGAATGCAATGAATTTGTTAGAAGAATTTGTGACGTCCCAATTCATTTGTATGATTGAAATTTTATAACTCTGATTTTATTTCATATAATTTGTCGGGGTAGAATTCGGGTGTTACAAAGTTGGTATCAGAGCAAAAGGTTGGTCCGACCTTGTCGTCGAGTCATAGTTGTTTAACAATCGAGCATTGTTATTTTGAGTTCTAACTGTTGTTTGTGTTGTAGTGAGAAGTTGAGATGACTGGAAGAAATGATGCTGCCCTTGATGCTGCTTTAGAAGCAATGGCTCATGCGATGGAAAATCAGCCAAATGCTTACGGGAATGCTGGATCTCGTAGCTTGGCGACTTTCTAGAGAGAGAATCCACCTACGTTCAAGGGAAAGTATGATCCTGACGGAGCATTAGAATGGTTGAAAGAGATTGAGAGAATTTTTCGCGTGATGAACTGCACTCCGGCGCAGAAGGTTCGTTATGGGACTCATATGCTAGCAGTCGACGCTGATGACTGGTGGCTAGAGACTTGTAAGAAGTTGGAAGCTGCAGGTGAGAATGTCACTTGGGCTGTGTTCCTTAGGGAGTTTTTGAGAAAGTATTTTCCTGAAGATGTCCGTGGGAAGAAGGAAATTGAGTTCCTTGAGCTGAAACAAGGAAATTTGTTTGTTGTTGAGTATGCTGCCAAGTTTGCTGAGTTGGCCAAGTTCTATCTGCATTACGCTGAGGAAAATGCTGAGTTTTCGAAGTGTATTAAGTTTGAGAATGGGTTGCACCCAGAGATTAAGAAAGCAGTTGGATATCAGAAAATCTGTGTCTTTGCTGATTTGGTGGATAGCTGCAGAATTTATGAGGAAGACAATAATGCACATTACAAGATTATCAGTGAGAAGAGGAGTAAGAATATACAGAATCATGGTAAGCCTTATGATGCCCCAGCTGGTAAGGGTAAACAGAGAGTTGCTCATGGTCAGAGGACTAGTGGGGGAGATGCTCCTGCTGGTGTGATTTGCTTTAAGTGTGGGAAACCGGGGCACAAGAGTAATGTGTGCACTACTGAAGTGAAGAGGTGTTTATGTTGTGGCAAGAACGAACATTTTGTATCTGAGTGTGAGCACAAGGGTGTGGTTTGTTTCAACTGTAAAGAAGAAGGGCACATTGGTAGCCAGTGTCCGAAACCGAAGAGAGCTCAGTCTAGTGGCAAAGTGTTTGCTTTGGTTGAGGATCAGACAACTGCTGAGGACGGACTTATTAGAGGTACATGTTTCATTAATAGTACTCCTTTAATCACTATTATTGATACTGGTGCTACGCATTGTTTTATTGTTGCTGATTATGTTGAAAGATTGGGTCTTGTGTTGTCTTCTTTGAATGGAGAAATGGTCGTCGATACTCCAGCCAAGGGGTCGGTGACTACTTATTTTGTGTGTGCTAAGTGTCCCTTTTCGATCTTCGACAGAGGCTTTGTTGTTGATTTGGTTTGTTTACTGTTAAGAGGTTTGGATGTAATTCTGGGAATGAACTGGTTAGAGCATAATTGTGTTCATATTAACTGTTATGACAAGTCAGTGAAGTTTTCTACTCCTGAAGAAGAGGAAGATGGTCTATTGTCTGCTAGACAGTTGAGGAAGTTTATGCAAGAGGAAGCACAAATGTTTTCGTTGATGGCGTTGCTATTTGTAGAGACTCAAGCTGTAATTGAGGAATTGTAGGTGGTGTGTGAATTTCCTGAAGTTTTCCCTGATGAGATTCCTGATGTACCACCAGAGAGAGAAGTTGAATTTGCAATTGATCTTGTACCTGGTACCAGACCTGTGTCTATGGCACCATACATGATGTCTACGTCTGAGTTGTCAGAGTTGAAGAAGCAATTGGAAGAGTTACTTGAGAAGAGGTTTGTAAGACCAAGTGTATCGCCGTGGGGTGCTCCAGTGTTGTTAGTGATGAAGAAAGATGGAAGTATGAGGCTTTGTGTTGATTATAGACAGCTGAATAAGGTGACAATTAAGAATAAGTACTCGTTTCCAAGAATAGATGACTTGATGGACCAATTGGTGGATTCCCGTGTGTTTAGTAAGATTGATTTGAAGTCGGGTTACCATCAGATTAAAGTGAAGGATGAAGATATTCAGAAGACGGCTTTCAGAATGCGTTATGGACATTACGAGTATTCAGTGATGCCTTTCGGTGTTACTAATGCGCCAGGAGTATTCATGGAATATATGAATCGTATCTTTCATACTTATTTGGATCGGTTTGTAGTGGTGTTCATTGATGATATTTTGATTTACTCTAAGTCAGAAGAAGAGCATGCTGAGCATTTAAGAGTAGTATTGCAAGTTTTGGAAGAGAAGAAGTTGTATGCAAAGCTGTCCAAGTGTGAATTCTGGCTGAACGAGGTTAGTTTTCTTAGTCATGTGATTTTAGGTAGTGGCATTATTGTAGATCCATCGAAGGTTAACGCTGTGTTACAATGGGAAACTCCAAAGTCAGCTACTGAGATTAGAAGCTTCTTGGGATTAGCTGGTTATTATAGAAGGTTTATTTAAGGGTTTTCTAAGTTGTCACTTCCGTTGACTAAGTTGACTTGTAAAGGTAGAGCTTTTGTTTGGGATGTTCAGTGCGAAGAAAGTTTTACATAATTGAAGAAGAGGTTGACGTCGGCTCCGATTTTGACGTTGCCAAATCCAGGAGAGCCTTTTGTGGTGTATTGTGATGCTTATAAGGTGGGTTTAGGAGGTGTGCTTATGCAGAATGGTAAGGTAGTTGCTTATGCATCGAGGCAGTTAAGGACTTATGAGAAGAACTATCCTACGTATGATTTAGAGCTTGCTGCAGTTGTTTTTGCATTGAAGATTTGGAGGCATTATCTTTATGTTTCTAGATTTGAAGTGTTTAGCGACCATAAGAGTTTGAAGTATCTGTTTGATCAGAAATAGCTGAATATGAGGCAACATAGATGGTTGGAATTGTTAAAGGATTATGATTTCAGTTTGAATTATCATCTAGGAAAAGCGAATGTGGTAGCTGATGCGTTGAGTCAAAAGACTTCACATATGTCAGCAATGATGGTTAAAGAGTTGGAATTGATTGAGAAGTTCAAAGATATGAGCTTAGTTTGCGAGGTTACTCCGCATAGTGTTATGTTGGGTATGTTGAAGATTAATAATGAATTTTTAGACAGGATCAGAGAAGCTCAGAAGTTAGATGTGAAACTGGTAGATTTGATGGTTGGGATTGATCAATCTGAGAATAGTGATTTTAAGCTAGATGAGCAAGGTGTGTTGAGATTTCGTAACTGGATTTGTATTCTTGATGATGCTGAGATGAAGAAGTGATATTTGAAGAGAGCCATAGAAGTAAGTTGAGTATTCATCCAGGAGCTACAAAGATGTATCAAGATTTAAAGGGTTTGTTTTGGTGGCCTGGGATGAAGAGTGATGTGGCTCGGTTTGCGTAGGCATGTTTGACTTGTCAGAAGTCGAAAGTTGAACATGAGAAGCCTGCAGGATTGATGCAACCATTGGAAGTTCCAGAATGGAAATGGGATAGCATTTCAATGGACTTTGTGACAGGATTTCCTAATACTTTAAGAGGGCATGATTCGATTTGGGTGATTGTTGATAGGCTTACGAAGTCAGCTCATTTTATTCCTATTAACATCAGTTTTCCAGTGTCGAAGTTGGCTGGGATTTATGTTAGTGTGATTATGAAGCTGCATGGTGTTCCTTTGTGCATTGTGTCAGATAGAGATCCAAGATTTACTTCTGATTTTTGGAAGAGTTTGCAAGAAGCGTTGGGTTCTAAGTTGAGGTTGAGTTTAGCGTATCATCCTCAAACAGATGGCCCGACTGAACGGACGATTCAATCGTTGGAAGACTTATTGGGGGCATGTGTTCTTGAGCAGGGAGGTTTGTGGGATACTTATCTTCTGTTGATAGAGTTCACGTATAATAACAGTTACAATTCTAGTATTGGGATAGCACCTTTTGAGGCATTGTATGGTCGAAGATGTAGAACTCGGTTATGTTGTCATGAATCTGGTGAGAGTGTAGTACTTGGACCTGAACTTGTTCGTGAGACTACTGAGAAGGTGAAGTTGATTCGAGAAAATATGAAAGCTTCACAAAGTAGACAGAAGAGTTATCATGACAAGCGAAGGAAAGATTTGGAATTCCAAGCTGGTGATCATGTGTTTTTAAGAGTTACACCTGTGACTGGTGTTGGGCGAGTATTGAAGTCTAAGAAGCTCACTTCTCGTTTTATTGGGTCGTATCAGATTTCAGAGAGAGTGAGGAATGTTTCTTATAGAGTGGCTTTACCGCCTAATCTTTTGAATTTGCATGATGTGTTTCATGTGTCGTAACTTCGAAAGTATAATTCAGATCCATCTCATGTGATTCATATGGATGATGTACAAGTACGGGATAATCTTACAGTGGAGACAATGCCTGTACGGATCGCGGATCGTGAAATGAAGACTCTGAGGGGCAAAGAGATTGCCTTGGTTAAAGTGGTTTGGCTAGGAGCTGCTGGTGAAAGCATGACTTGGGAGTTAGAGAGCAAGATGCGAGACTCCTATCCTGAATTGTTTGATTGAGGTAAATTTTCGAGGACAAAAATATTCTAAGTGGGGGAGAGTTGTAACGCCCGTAATTTAATTAATTATTTAATTAAATTATTTTTGGAATATTTTTGAAGATGCGTTATAATTAAATTGGATTTATTTATTTAAGTGGAGAAATAATACTAGAGATATAATATTATGTGGTGAAATAATATTAAAAGTGTAATATTATTTAATGTGGGCTTATTTTGAGGGAGTAGAAGTAATAGGGGGTGTAGGTTTGGAGCCCAATAAGTAATAATAGAATATTAGGTTATTTTATTATTTGTTGTTAGAAGAGAAGAAAGAAGTAGTAGAAAGAAATAAGGATTTGGAAGAGAACGTGAAGCTGCTGGAAATAGTGGAAAACAGTAAGAATGTGAATTCAACCCAAAAATTGTAGAGCGACCTTCAATCCAAGGTAAGGGTGGGGTTCTGACTTTATAATTGGGTTCATGATGTTTGATAATTGGGGTTAGAGGTAATTGTTGTTTTGTTCGTGAATTGGATATGTATGATGATGTATGATGAAGATTTGATGAATTTTAGATGAAAAATGATGTCATGATGTTGTGTAATCAATGTAGTATTATAGTTAATGTTAGGTGATGAATTACCGTGATTATAATAAGGTTTGTAGGGTTGTAACATGATTCCCGTAGTGTAAATACAAAGGAAAAGGCAGAATTTATGCAGAATGTAACAGGATGCATCGACCTCAAAGGCTATGTATCGATACAAGGAGGATGAGAGACCCAGGATGAGTCGACACGAAGAGAGGATGCGTCGAGACATGATAGTTGCAAGACTCAGGATGAGTCGATCGGTGAGAAGCATGTGTCGATACATGCTGTGATTTAAAGCCGGGATGAGTCGATCCATAAGGAGGATGTGTTGACTCATAGTGTACAGATGAAGCAGGATGAGTCGATCCATAGGGTTTTGTGTCGATACATAATGTCTGGTTTTTGACAGAATCGGCTTTTAGTTGCTGTAACGTGAGTTTTAGGATGTTGTTTGAGATTTCGTTTGAAGCGTTGATTAACTAACACGATGAACTTTATTCTAGATGATTAAAACGATGAGTAAGAAGTGTAATCCTAGTAGCCAATTTCAGATTTAGGATTAATTCTTGTGTTGGTTGTTGTGCTGATTTTTAAACAGAATGATGAATAGGAGATGTTTAGAGACTGTTGTTCGAATTATGACAGTAGGATTAGTGACAGTAGCAGTGTAAAATTGCAGACTAACAATATGGATTACCGTAGTATTAATGTACAACTGAGTTGTTAGTGAGATGTTATTAATGAAGTTGTGTTTGATAATTTATGATGAATAAATGACATTGATGAATAAACGATGTTTAATGAATTTTTTGGATGATATGAGATGTTAATTTGAGATGTTTATGAGATGTTGTTGTTTTGAGATGTTTATGAGATGTTGTTGTTTTGAGATGTTTATGAGATGTTGTTATTTTGAGATGTTTATGAGATGTTGTTGTTTTGAGATAATTGAGATGTGGTTGATTGAGTGTTGATATTACATTCATGATGAGTCGCATACATTGCATTTTTGAGATGGAGCTTATGCTCGTTGAGATGGCCTGGATTGGCAAATTTTGAGATGAAGGCTATGCCTTGTTGATGCCTCTATTAATTGGCAGATTTTTGAGATGGGAGTTCTGCCCCAATGGTACCACATGAATTTGCATTGTATTGAGTCGCATTATAAGAGTGAATGATGAAGTATATTTGATGTTGATGAATGTGTACATATGCTGTAATTGTTGTTGATTATGAGATGATAAGTGGTGATATTATTGATCTAATTTAATATATTAATTATCATGCGCTTTGTTATATTGTTAGATATCTCACCCCTTCTGTTTGAATGTTGCCCTTATGTTGGTAATGTGCAGGTAATCGCGAGTGAAGGTTGCATACCTTCAATAGTTCGAGTCAGTGTCATTGCTATGATATGTAACACTCGGGGGGATGAACGCTTGCTGATCTTAGACTGTTGTTTTTCAGTTGTTGAACTTTAAATTAATGATCATTGAATATGCGATGTTTCAAAGTTGTTGTTTTATCTTAAGATGTTATTGAAGAATTCCGCTGCGTAGTTGTTGAATTATTATCTAATGAAAGACGTTACGTTGATAGTTCATCCGATGTTTTGAAAAAGTGTTATATATCCATGATGAATGCAATGAATTTGTTAGAAGAATTTGTGACGTCCCGATTCATTTGTATGATTGAAATTTTATAACTCTGATTTTATTTCATATAATTTGTCGGGGTATAATTGGGGTGTTACATATTTCACCCTCAACCTCAACATAGAGGAATGATGTCAAATGACTCAAAATATACTCTTCCTCGCCGCATACAGTTATCACTTTTCCCTCTGTAGGATACTTTAGCTTCTGGTGAATAGTAGAGATGACTGCCCCTGCCTTGTGAATCCACGACCGTCCCAACAAACAACAATACGATGGTTGTATGTCCATCACAAAGAAAGTAGCATTGAAAGTGCGAGGTCCCACCTTGATAGGTAATTCCACCTCCCCAAATACTGCTCTTCGGGACCCGTCAAAGGCTTTTGCCATCAAACCGCTAGGACGTAGCTCCAGGCCGGAATAATCAATTTTCATCAACGCTGACTTGGGTAGTACATTCAAAGACGACTCTGTATCTACCAAAACTCGGGATAGAGTAATTCCCCTAGACTCCAAGAAATATGTAACGCTTTGTTATGGTCTCACCCTTCTGGAGGAAGATCAAAATCTGTGAAGCCCAAACCGTTCCCAGCAGATATGTTAGCATAAACATTCTCGAACTGATTGACTGTTATCTCATGCGACACAAATGCATTCTTCAACAACTTCATTAAAGCATTTATGTGAGGTTCTGAATAGATCAACAAGGATAAGATAGACATCTTAGAAGGGGTATGGCTTAACTGATCAATTATGCTATAATTGCTTTTCCTGATAATTCACATTAACTCCTCAACTTCATCGGGAACTGAAGAAGTTTCTGGTATCGGAATTAGTTGAGTCACATTGGCTGGCGTAGCCCTTGGATTACCAATCATCACCTGTTGTTTTCCTTTTTCTCTTACAGAGGCATCTTCCGCATCTTGTACATTGGAAGGATCAAACACTCTTCCTCTTCTAGTTATTCGGCTTTCACCGGAGAAATTATGAACATCCCCTTTGCTGTCTTCAGTAATTTCTTCCTCATAAGGACGAGGACTTACCTCTTGCCTCACCCCGTGGTAATAACTATCAGCACCATAATGCCATGTGATGGACTTCTCGCTGGTATACGACATGGGTCCAGGTACCATAATCATCAAATGAGGCGCCCTAGATGAAGTAGGAATGGCCGCAGGGGTGTAAGGAATAGATACCACAACAACATCATCTCCTATAACCTTTCAATATCTTGGTCTTTTATTGAACTATAGGGAACCTTCATTCATCATGAATTGGATGCCAACTTTCAAATCATAACAGCCCTTAAGTTGCACTTTACACTTCGCACAATCTAAAGCATAGCTTGGGAAAATAGATTTTTCAAGCAAATACCTCTTAACATACCATAATGGAGTAGTTATCTGTTCCACATTCATAACTAAATTCAGCATTTCTCCATTATCATCAATCATATTAACAACAACCCCTCCATGTCTAGGCATTGGGTTTTGGGTAACATTCAGACCAGTCACTGGAGTAAACTCAATTACTTTGGCATCCAACAAGTCTTGTATTCTGCACTTCAATGCAAAACAATTGTTAGTAGAATGACCAACTCCGCCAGAATGGATTTCACATCTTGCGTTAGCATCATAATTAGGAGGAAGTCTTCCAGGGGGTGGTGGCATATTTCTCAAACAGATCAACTTCAAATCGAGCAAATGGTGGAGTGCTTCGGTAGGAGATACTGGCAAGGGATCAAATTTTCTCAACTGTATTTGTTGTTGATTATTATATTAACGGGGAGCATCTTCCTGTCTTTGTTGTTGGGGAACCAGATTCTGTCTCTGCTGTGGGGGAGCAATAATAGGGATAGAAACAACATTGATTTGTTGGTGTTGACGATCCTCTCCTCTTCCTCTTTGAGAGTAAATCTCACTTGTGTCGCCTTCCCTTTTCTTGGGGTAAGTATTGAATGGCTTCTTACCACCCCCCTGATGAACCACTAGAACCACTGATTTGAATCTTCCCTAATTTCAAACCCAGCTCAATTCTTTCACCAGCCATAACCAATTCCGCAAACCATGCTGAAGCACTTCCTATCATGTGATCATAAAACGGCCCTTGCAGGGTACTCATAAACATATCAATGAGTTCTCGCTCCATGAGTGGAGGTTGAACCCTCACAGCCAACTCACGCCACTTCTGAGCATATTCTTTGAAAGATTCTTTTGGTCCCAGGGACAAATTCTGTAATTGAGTGCGATTAGGCGCCATATCCATATTGTACTGATAATGTTTGACAAAAGCACGAGCAAGATCATTCCAACATCGAATATGAGTCTTCTCTAAGTTCATGTACCACTCCAGGGATGCCCCAGATAGGTTATCCTAGAAAAAATGAAAAAAGAGCCCCTGATTCTCGGTATGCACTGACATCTTCCAGAAATAAGCGGTTGCATGAGTAACGGGACATGACGAACCATTATACTTTTCAAAGACCGGTGGTTTGAACTTTGGAGGAACCTTCACCCCAGATACTAGCTGTGATACGGTGGCAGAACCGACTGTTATATACTGGTTTTGTGTTTTTTGTTTGCAAATGTGCGGTAAGTAAGAGTCGCCACCGTCTTTTCTTTTATCCAACAAAGGAAAGGGTGAAAAGAACATAAAAATACCTTTTCGAGATGTTTTCTGAGTAAGGGAGGTAGATTATAGAAAGGGAAGGTGTTAGCACCCTTTCCATCTGTGGTTTTCCATGGGCTCTTAGAGGTTTGCTCATTTTGAAATACCTTTATGCTTTGTGTTTGAAAATGTTTTGAAAACGCCTTAGTACGACGGACTATGTAATGTTTCTCGAGATAGTGGAGAAAATATACAAAGTGTTATGAAATGTCGTTTGAAAATTAGTTTTTGTCTGTAAGTGCAAAATATTTGAGCAAACTTCTAACAATTATCTACTTTTGTACTCAAAAAGGTTATTCTTTTCCTCTTTTCCTTTAGACAGTGCTATCCTACTATTGGTGAGTAGGTAGCATTGTCGTTGGATGTTTTGAGGGACAATTGGATGGACGTTACAGTCACAAAGGCAACTTGTGGAGACGCTTTAGAAATTTTGCTTAAGGGACTAGATCATTTACCGAAAGGCAACACTGTAAGGGTCATCGAGGGACTATGATCTTTTGATTTTACGGGTCTTTGCTAAAGCGTTCCTGCCTCATGACTGTTTTTTAAAGGCAACCAAAGTGGGAGTACTTTAGAGGTGTACATGTGATAGTGTGTTGTGTTTCGGTTATTTTATCTTTAAACATTTAGGTGTTCTACCGTTTGTTTTCAGATCTTGTCATGCAATCCTAGTTACTAGCAGTTAATATTTTGCAGAAATTAAAGTGCAGGAATTTAAAGTGTGGGAATTGTAAATCCTACGCTATTACAAGGCTTTGGGGAGGGGGATTATTTACATATCCAAAATTGGGGGAATAAAGCAGTAAAGTGTAAAAGTCTTAATTAAGCTATTACAAAACAGTAAGCAGTTACAATAAAATAAAGGCGCGCGAATTTGAAAATAACGTCTAAAAATCCTAAGAATAAAATATTTTTTGTTATTTTATTATAAAAGAAAATAAAGCCTAAGTCTGTTTAATTTTAATTTTAAAAAAATGTTAAAATAATTAATTCATTCATTTATAAATTAATTTAATTAGAAGAGAAAATTAGCCTAATGTTTTTTTAGTGATTTTTGGTTTTAATGCAAAAATAAAAAGAAATCAATGAAAACAAAAATAAAATGCAAGGGACATCTGTTGTACCCCAAAATTTTCCCTCGCATTTTTTCCACAAGAAATCACATCTTCAGGCTTTTCCTGATTTTTCAGATTGGCTCAAGAATCGGTCAAACAGATTTTTCTCGTCAGTCAGACAAAATTAGAGTTTTCATTGATTTTCATGGCTCTGGAACAATTCAAACAGTTGGTTTAGGGTTTGGTTGATTTTGGCTCAACTTTGATCAAGCGAACGCTTCTTTGGCATTTGATCAGGAACTAGGGTTTGTGCGCAGATCTCTCAGAAAGATTTAAATTCTACAGTGCTTTTCAAGTTATTCCGAGATATGGACTGAGGCATTTGGACTGAGTTTGCAATGTTTGACTAAATCAGTGAGAAGAAAAGACATTTGGGCATGTATGATTTGACGGTGCATTGCTTTGATTATTCAAGATGCCGGACGTTTTTGGATTATTTATTATTCTGAGTTAAATGGTTGGAATTTATTTTCAATTATTATAATTTAAAGAATTATAAATAATAAATAAACAATTGAAAAGAATAAAAAGAATTAATTGGTTAAAAGGAATTTTTATTCATCTTTAAATATTTGTTACAATTGTTATTTAAATACAAGTATTTATTTACAAAGTATTTATAATAATGATAGTTACAATAATTAAAATTGAAATAAACTGTCCTAAATTTCCTAATCTTCATTCTTCTATCCAATGCCTCCTCTTTCGCTCCATCTGACTTTTTATCTGCAAAACAAAGAAAAGAAGAAAAAGTCAGAAGCATATAAATTGAATTAAAGAGACAGACAGTTAATTTGGGCTCATCATTAAAGGCAACTGACTGGAATCAGTTAGCCCTCTCTGCAAATCACGGGATTTCTCCCGGTTCACAGAGAGGGATGGATAATGCTTGCTAAACATGAATGCACAAAGTTGAAATGCACAAATTCAAAAGGGGTCAAACAAAGCTGCATAGTTCAAAACAAACAGCATGTGCAAATACAAAGTTCAAATCCAAATTGAACCACAAAGTCCAAACTGAGTTCACATTCAAACTAAGCCAAAAGCTGTCAAAATGTCCAAAATATGGAAAGATATCAAGATAGCAAACAAAAGGCTACTCAGTACTGTCACAAAGAAGCAGGCAGTATGGAAAAGAGATAAAGTATGCAGGTTAAAACCAACATTGCAAGCAAGCATAGTCAAATGCATCATTTTCCAGCAGTGCCTTTTCAGCTAAAGTACAAACATAAACATTTTTTAATGTTTTAACTGTACTAGAGAGAGAAGAAGAGAGGAAAAGAATAGGCTTACTGGCTTTAGGCTTGAGAAAGGAAATATATAAAAGAGACTGCAATAAAATAGTAGAGCAGGGGGCAGAGATATTAAGAAACCAAAATACAAACAAAACTGTCAAGAAAAAGATAACTCAGAGCAAGCCTGAACTGTCCAGCTTCAACACAAAAAACCTGTAGCATAAAGCCTAAACCAATATATTCAAACACAAAAAACCGTGTACAAGCCTCAAAGCTTAGCAGCCTAAACCAGTAAAACTCACTTGTCCAAAAGCCTGCTGTCAAAAAACCTCACACTAAGCTTCACCTGCCAAAGCCTTACCTGCAATAAAAACCTTTCAAACTGCTTCAACCAAGACAGAACCCAAAAATACAAACTCAGCATACCACAAAGCCATAACCTGTAAACAGCATAAGCCTTACAAACCTACTCAAAACACCAACCCTGTCAAGCTTAAAGGCCACAACCTCAAGGCCCTCAAGCATAGAACCTGTTCTCAAACAATACCAACTGTCAAAAAACTGAAGCCAAGACCTAAATCAGTAAAACTCCAAACAACCAACCTTTTCAACACAAGCCTGGTCAGATCAAGGCAACCTCTAAGCCCTCAGAAAAGTTTCATCATTGGGCCATCCAAAGCATCACAACATATCTCAGCATACCAATAAGCATATTCAGAATCATCAAATACATCATCAAGAAACTGTTTCGCATCAAGCAAAGCAAGGTAGGCAACCAAATTCAGCAAGCAAACATACAAGGCATCAAGGCAACCAGAAGAAGAAGATAAAGAAGCGTACATAAGCAGAAGCGAAGAGAAGAAGAAAGAAGTGATATCAAAATTAGGTTTTCAAGTTCATCATTAAACCAAACAAAAGGCAAAAACATAAAGGTACCAGGAAGAGCTAGCTTCATCATCACGCGTTTCCCCGCCGTCAAGCCTCCAAACGCCTCCAAATTCCTTTCTCCTCCGTCTCCCAAAAGGTAGTATAACTTTCATCCTTTCCTTTTCATACCTCAACAGAAACAACAATAATAAACGCTTAAGATTAGAACACGATAAAACGTAAAACATGCAACATATAAAAAGATCGAAACCTTAAGGAAACGGAAGGATGCTTTACCGTCTCTTGGCACCTTTGTGCATATCTGTGGAGAGAAGAGGACCCAGATGGTGGCGTTGGTGGCTTAGGAAAAGGACATGGTTCAGGACGCCTTGGCTCGAGAGCAGAAGAGGAACGAAGACGAACGAAATGAACGACGGCGCCTCAATCTCAAACCCTAGGTTTTTTCCCAAATGACACAAACTTTGTCAAACCCTAAAAAACGTTTGTCACAAGCCTTTGGGCCTTCGCCCGTTCTAAGCGCCTAAAGCCCATTTTGTTTCTTCATGAATACACCTCCTTTTGCCCATTATTCTGGTTATTGGTCATTGGGCCTAAGACCCTTTGAGCCCATCCCATCCTTTTTAACAAAAAAGCTATTGTTTTTTTAATTTTATATTAATTTTTGCTTTGTTAAATAAATACACTAACTTTATTTTACACTAATTAACCCTACTTTTTTTATAACTTACTTAATACTAATTTTAATTTTTTACATTAACAATACTTTTTTATATATATATCATAATTAAATTTTATATAGAAACTAATAAAAATAATATTTTTCTTTAAACTTGAAACTTACACTTTCTCTAATTAAAATTTTTATACATGAAATGTTAATTTTCTTTAAGATAAATACTTTCCTTTTCTTAAAATATTGTCTTTGTACATTAATACTAAAAAAATACTAATATATAAGAAATAGGATTTAAGACATTCTTTTCTTTTCTTGAAATATTAAGTTTATACATATTAAACAAAATACAAAACTACAAATTTAAATCACACATACTTAATAATATATTTAGGTTCACATTTCTTAACTTGTAAATAAATTACATATACACTTACACAATACACTTACATTGATACATTATACATTTGCTATACTTTGCTATACATTATATTTTACATTGCGATCGATTCGATTTGGTTGTAATCATTTAAGTCTCATCCCTATTTGTGAATTTGTACCCCCACTCCCGGATACTTATTTGTAATAGCGTAGACTTTAAATTCCCGCAATTTACCGCTTTCAAATATACCATGGTTAGACCTAGGGTTTGCATGTACATAAAATCAAACGCTAGATAACCTAATACAAGACAAATACATGAAATCAATACACAACCACACTTGCACCCCCTAGGGTAATCCCACATGTTGCCTTCTAAAATGGGCCATGCTCGCACGTAGAGTTTCTTTGGCAAAACAATTCAAATAATCATAAGTCCCTTGATGACGCTTTCGAAAGTTGCCTATCAAAATGATCATAGTCCCTTCAAGCAAAATTGCCAAAGACACTTGGCACCATTGCATTCATGGTCCATACGATGACCCGCGCCTGTCCCGTTAAACATCCTAAACGCAAGATTGTCCACCAAATTCAATGGTGGAACAAAATTGTTTAAAAAGGGTTAAAACATAAGAAAAGCCTTTGAGTACAATAGGGGTAGACAAAACTCTTAGTTACTTGATCGACTTGCAAAAACACTTGCCTACTTTTCAAACAACACTCCACAAACACTTTCAAAACAAAACTTTTAAAAACATTTGAAACATCTTTTCGAAAAGATACACACCGTTGTATATACTCAAACACGAGTCATTACAATGGTTGCCGAAACAAAGGCGTCTATTTTAAAAAACATTTTCAAAACACACACACACACACACACACACCATTTTCAAGCAATCAAAAATCAAGCAATCAAAAATCTGCGGAGTTGGTAATCCCAGATTTCGCTCAATGATTGCTGTTGAAGTGAAGTTATCCAAGATTCTCTCAATGTTTGCTGTTGAGGTTGAAGTCGCCTATGGTTCTCTCCCGATCCTGCGGAGTTGGTAATCCCAGATTTCGCTCAATGATTGCTGTTGAAGTGAAGTTATCCACGATTCTCTCAATGTTTGCTGTTGAGGTTGAAGTCGCCTATGGTTCTCTCCCCGATCCTGCGGAGGTGGTAATCCCAGGCTTCGCTCAACGATTGCTGTTGAAGTTGAAGTTATCCAAGACTCTCTCAATGATTGTTGTTGAGGTTGTAGTCACCTATTGGTTCTCTCCCCGATCCTGCGGAGGTAGTAATCATCCCAAGATTTTCTCAACGATTGCTGTTGAAGTTAAAGTCATCCAAGGTTCTCTCACCGTTCCTGTTGAGGTAGTAACCATCCCTGGTTCATTCATCATCGTTTGAAACTCCAGATTCAGCTCCTGTAACCAGTCAGGACACATCTATACAAAGCATCTGAAGACCAGATCCTGCAACATGTCAGGTACTCATTTTTCTCTTGCAGGTACGCAAGTTCTCGCTAAGGAATCTCTTATGCGATTGACATACAGATGGCATCTATAAGCCCATCACCCTATCCATCAATCTCCAAATTGCATCTATAAGCCCATTCACCATCACACTGCTACTATGTGAGCGCAAATTTCTGGGCACTCTAGTGTTCAATCATCTTCCACCTTCGGATTACGAAAGGCCCGTCAGCCAATCTGCATCCTCAGGTTTAAGAAGATTGAACAGGGGCAACTGTTGTACCCCAAAATTTTCCCTCCCATATTCTTCAAGAAATTGCCAAGTCAAGCTTCAAAATTTCCCAAGGGTTGCACAGTTCAAGGGCCTCCTAACAGTCAAAATTAGGGTTTTGGTTCTGACAAAGTAAATGAAGTTTCCAAGGGTCCAATCAAGTCCCACATGCCTATAAATATGGTCAAGCATCCTCATACCAAGTTTCAAGACTTTCAGCACAAAATTGCACAGTCAAAACCCTAATTGCACTACAGTCAACTGTAGGGGCAAAATGGTCATTTGACAGTCAAAAGTTCAAATTTTTGGTCAACATCTCATTTTGAAGCCACAAACATAATTTGATCAATGCTTGATCATGATTATCAAGGCTTGGCTCAAAAATCATCAAGATGCAAAAGTTTCCTTATTTGGACAGTTGAAGAAGTCAACTGTAAATTGACCAGGGCATAACTTTCACATGGATTATCAGAAAAATTCCATCCAAAGCTAATTTTGAAGATAAAGACATTTCCTACAACTCCTCTTCATACTTCAAGTCCAAGAAATGCTCTCACAAAAAGTTATCAATTTCAACATTATAGGTCATTTTCAAAAGTCAACAAAAAGGGACTTTAAGTCAAAGGCCATAACTTGAGATTGGTAAATCAAAATGACATGGGACCAAGGAAATTGGTTAGAGGACTCAAAGACCTTTCCAAAATGTCCAAGAACATGAGCAAAGCTTAAAAATTGAGCAAGTTATGCCTTGTGGAAGTTGGGAAATTTTTGGATATTTTGAAAAGTCAACAATGCTTCAAATGACCTAAAATTGCTAATGGGCCTCTTTTTCTTCCACAATTCATCATCCAAGGCATGTGCACGACCATTTGGCCCAAAGGGAATTTTTTATCATTTTTATTTTATTTATTTGGATTTTTAATTATTAATAATTCATTTAATTAAAATAAATAGGTGAAAAATACTAAACCTAATGTTTTGAATCTTTTTGTGCATATAATATCTCCAAGATTTCGTGCAAGTCAGATTAGGAAAGAATTGAAGATAATTGGACATGATTTGGTAGCAAACATGCATGAAAAGATTGGAAAATTATGGCCATGAAAATCAAAGATCCATTCCATAATTGCAAAGGTTTTTGGACCTCTTTTCCAACCCTAATCACTCACATACAAATACAAAACGCAACCCTAGTGATCAGAAACTCCAAGCTGCGCCATATACCAAGAGCCAAATTTGAATTTTTTGCAAGAAATTCCAAAACTGAAATCACTATTCCAAAGCATTTCAAGCCAAAACAACCATCTTATCACCTTCCTGGGACATCAAGGAAGGATCCTGGATCAAGAACATCAACTCTAACGCCTTGAATCATTGTACAGAAATCAAACTTTTCCACTTTTTTTTCATAATCGTGTTTTAATATTTATGCATTTTCATGGCATTTCTTTCATAGGTTCTGACTAATGAGAGGATTCTGAAGCTAACCATATAAGTTAATTGTGTTTTTATGCGCTATACACGATTCCACCATTGATGCAGGCTAGGGTTCCTTGAGTTCTAAATTAGGCGTTTCCAAAAGCCATAAAATTAGAGCCTCATAATACCATGAATAGATTCAGGGCGTTGGGACGAAAATAATGAAACCCTCGCGCCTAATTTCTGAGGCCACATGGCCTATTCGCTATTATCAAATCAAGCATGTTTTAGGGGGGTTAAAAACCCCCGCTAACTTTCTTTTGTTTTCAGGGAAAAAATACAACGAAGAAGAAGAAGATGAGGTGTCCAGTGGTAATTGGGTTATTTAAATTTCGCGCTGAATTTGAGCACTAACGATTGTTTTATTATATTATGTTTATTGGTCATATGATAAACGAAGAAGCAAAGCAGCGCGTCTGGCAAGGCACTTGGTTGGTAATCTTCAGGACCTGGGTTCGAGCCCCAGGTCCCCCACCCCTTCAATACTATTTTTCATTTAATAATTCTATGCAGTGTCAATGCTATGGACCATCATACGTTCCTCAAATCAAGCCGTCCACGCGTACCATTGCATTCAATCAAGGGCCAGGATCTGTAGAACATGGTAAACTCTAGTCAACGCCTATGCACGCTAGCTGGAAAGTCCACCAGGCCAAGGTCTAAATGGGCCCAAAAATACTAATCAAAACCTCACAACTGGGGACAACACCCCCCTAAGGTTTGCAAGTTTCTCATTTTTTCATTGTTTTTTATTTTGATTCAATTATTATGGTTAATTAATTCTTTTAATTTAATTATTTTTATTTTCATAAAAAAACCCAAAAACAATGAAAAAATCAGAAAAAGGACAAAATTAAATATATTTATTTAACTAGTATTTTTTGTAAATAAAAATCTTTATTAATTAATTAGTTTTAATCTAGGGTTAACTTTAATATTTTTTCAATAAAACTTAAAAATTGATAGAATTAGGGTTTCAAATCTTTTCATTCATTTTTTTCTTTTCTTTTCATTAGTAATTAAATATTATTTATTTTTGTAATTAAATTACCATGTAATTAATTAGGCTTAAATTTTAGATAATTGTCATATTTTCTTAATAAATTAAAAATTGTAGAATTAGGTTGTTAATTTCATTAAATTCTCATAAATACAAAAAGCCAAGAAACGATTTATTTTCTCATTTTAATTTAATTAGTTTAATAATTCAATTTAATTTCATTAAAAAAAGGGTCCAACGCCCTCGCTTCCCATTGTAATTTAATTCGCACATTTACTTTCTTTTCGTATAATTATTTATGTACCTCTCCCAAAGCTGTGTAATTTCATAATTTCTCGCACTTTATTTTACTTTCTTTATCTTTCTGTCAAATCGGGTTCTGGAAATTTTGGCGATGTGGACCCGCGCCTTTTGTAATAGTTTAGAACTTTACCTTTCCGCAACTTTTTTTAACTGTTAACAAATGCATGCAAGAATGAATGGCCTTAAATAAAAACAAACGCGTAGCTCACCAATAACATGACAAGATAAAATAAATGAATCTGACACACAAATCACACACCACCCCTAGGGTACGCCTCACTGTTGCCTTGCCTCGAAAGGTGATCGTCGAGTAGAGGATGTCTTAGTAAGTCCTCATGATCCGGGAACCTGGCATGAGGGTAGCTTCTAAGGTGTCTTCCCATTGCTCTGGTGATCACCATGTCCCGAACCTCGAATTGATCCGAACACCTCCAACGGTGGTGCTACCTACCTCTCAATGGTGGGATGGTACTACTTTAAGGACATTTACACAGACGAATTCCTTAGGGTAGGCAGACGACTCTAGATACTTGCTCTAATTTCAAAACAAATCAAAAATACTTTTCACACCGACACCTTTTCAAAAAGCTTTCGAAAGCAACTTTTCAAACACTCTTGAGGACTGATACAAGAGTCGAACTGAAATTTTCAAAGAAACTTTTTTAAAACCCACAGTTGAAAAGCAAACAAACCATTTTGAAAACACAAATGAGCAATTATCTAAGAGCCCATGGATAACCATGGATAGAAAGGGTGCTAACACCTTCCCTTTCTATAACCTACCTCCCGAACCGAGAGCAATCTCTTTAAGGAATTTTTCTGTGCTTTTGTCCTTTCCATTTGGAGAAAATAAAAGACGGTGGCGACTCTTGCTTCCGCGACATTTCGTGAACCAGCGTTAAACAGTCAGTTCCAGATCCACCGATCACAGCCTGTATATACACTCACTGGCTTTTGCATACATGTACATAGCATCATGACATCATACCATAGCATTTTTCACTAACCTTTTCAAGGATCTTGAGGGTCTGTTGATGCAGGGTTACGTTGAACCAGACGTCTATCAAAGGGCAAGAGGCTTCCTCCTCTAACAAATGCCAATCAAAGATCAAGTACAACAACTTGAATCAGTGGCTGTGACCCACTTGACATGGTGAGCTCGATTCTTGTGGAAAGACATCCACCGGTGCAAAGCTCTCCAATCGAAGACCAAAGTTCAACCTCTAACATTCTCTTGTGTTTACCCCAAGAGATCCTTGAAAACATTGCATATATATCATACATATCATTGCATAACAGGTTTCTCCCATGCAGGTTTCCTTATTCTTCCTACTGTTTATTTCAGTAAGATGGATATGGAACAAACGGTGAAAGATCTCCAAGCTCAAAATGCTCAATTCCAACAAATGCTGCTGGCTATGGGTAAAGGGCAAGAGGATCTGACAGCTCTTCTCCTCAAAGACAAGAAGAAGAAGTCCAAGAAGGCAGCCAGCATCCTGAACTTGAGGAGAAGACCTAAAGCCCAAGATCTTCCAACTCCATCCAATATGGGGGATAGTCATGAAGAAGACTACAATTTGGAGATTGATGAAGCTGAAGCTGACTACTCCGAGGAACAATATCCTCCCGCTGATGACAAGTACAAAGAGTTGGAGGATCGCCTCAATGCTATGGAGATCCAACAAATACCTGGCTTGGATCTAGGAGACATGGGTCTGGTTCCTGGATTGGTTATCCCTCCAAAGTTCAAAGTCCCTTCCTTTACTCTATACGATGGAGTCTCTTGCCCTAAGATGCATCTAAAGTCTTATGTTCGCAAGATTCAACCATACACAGCTGATCCAAGGCTTTGGATCCATTTCTTCCAAGAAAGCCTGGTAGGAGCTCAACTCGAGTGGTTCTATCAATTGGAGAGTTCTCGCATCCACACCTGGAAGGACTTAGCTTTTGCTTTCTATGAGCAGTATCAGTATAATGCTGATCTTGCACCAACTCGTGTGCAATTACAGAGCATGACCATGGGTTCCGACGAGAGCTTCAAGGGATATGCCCAAAAGTGGAGAGATTTGGCTGGCAGGGTGCAACCCCCTTTAACTGACAGAGAGCTGATTGACATCTTCATGGGAATGTTGACGGGGCCTTTCTTTAATCACTTAATTGGAAGCTCCTCAGCCGGGTTCACCGAGCTAATACTGACCGGCGAGTGGGTCGAAGCTGGCATCAAAAGTAGAAAGATCCAAGGAGCTTCATCCTCGGATACTCAGATAATTCCCTACAACGGAAAGAAGGAGTCCAATGCCGCAAGCAGTCAAAAGGGTCGTCATGACCAACATGTAGGGGCAATCTTGATCTCTAATCCTACGCCTGCTCAACAAAGACAGGGGAATCAGCATAAGGAGGTCGCACCTAAGAGACAGTTCACCAAGATCAACATGTCACTCGGTCAAGCACTGCAACACTTGTTGAAGAGGGATCTGATTACATTGAGGGCTCCCCTCCGGAACCCAAATACTTCTGCTCCTACCTATCATCCCAATGAAAGGTGTGCATACCATTCTGACAGTCCGGGACACGACACCGACAACTGTTGGCCTCTGAAGAACAAGATCCAAGACATGATCGATGCCAAGGAGATTGAGTTTGGTCCTCCAGAGGCCCCATCATGATCACTGCTCCCATGCCAACTCATTGAGATTGTGTTTGTTTCATTTTGAACTTTCAAAGTTGTAATCTTTTGTTATTCAAACAATTTTCTTCTAATGTCAAACTCTGTTTCATTAATGCATTGCATATGTTTGTCTTGAATTCATCCATTCGTTTTCACTACTCTTATGTTTTCTTTATGATATTTAACTCTTGATAAAAAGCTGCAAGCCTTTAGAGGGAGGATGACGAAACAATACCATAATCTCATACAGTATGCTTTTGAACAGACCTTGCTGATGATGTACAGGCATTTCTTTCAATTCCCAAACACTGGAGTTATAAGGAAGATAATCCCTAGTCAACCCCTTCGAGCCAAAGAAGTAGGAGTTTTCTGTTCTAAACAATCAAAACCTTTGATATAAACCTGGGGCAGGGTAGTATCTCAGTTAATTCAAAAGAAAATGCGCATTGAAGCCGCAAACTCTCAGTTCGTAACACAACAAACGACGTCAAAAAAAAAGAAAAAAAGAAAGAGCATTCCTCTGGAATCAAAAGACAGTGATGGTTCCCTATCACATAGGCAGTCAATCTCTCAAAAGAAAAAAGCCCGCTGAGCCAAAACCTGTAAAGGAGGCTTAAGAAAGCTGGGGCATCCCGCTGACTGTAATCTCAAGAACGGGAGCAGTCAGGCAAAAGTTAGGGATAACAAATCAAAATCAAAATAGATAGGTCATTACAAATCCTCAACAACATGAAAAATGTTGCAGAAGAAAAAGGAGATGATGACTGTCTCCTAAATTCAATTGGTGAACCATCACCCAAAAGGTCGTTCCAAACTCAAAACAGAGTGCGACGCACAATTAACTGAGCTTAGGGTTGAAGAACATCACGAAGAGCGGGTGGGTACAAATACACTTTGAGCCTTTATCCTTTGTTTCTTAAACCGTGAACCAGACCACGTTACAACCCTTCAAAAGTCCTAATTGAAGCATGGGTTAGTTCGAAAGCATACTGTTACAAAAGGTATCCTGACTCCTGTAAGGCTTTGCTCTAAAATCTTGTGTTGATTTGTCTTATAAAAAGTTTTCTGCTAAAAAACGCATTTTTCAAAACTTCGAGACAAACATAAACTTTGCATTGCTTGAATATCACTGTCTGCATTTGACTATTTGTTTGACAGCGAAGAAATTCATACAGCGAATGTTCGGAGGAACGAAAACTCTCCCAGTGAACAAAATCACTGCAAAAGGATAACACTTCCAACGACAAATCTCCTATCAACAAGGGGCATGGCATGTCACCATCCTGTTAACCTGGGGCAGTCCGGTCAAGGTTTCGACAAATCTTTCAAAGTTCAGTTAACCTGGGGCAGTCCAGTCAAGATTTCAAGAAATCTCTCAATTCGCAGAGTAATCTGATTCAAGACTCCTTCATCACCACTTGGGGCATTCGAATGTCAAAAGTGTTCAACAATTCCCTCATCACCTCAGAAGATTGATATAGTTCAAGATGTGACCCAAATTTGGCGACATTTTATAACTCATTCAGACTTTCATTCATGATATAGTTCAAGATGTGACCCAGATTTGGCAACATTCTATAACTCATTCAGATTTGCTTCCAGATATAGTTCAAGATGTGACCCAGATTTGGCGACATTCTATAACTCATTCAGACTTTCATGCATGATATAGTTCAAGATGTGACCCAGATTTGGCGACATTCTATAACTCATTCAGACTTTCATGCATGATATAGTTCAAGATGTGACCCAGATTTGGCGACATTCTATAACTCATTCATACTTTCATGCATGATATAGTTCAAGATGTGACCCAGATTTGGCGACATTCTATAACTCATTTAGACTTTCATTCATGATATAGTTCAAGATGTGACCCGGATTTGGCGACATTCTATAACTTATTCAAGATCTCCTTCTAGATATATTTCAAGATGTGACCCAGATTTGGCGACATTCTATAGCTCATTCAGACTTGCTTCTAGATATAGTTCAAGATGTGACCCAGATTTGGCGACATTCTATAACTCATTCAGACTTGCTTCCAGATATAGTTCAAGATGTAACCCATATTTGGTGACATTCTATAACTCATTCAGATTTGCTTCCAGATATAGTTCAAGATGTGACCCAGATTTGCCGACATTCTATAACTCATTCAGATTTGCTTCCAGATATAGTTCAAGATGTGACCCAGATTTGGCGACATTCTATAACTCATTCAGATTTGCTTCCAGATATAGTTCAAGATGTGACCCAGATTTGGCGAAATTCTATAACTCATTCAGATTTCATTCCAGATATAGTTCAAGATGTGACCTAGGATTTGGCGACATTCTATAACTTATTCAGATTTGCTTCTAGAGATAGTTCAAGATGTGACCCAGAGATGGCGAAATTCAGTAACTTATTCCAGACCAACACCTACAGCAATCAGAAGATTCTTGCAATCCCCAGCCAGAGAGCCTTACAGAATCTAATTCCCCTCAGGGTCAAGTTTCAATCCCCAGCGGAGCTAAAACTTCCAATTATCAATCCCTAAGCAGAGTGAAGACTCTCATTCTTAGTTCCTCACAGAATATTCGAATATTCTCCAGTGAAGATCTCCTCAAAACAGGAAGTCCCCAGTAGTTTGGCATACAACCCAAGCTTCTGATTCCCCAACAGTGGTCCCAGGACTTCTCATTTTCAACGATCAAAAGATTCTGGCCCTCCACAGCAGCAGCCAAGGATTTACTCTCCCCGGAAGCAGTCAAGATTCTTTTATCTTCAGCCATCCAGGATTCGTCTATCCTCAGCAAGACAACTCATCAACTTACATGCGCATTCATCATATTCATATCATAAACATTGGTGTAACATACACTGCATCATGCATCATGACATTGCATACAGCTAACTCTGTACCTTTTCAGGTAAGATCAGTCGACAGACAAAGATCATCATCTTCCGAGATTCTTTCTAGAAATAGTTCAGATGTGACCCGGACACGGCGACATTCTGATACTTATTCCAGATTCATCCAGATGCAGTTTTACACGGACTCATCATCAGGAAACCCTACACCGGTTCCTTCTCCACTTCAAGACTTCTGAAAACAGTTTACGGACGCTTCCCAACAACGGATGCTGCTCTATTGCTTATTTAACTCCCACTCCTAAAAACAGTTTACAGATTCTCCAAACACGGACGTCAATCTATTACTTATTCAGATCACCAGTTCAGAGATGTTCCAAAGCATGGATGCCTTTCTGATACTCGTCCACTCACCAGTGACATACAGTTCAACAATCACCTTCAGATGGCATCTATAAGCCCATCCTTCTATCAGCAGTCACCAAATGGCATCTTTAAGCCCATTTCCAGATGGCATCTATAAGCCCATCCTCCTATCAGCAGTCACCAGATGGAATCGTTAAGCCCATCACCAAATGGCATCTGTAAGCCCATTCCCTCTACCATCACATCGCCGAGTGCAAATTTTCTGGGCACTCTAGTGTTCAATCTCCTTTTACCTTCGAGTCGCGAAAGGCAAACTTGCCTATCTAACTCTTCAGGTTCAAGAAGATTGAACAGGGGCAACTGTTGTACCCCAAAATTTGCCCTCGCATTTTTTCCACAAGAAATCACATCTTCAGGCTTTTCCTGATTTTTCAGATTGGCTCAAGAATCGGTCAAACAGATTTTTCTCGTCAGTCAGACAAAATTAGAGTTTTCATTGATTTTCATGGCTCTGGAACAATTCAAACAGTTGGTTTAGGGTTTGGTTGATTTTGGCTCAACTTTGATCAGGCGAACGCTTCTTTGGCATTTGATCAGGAACTAGGGTTTGTGCGCAGATCTCTCAGAAAGATTTAAATTCTACAGTGCTTTTCAAGTTATTCCGAGATATGGACTGAGGCATTTGGACTGAGTTTGCAATGTTTGACTAAATCAGTGAGAAGAAAAGACATTTGGGCATGTATGATTTGACGGTGCATTGCTTTGATTATTCAAGATGCCGGACGTTTTTGGATTATTTATTATTCTGAGTTAAATGGTTGGAATTTATTTTCAATTATTATAATTTAAAGAATTATAAATAATAAATAAACAATTGAAAAGAATAAAAAGAATTAATTGGTTAAAAGGAATTTTTATTCATCTTTAAATATTTGTTACAATTGTTATTTAAATACAAGTATTTATTTACAAAGTATTTATAATAATGATAGTTACAATAATTAAAATTGAAATAAACTGTCCTAAATTTCCTAATCTTCATTCTTCTATCCAATGCCTCCTCTTTCGCTCCATCTGACTTTTTATCTGCAAAACAAAGAAAAGAAGAAAAAGTCAGAAGCAGATAAATTGAATTAAAGAGACAGACAGTTAATATGGGCTCATCATTAAAGGCAACTGACTGGAATCAGTTAGCCCTCTCTGCAAATCACGGGATTTCTCCCGGTTCACAGAGAGGGATGGATAATGCTTGATAAACATGAATGCACAAAGTTGAAATGCACAAATTCAAAAGGGGTCAAACAAAGCTGCATAGTTCAAAACAAACAGCATGTGCAAATACAAAGTTCAAATCCAAATTGAACCACAAAGTCCAAACTGAGTTCACATTCAAACTAAGCCAAAAGCTGTCAAAATGTCCAAAATATGGAAAGATATCAAGATAGCAAACAAAAGGATACTCAGTACTGTCACAAAGAAGCAGGCAGTATGGAAAAGAGATAAAGTATGCAGGTTAAAACCAACATTGCAAGCAAGCATAGTCAAATGCATCATTTTCCAGCAGTGCCTTTTCAGCTAAAGTACAAACATAAACATTTTTTAATGTTTTAACTGTACTAGAGAGAGAAGAAGAGAGGAAAAGAATAGGCTTACTGGCTTTAGGCTTGAGAAATGAAATATATAAAAGAGACTGCAATAAAACAGTAGAGCAGGGGGCAGAGATATTAAGAAACCAGAATACAAACAAAACTGTCAAGAAAAAGATAACTCAGAGCAAGCCTGAACTGTCCAGCTTCAACACAAAAAACCTGTAGCATAAAGCCTAAACCAATATATTCAAACACAAAAAACCGTGTACAAGCCTCAAAGCTTAGCAGCCTAAACCAGTAAAACTCACTTGTCCAAAAGCCTGCTGTCAGAAAACCTCACACTAAGCTTCACCTGCCAAAGCCTTGCCTGCAATAAAAACCTTTCAAACTGCTTCAACCAAGACAGAACCCAAAAATACAAACTCAGCATACCACAAGGCCATAACCTGTAAACAGCATAAACCTTACAAACCTACTCAAAACACCAACCCTGTCAAGCTTAAAGGCCACAACCTCAAGGCCCTCAAGCATAGAACCTGTTCTCAAACAATACCAACTGTCAAAAAACTGAAGCCAAGACCTAATTCAGTAAAACTCCAAACAACCAACCTTTTCAACACAAGCCTGGTCAGATCAAGGCAACCTCTAAGCCCTCAAAAGTTTCATCATTGGGCCATCCAAAGCATCACAACATATCTCAGCATACCAATAAGCATATTCAGAATCATCAAATACATCATCAAGAAACTGTTTCGCATCAAGCAAAGCAAGCTAGGCAACCAAATTCAGCAAGCAAACATACAAGGCATCAAGGCAACTAGAAGAAGAAGATAAAGAAGCATACATAAGCAGAAGCGAGGAGAAGAAGAAAGAAGTGATATCAAAATTAGGTTTTCAAGTTCATCATTAAACCCAACAAAAGGCAAAAACATAAAGGTACCAGGAAGAGCTAGCTTCATCATCACGCGTTTCCCTGCCGTCAAGCCTCCAAACACCTCCAAATTCCTTTCTCCTCCGTCTCCCAAAAGGTAGTATAACTTTCTTCCTTTCCTTTTCATACCTCAACAGAAACAACAATAATAAACGCTTAAGATCAGAACACGATAAAACGTAAAACATGCAACATATAAAAAGATCGAAACCTTAAGGAAACGGAAGGATGCTTTACCGTCTCTTGGCGCCTTTGTGCATATCTGTGGAGAGAAGAGGACCTAGATGGTGGCGTTGGTGGCTTGGGCAAAGGACATGGTTCAGGACGCCTTGGATCGAGAGCAGAAGAGGAACGAAGACGAACGAAATGAACGACGGCGCCTCAATCTCAAACCCTAGGTTTTTTCCCAAATGACACAAACTTTGTCAAACCCTAAAAAACGTTTGTCTCAAGCCTTTGGGCCTTCGCCCGTTCTAAGCGCCTAAAGCCCATTTTGTTTCTTCCTGAATACACCTCCTTTTGACCATTATCCTGGTTATTGGTCATTGGGCCTAAGACCCTTTGAGCCCATCCCATCCTTTTTAACAAAAAAGCTATTGTTTTTTTAATTTTATATTAATTTTTGCTTTGTTAAATAAACACACTAACTTTATTTTACACTAATTAACCCTACTTTTTTTATAACTTACTTAATACTAATTTTAATTTTTTACATTAACAATACTTTTTATATATATATCATAATTAAATTTTATATAGAAACTAATAAAAATAATATTTTTCTTTAAACTTGAAAATTACACTTTCTCTAATTAAAATTTTTATACATGAAATGTTAATTTTCTTTAAGATAAATACTTTCCTTTTCTTAAAATATTGTCTTTGTACATTAATACTAAAAAATACTAATATATAAGAAATAGGATTTAAGACTTTCTTTTCTTTTCTTGAAATATTAAGTTTGTACATATTAAACAAAATACAAAACTACAAATTAAAATCACACATACTTAATAATACATTTAAGTTCACATTTCTTAACTTGTAAATAAATTACATATACACTTACACAATACACTTACATTGATACATTATACATTTGCTATACGTTGCTATACATTATATTTTACATTGAGATCGATTCGATTTGGTTGTAATCATTTAAGTCTCATCCCCATTTGTAAATTTGTACCCCCACTCCCGGATACTTATTTGTAATAGCGTAGACTTTAAATTCCCGCAATTTACCGCTTTCAAATATACCATGGTTAGACCTAGGGTTTGCATGTACATAAAATCAAACGCTAGATAACCTAATACAAGACAAATACATGAAATCAATACACAATCAAACTTGCACCCCCTAGGGTAATCCCACATGTTGCCTTCCAAAATGGGCCATGCTTGCACGTCGAGTTTCTTTGGCAAAACAATTCAAATGATCATAAGTCCCTCGATGACGCTTTCGAAAGTTGCCTATCAAAATGATCATAGTCCCTTAAAGCAAAATTGACAAAGACACTTGGCACCATTGCATTCATGGTCCATACGATGACCCGCGCCTATCCCGTTAAACATCCTAAACGCAAGATTATCCACCAAATTCAATGGTGAAACAAAATTGTTAAAAAGGGGTTAAAACATAAGAAAAGCCTTTGAGTACAATAGGGGTAGACAAAACTCTTAGTTACTTGATCGACTTGCAAAAACACTTGCCTACTTTTCAAACAACACTCCACAAACACTTTCAAAACAAAACTTTCAAAAACATTTGAAACATCTTTTCGAAAAGATACACACCGTTGTATATACTCAAACACGAGTCATTACAATGGTTGCCGAAACAAAGGCGTCTATTTTAAAAAACATTTTCAAAACACACACACACACCATTTTCAAGCAATCAAAAATCAAGGCAAGTGATCTAAAAACCAAGTAACTAAGAGCCCATGGATAACCATGGATGAAAAGGGTGCTAATACCTTCCCTTTTCATAATCTACCCCCCGAACCCACGAAATATCTCAAAAGGTTTTTCCTGTGCTTTTTTAACCTTTCCTTTAGGATAACATAAAAAGTCGATGGCGACTCTTGCTAAACCGAACAAGTGCGAAAACAAACGCAAAAACCCAAGTCAGTTCTCCCACCCAATCACAACATCCTTCGATCCAGGGGAAAAGGGAAGCTTCGATCCAAGGAGAAAAAGGAAGCTTTGATCCAGAGAGAGTCATGGTCTTTTCGATTCAGAGGGGAAGCAGTCTTTCGATCCGGAGATAGATGGAATTTCTGATCCAGGAGAGATGTGTGCCCTTCGAACTAGAGAGAGATGATTGTCTTTCGATCCAGGGGTGGATGCTATGAGGACAATGAATCTGTAAAGGTATGTTAGCAAAAACAAAAAGCATGACCTGGGTGCTAGGCCCAAGTTTTTCGATCTTGCGTGTTGTGGCCTTATTGATGCTGGACCTGCAACAAGTGTTAGAAACAAAAGGAAACAAATACAGGCCTGGGTATCACACCCAGGCCCTTCGATCATGAATGAAAATCGAATGACTGTGATATGCAAAGAAAGTATAGAATTTGATTCCTTACATTTTTCTTACCAACAGTGGTGTATGAATCTATGGTGATGGGTGTGGGTTCCCTTGTTTAAGGATTCTTTCGATTTGGCTTCTGGATGTGGGGGACACTTGCTTAAAGGGTTGCTTCGATGGGAAATCTCTATGTGTTTGATGCAATATGTGTGATTTCTCCTCTTTTTCGTCCCCCCGGTATTGTGTCCATGGCATTAAAGACCAACCATTAAACATGGTTTTTAAAACAGAATCAGACAAATTGAAGGATTTCTATTTTGAGATTATTCATGCCGTTTCTAAATTTCGAATGAACCTGGACATGTCATGTTTGGTGCCTTGCACGAATTCGAATTGCTTAGAATGTCCTCACTAGAGCTTCTTCGATCAACTCTTGTTCTTGTGATGATTTTGATTCGAATTGCACACACTCCCAGCATCATGGATTCTTTGACCAGCCCCCAAGCACGTTCTCTTCGATGACTCTGAGTTCTGATTCGAAATTTTAAGAACTTCCCTTATCAGAGCATCTTAGATTAAGACAAACTCTACACTGAAATGCCATCGAAGGTCATTTCATTATGATGTTCTGATTTGTGGAAACTCTGAAGTTTCAGTCAGAGGACACTCTGAAGTTCTAGTCGAAGGACCTTTTGGAATGCAAATCGAAGGGCCTTTGTCCATACCAATCTAAGGCGTCGTTGAAATTCCAATTGAAGGATCTTGTTACAAGGTCAATCGAAAGGCTTTGTTGAAATCCCAATCGAAGGATCTTGTTACAAGGCCAACTGAAAGGCTTTATTGAAATGCCAATCGAAGGTTCTTGTTACAAATCCAATCGAAAGGCTTTGTTGAAATGTCAATCGAAGGGCGTTTTGGAGATGCCAATCAAAGGGAAATTGAAAACACTAATCACAAATTTTCCTTTTCCTCAGGCAAGGGTTTGTAACCAACCATGTAGGGGAAGACATTGGGAAACATGAGAGGGAAAATTTTGGGGTACAACACTAGCCAAAATCATTAGCGTCCATACCAAGGACTCATTGCCCTTCCACAGCCTTCAAACGCTCTTCCAACAATCGATACCTTCTATCCTCAACCTGAACTTCCGGATCAGAACACCGTACAAAGAACTGATCTTCATCCTAATCAAACTCAAAATCCTATTCTTGACAATTTCTTACACCACCCAGATTATCTCTTCGGTTCCCTGCAAGACGAGGTCCTGGAGACGGGGGAAATTTCCCTATGTTACACAGGATAGGATTTCCAGATGACCTGTGAAGATTCCCGATAGGCTGGTTTTGTACATCTCCCAGTCCAGCAGAAATTTCCTGATAGAGCCCTTGATTCCCATCATCCACTGGAAAGTGGTGTTGATTGTTGACGATGGCAGCCAATTCTTCCTGTCGACGATTCACAATAGTGATGACTTCCATGAACTGGGTCATCTGAGTAGCCATATGAGTTGTCATTTCAGCAAGTTCAACTTGAAATTGTTCCATCTGTCTTGGAAAATTATTTCTGGTGGAATACATATGAGTAGTCGTCTTGAATTCTGGATAAGAAAAGCAGAATTAAGATGAGAAAATTATCTCGAGATGACCTGCAATGTATGAGATGCATGATATGTTTTTGTTATTTCTAGGCATTTACAAGTTCTGTCAACCATTAGGAATAACAATCGAGCACGATAAAAGACAAATGACAAAATAAAGATACAAGTGCAAAAACAAACTTCTTTATTTACAAAAACGTCAACTCTTAAAATCCATGGAATTTGTACAAGATAAAAAGATCCCATCCAACAAGATCGATGGTGATCATTTTAAAAAAAAACAAAGAAATGATAAAAATCAAAGGGGTAGGCCCCCCATCCCAAAATGAAATAAAGGTCCCTCCTCCTGGAAATGCTCATCGCTCCACTCCTTGGTCTCTTGAAATTGATGTCTTGTTCTTGGGCAGTCTCGCTCTTTAACAAGGCTTTTAATCACTAATATCCTTTTGGAATAATTGCTCTTCTAAGTACTGACATTTCTCCAAGAAGTGATCACATTTCTTGCATTCTAGCAAAGAAATAGGTATAGGTGCACTCTCCAATTCTTCTATCTGATTTCTGAGCTTAGCATTTTCTTCTATCACACGAGCCATCTGCTCTTCGCACTTTTGATCTTGTATTCTGACTTCAGTAAGTTGCCTTTCTAATTCTTTAACCTTTTTTTCCATGACATGCTCTTAACTTTTCTCCCGCTACTTGAATACTCTTAATCCTTTGTTGATTTTTCAAAAGTGCATTATCCCGGAGAATAGTTAAGCTGGAATTCTCGATCCTTGACCTCTTTGACTGTTCACATGCTCCGCGACCCTCTAGTAGATGATCTTTCTCCTGATTCTCCCTCTAGAGTCTTTTCTTTTCTTGAAAAGCAAAGGAGAGCTCAATATTTTTATCTTCCAGATCAACTTGTAGCTTAATATTCTCAGCTTTGGCATTTTTGAGGCACGCCATTGGTACAACTTCGAATTCTCCCAGCGCGGGCTGCTTAGAAGACATCCTTCCATGAGAAATATAATCATCCTCCAGACCATACACAGGCTGCGAGTACAATGGTTTTTCCCTCTTATAAGGTAATAACAACACCTTTACTCGACTCTGAATCCGTTTTGAGTAAGCGTCAAGAGCCACACCTCCACCTCTATTAAAAGAAAGCTTTCCCTTTCGATGAATGTGTTTCCAGGCGACCTTCACTCTTTCAAACATAGAAGCATCTCCTCCTTTACCGAAATAATCGGTTTCCTTCACTTCTCGCTCGGTAGGTCCATTTGTCATTACGAATCCAAATTGACGTCGTACCAAGATGAGATTATAGTTGATGCAACCTTTGGTTCTGATGAGTGGAACATTAGGAAACTCACCACAACTCGTAATGAACTCCTTCAGAATTCCCATGTTGTGCCAGACAATGTCGTAAGAAGTGAGTCCCATGATCCGCGGGGCCCAAAGAGATGTCTCAGCAGTGTCGACAAATGGTCCCTTGGTAGGTAAGTGCATCATGAACCACTTGTAAATTATATTCGTACCGCATACCACATCCCCTCTCTTACCATGCCGAGAGTGAATAGTATAGTAAGTATTAGCTAACAATGTTGGTATCGGGTTGTTATTCATAAAGACGTAAATTGCGGCCAAATCCACCAACATTTCCGCCACAGGTAAGAGAACTAAACCATAAATTAACACGGCCAAAAATGCATTTAAAGACATCCATTTTCCTTCTTCTACAAATCCATTAGCTTTGTTTATCAGATAATCCCGAGAAATACCCTACATGTCACATTTCTTGATCTAATTGCCTTCCATTTTGCTAACGGTCAAATAAAGAGCTTTAGTGATAGCCATGTAATTAGGAGTTTCAGGTACTTGAGTAAAAGGAATAGTTTCCGTGACCTTTACATCAAGAATATATGCATACTCTTCAAGAGTTGGTACTAGCTGATAATCTTGGAAAGTAAAACAATGTAGATGTGGATCGTAGAACTGAAGAAGCACTCTTAACGCCCACTCCTCATAAAAATCATTCACTAGTGGCAACAAGTTCCCATACCATTTCCTGAAGATGCTTTCATTCCAGCCATTCACCAGGGCTTCCAACTCTCTCAATCGACCCCCATAAAACACAAACTGGTAGACAACCTTCTTCCTAAGAGTTTCTGCACTTGTGCTCATGTTGTTATTCATCCTGATGACAATTTCTAAGTACCCTGGAAATAACAAGCATATGTGAATTAAACATACATACTTTTTCTTGAATTTTTTTTTTAGAAAATAAATATGCCATCAGGTGATGCAAACACATAGGAATCAAGGTATCTGCTGTGTTGTTCTGAGTATGCTGGAAAACCAAGATCCAGAACTTTGTAAAATAACCAGTCATTTTCTTTTTAGAAACTCAGTCACCAATAGAAAAGAGTCACCAATGGTACCTGTAAGAATCAAAATTCCCTCCCCGCTCACAGGTGTAAACTAGGTCAGGGTAAGGCAAGGGTAACTCAGAATCATGGGTACGCCTAAAGCCACTATCGTCGAAACACCTATGTGAAACTATAGCACCCCATTTGTACTCTCGTCTGAGCATGGACGACATGATCGCACTAACAAACCAAATTCGACTAGCTGTTCATATTCCACTCTATTACTAAGGTTCCTATGGTTGTCACTTGGCCTGGGTATTGGGACTTTTACCTCTTGTAACACCCTCCCAACATGATAGCAGAGCCAGCACAATAGATAACCAAATATATGGAGAGCGGTAAAATGCATCCACAAACATATGCAAATAGTATAAACACCCAAACAAACAAACAAACAAGAGCTAGGATCGACTCCGGGATGGACCAGTAATAGATCAATTTGTCCCCAGTGAATTCGCCAACTGAAATAACCCGGCCGAACCGTCATCCGATAATGAAATATCAATAAAGTCACCACAGAATGTCTTTTATCCCACCGAAAGGGGAAAGGTAAACATCGAGAAAACCTGAAGAGGGAGAAATCATGATCTTGCAACCGAGAGATCGGGTGAGGGAGTCTGTTACGCAAGGGGAAGGTATTAACACCCCGCACGCCCGTAGTACTTTATGGTATCCACTCTTGTTGACTAATCTAATGGGTGTGTAAAAATCTATATCTAAATTGTACAGGGAATGCATGCAAAAGAAAGGTGAAAATAATGTAGGGAAAATAAAAGTTATGCTCGCCTGGGCCCTACCCCAATGCCTACGTATCCCTTTTAAGGAATCAGAGCAGTCGTAGTTCGACTCATATATTTTGGTTGGTTTATGTTTTTTAGTTAAGAAGATAAAATCAACAATCAAGATGGAAAAACATCAGATAGAACAACAAAAATGTCAACAATGATGATAAAATAGTTAAAAGAGATGACAAGACATCACATGGAAACACAAACTCAAATAAGGAGGTAAAATTCCAACATAATAGCAAAACATCAGACAAGACGATGAAACATTACACCTAACAATGATATTGAAAATCAAAATAGGATAATCAAACATGTGCAATGGAGAAACATTGGCTACAAACATGAACGATGGCGAAACATCGGCTAAGAGATAAGAAGATAACATGGAAAAGATGGTGAAACATCAATAAATCAGAGAACAAAAAAATACACCTAACAATGATATTTAGAATCAAAGTAGGATAACAAACATGTACGATGGCGAAACATCTGCTAAAAGAATGTGCGATGAAGAAACATCGGCTAAAAGATGACAAAAAGTCATGGCAAGATAACATGGCAAAGATGGCAAGACAACAAGATTTAAAACAAAGCCAAGAGGCGCACAAAGAGATAAGATTGGTTTGTATTTTTTACCTTGAAGAAGGATTTAAGTTTATTAGAGATATTTTATGATTTTCCAAGAAGAAGTTTTAGTTTTAAGATGCAATATGCAATGAAAGGAAAAACAACTAAGGGAAACTAGCCTAACACTACCCCTAATGTTATCATACAATGATTGATCCTAAGGTTGAGGATGAAAGAGGGAAGTTTCTACCCTATGTTAGCATACCTAGATTCTTATCCTAGAGTCTAGCTCGAGGACTAACCCTACACGTGCAATCTTAAGGGAGCATGGAAAATACTAAACAAGTAAACAAACAAGTGTTTAAACATGAGCATCAGGGTACATATGCAAAATTTCCTTAAACATGTCTTTAAATAAACCAGAGGGACTCTTGACATATATCAGTAACGGAGATCCCATCATGTAATAGAAAGCAATAAAGAGCTGAAACAGTAAAAGGGAAATAGTGCAATACCAAACAGTTAACTATCCGTAGCAAATGATCAAGAAAAAGAAACCCCGAGAACTTCAAGCAAGCTAGCATCAATAAACAAATCAAGTCAGAAAATCACGCCATCAAATATATGCACTGAGGCCTCAAGAGCAGAAATATAGCAGTCGCAATCACATGTATATATATCCTGCAAAAGAATGACAAATAAACCAAGCACAGGAATAGTGAAAACACAACCAATTGTGTTCCACAAATAAGGTGGAACACTACAGTACCAAGCCTAAATGGAAAAAACTTTTCCTCAGAGTACCTCGCACATTCAACAGACAAATTAGTGATTCAAGAGGGAAATGATGAACCACTAAAGGATGGATGATGATATAATCATGAGAATGTAAAATTAATATGATGGCAAACATTAAAGACAATAGATGTAAGAAGCATTAAGCAAACTCAAACAACAACTAGGTCAAAACTAAAGAATGGTTGCTCCTTTCCTGTCACCATGTTGAATTGACAAGTAAATATCAATCAAGGATAAAAGGAGCAAGAGAAGAATACAGTCAAAGAATTTAGAAGTCAGTAGAAAACACTTAACATCCATACTCATTCATTTCATCATGGTTCACAAGCATAACAAAAGAGGGGTACCACAAAATGTATCACAACGCTTGGATCACAAGTTAGCAAGGCAAGGAATTCAAGCAAAGACAAAGTTAGAAGACTTAAATCATTTGAAATCTTGCTTATAACATGCTATGAGGACATAATCAAGAGTTTAAAAATGTGGATTCTAAAGCATGTTGCACAAGTGCATTTAAATATACCTCAAGGATTCAAAAGGAAAGAAGAAATGAACATCAAAATTCATATATGAATGAAATTAGTCCAAGCATAAAAGGTCAAGTGATCTCAAGTCTTTATGAGACTACCCTTGATGTGTCATTCTTCAACATGTTATAATTGGTCATTTATGACCTCAAACTCAAGCCAAAAGTTTAAAGTTCAAAGCAAAAACAAGGAAAGAACATTACTTAGGAAGCATGAATCAAAAGGGGTCATCAACCAATTATGGGAAATCAAGTTGATTGATTTTAACTAGTGTGATAAAAACAGTAACAACATGATCATTAGGTGCCAAATTATAGGCCTCACACAAGTTCATTGGCCATCCAATAAATTGCAACAAGATATGCAACATCTATTGGGCACTTTCACTTTGAAAATTCATCAAAAATAGAAAATGACTTCTATAATTCAAAAAAAAATTTCTCAGCATCTTCAAGATGTATAAAAGTCATAAAGTAAGTCTTAAGTTCAATGATGGTTGAGGAAAGGATCAAATAAACTTCAAACATCTAAACTAGTTGATGAAACCACCAATCTAGGCAAGTTTTCAAAATAAATTAGTGGAAAATACCAAACCTAATCAATTAATTCAAGAAAAATATTTTTCAGATCCTCAATCCATCTATGAACTTCAAACAGGAGCTGAATTCAATTGAAACTCAAAGCAAGTTGGCTTTTTGAATCAAATCAAACAAGGGGATTATCAAAACCCTAATTATTTAGAAAATAAACTTAATTATTGATCAATTAAGTTTCAATTCTAAATAATTCGAACTAAAATCATACAAAAATAAAGAAAACTTTAAAGATCAGAAAACTTATTTTTTTTCTTCATATTTTTAGTATTAAAGAAAAGTCAGAAATAAAATCAAATTCAAGCAATTAATCAATTAAACAAAATATTCACATCTTTAAAATAAAATTCTAATCAAAAGTAAGAAAAATATTCAACCAAAATTATATTCAAATATTAGAATTAAAAATAAGCTTCAATGATTTTTTTGTGGAATTTTTGGAGTAAAGGAAATGTCAAAATAAAATTGAAAATTAAACAAACAATTAATTAAACACACAAATTTTTAAACCAATCAGGACATTTTTAAAAATTCCAGAAAAAATACACAAGGTCAGAAATATTATTTTTAGGTTTCATGAATTTTTTCAGAATTTTTCAACCATTTTTGAGCAAGAAACAAAATAAGGAAAATCAAGTTATAAAATAAAATTCAAATAAATGCAAAACTTCAAATGGACCAATCAGAAGGTTACACGTTTCGTCTTCAACCTCTAGCCCTAACCAGAAACACACGAAAAACAGATGTTAGGGCTCAATGTTCATATCAACACCACATACTCATTTCTACACCATTTTTCATGAAATTTTGTGCAAATCAAAGTCAGAAATAAGATCTACATTATGCTATTCGAATCGTATTGAATGATTAACCATAGATCAAGAACGGATCTCATGAAGATTGTAAAAACACACTAAGCAAGATATTTCATAATTATCATACATGCATATTGTTGTACCCCAAAATTTGCCCTCTCATTTTATCAAGATTTCCCCTCACAAGACTCTTTGAACTCCAAACAAGATTAGGGTTTGCTCTGCTCAAGACATCTCCTTGCACTGATGACCAAAATTAGGGTTTGAGTTTGCACATGGATTTTTGGACTTTCAATGCTCAAAGTGAATTTCGTACTTCATGATGGACCTATAATATTGCCTCTACCAAGTTTCAAACCTTGAATCAAATTTTTGCCCAGTCAATTGGACAGTTGACCTATAAATCAGTTGTATTTGGAAAAAAGTCAACTATGGCCAATTTACAGTCAAACCTCACAAATTTTGATCCACATCAATATTCTAGGCCCCTATGAACCATTTGATCAACTTTGGACCACAACTCCTCACGAAATTTGATCAGATCATCAAAAGGGCAAAATGGTCATTTTTAGGGTTTTGACTGTACAAGGGCAATTTCTGATTTTTAACCTTGCCAATGGAAAAGTGGGCTCAAACATGGGTTCAAGGACTCAATGGCATCATCTTGACCTATTCGCAAGGTTCAAAAGATCTCAAATGCATTGGATTGACAGATGAATTTTTCAGTCAACTGATCAAAATTTGACTATACACTAAAAAGTCAAACTTTGACTTTTTGGTCAAAATCAAGTGCCAAGGGTCATCTTTCATCATGATGTGTCAAAACATGAAACTTTTTCATCAAGAAACCTAATTTTGCAAATTAGGGTTTAAGTTTGAAAGATTTCGTAACTTAGAATTTTTCTAAGTTATGAAATTTTCTTAATTTTTCCCAACTTTTCCCAACATTTTCACCATGTTGCATTTGGATTCAAACAAAACTTCCAACATGAAAGTTGTATTCCTCGACAACATCTACAACTTTGATTCACAAAGTTTTCCCAAAAGAAGCTTGGATCTCAAGTTATGATTTTTGGAACAAGGGTCCATGAAACTTTTAACTTAGTGAAATTCTACCCTAGTTTAGGCAGGATTTTGACCTATCTTCATGGAAATATTTCACCTAGTTCCACTTGGAATCTCAAAATTCATTTCAAATATGGATTGTAGAGAATGTTACAAGCTTTCCAAAAAGTCCAAGAACTCTCCAAAATCATTTGTGGTTAGGGAGAATCGAAGGCTTGAAGTTGGAAAAAACTCACTTTTTATCCATGGCATGTTCATATTGATACAAGTTGCAAACTCTAATCAGCCTTGTTTGTACTTGATTACAGGTCCCAAAACCCTTCCATACTCAATAATTAAATTCAAATCCATTGGTCTAAGGCTTTGTTTTGGTCATTAGAGGATTATACATTAGATTAATCCAAAAATAGAAAAAGCTTGTGCAGGTTGAGTTCTACAGGCTTGTTCAAGCACATTCAAGGCAAACTAGGCACTGGGGAAGGTCAGAGGAAGTTCAAGCAAGCTCCCAAACATCTCATGCCTCACTGAAAAGCTCCACATTTCCATACACGAAGTCAACTGAAACAGGTTTTTGTCAACTTCCTATCTCTCTACTTAGGAATCATTAGGCTTAGGTTTGTGAATAAAAAATGTAGTATTCATAGCCATGAAGCTGTACATATGCTCAGTTTTTATTTAATTTAATCGTGTTAAGAGAATTTGATCCATGAACTTCCTGAAAAAATTAGGTTAGAATTTAGGGCCAGAGAAATTCTCTCTGGTCTTTGAGAGTTAGAATGAGTTCTTTACATGGTTGGATTCGTCTTGAAAAATGCTACAACTTTGATGTTATGGGTTTTTGCATTAGAGCACGTATGAAGGATCTAGCATTGTGTACAGGGCGCGCGCGTTTTTGAACAAGAGGTTGAAGATGAAGTCAGAGGGCTGGGCTTGGTTCCAACTTTGTTTTTGACACCCCCCTTTTACTGACTGCACCCCCTGGCCCATTTCTTCATATTTTTGTATTTTTGTATTTATTTTTCATTTCTGATTTTATTTTATATTTTCTAAAACATAAAAAATACCAAAATATTTTTATAAATTTTCACATTTATTTTTATATTGTTATTTTATTTTTCTAACATGAAAAATTATTAATTAGTGTATACTTGTTATTTTCTTTAATAAAAACAAATAAACATTTTAGAAATATTGTATATTTTTATTTTATTATTTATACATATAAAAATAATATTTTTCTAATATATTTTCCCTTTTTTGACATTTGCACATATTCCATTATTTTATTTTATTGTAAATAAATAATATAATTAATATTTTCCTAAGAAACAAAATTAGGGTTTTCTACCCTCTCCAAGAAAAATGATGATATTTTATTTTCTTTTACATTAAATATTTTATTTTTACATACATAAAAATAAACAAAACATTTTTTGCATATTCATAATATTTTGCATATTTGTTTAATTTATTTATTTAAATATTGTTCATTTATTATTTGTTCCAATTATTCAATTTGGATGTAATAGTAAATATTAGGGTTTTATTTCTTGCAAATATCCCCCATTCAAAAATTGTATCCCCCTTCCCATATCAAATGTTGTAATAATGTAGATTTATTTTACGCATTTATGCTTTCAATTATGCCATGTTAGAGATTAGGGTTTGTATGCAAAAAATCCAAAAATCAAACAAATAGCTTGACTAATACAAAGACAAAAATGCATGAAAATGATAACACAATGCACACATGCACCCCTAGGGTTTCATCCACTTGTTGCCTTTAAAATTGGCCATGTTAAGCATGTTTAGTACTTTGGCAAAACAAAAACAAAACAAAAGATCATAGTCCCTCGATGACGCTATCTCGGTTGCCTATATCAAAATGATCTAGTCCCTCAAAAAATTGCTAAAGATACTTGGCAATGTTGCTATCATGGTCAATACGATGACCCGCGTCTATCCCGTTTAAACATCCTAATACAAGGTTGTTTACCAAATGCAATGGTAAAACAACACTGTCAAAAGGGTTAAAAATGTGTAAGAAAGATCTTTGAGTAGATAGGGTAGACAACTCTTAGTTACTTGATCAAAACTTGCAAAACATCCTTTCTATTTTCAAACACACCTCACAACACAATTTCAAAACATTTCCCAACTTTCAAACTTTCAAAACATTGAAATATCTTTTAAAAGACAAATACACCTTTGTATACATTCAAACAAGAATCATTACAAAGGTTGCCACAACGATGGCCTCTTTTCAAAACATTTTTCAAAACCACACACACACAAAGCACCATTTCAAACAATTGAAAAGCAAAAGCAAGTGATCTAAACAAGTAACTAAGAGCCCATGGATAACCATGGATGAAAAGGGTACTTGCACCTTCCCTTTTCATAATCTACCCCCCGAACCCAAGAAAACATCTCAAAGGTCTTTCTTGTGCTTTTTGACCTTTCCTTTGGATAAAATAAAAAGTCGGTGGCGACTCTTGCTAAACCGAAACATTTGCGAACACAAACACAAAACCTCAAGTCAGTTCTCCCACCGTATCACAGAATTGGCGACTCTGTTGGGGATATGTATGAAAGTGGAGTAACCTTAGGGTTTAGATCACCTTTACATGCTTATCTTGTTTGCTTTGATTACTTTACATTTGGTTCTCTTGTTTGAGTTTGAATCCTCCACCCGGATTTTCGGGAAACATTCATAGGTAAATAGCAATACGTTGTGGAAACTGTGCAGGGTATACCAACATGGTTGAAGCAATAGCTATATTAGTGCGACATATTTGTGGGTACCGGTAGCCTTTGAGTCAATCAAAGAGAATACGGGGCCACTGAGTGATGTCATGAAGCACTAATGAACTCTTAGAACCTTTACTTGACCATCTTGGCCTTTTTAGGGGTAGTGAGATGACCGGCTTTGGTGCAGTCCGAAGTTGGTAGATACACAATACTACACTCATTGAGGGTTATTTTCTTGGAATATTTCGGTCGCTAGTTAAGTGGATAAACTGAAACAATAAACACAGAAAATAGTCCAGTGATATTGAGCTCCTTAGAACCCGGTTACTATTTATAGGACAGGTTGAGCCAACTAACTTCAAGAGGGTACTTACCTATGAAACCCCATGCAAGCCTGAAACTAGGAACTTGTATGACTTGCTTGTACATATACTTATGCATACATCATGAACATCATAAAGCATCATATGCATCCACTAACCATTTCAAGGGTTTGGATCTTCATCTTTGTTCTTGTTTTGTAGGTAATGGAATCTCTTCGCAGGAAAATAATTCAAGTCAACCTTGTGAGAATCCCTCCTCAACTCAAGGAGCTTACTTCCAAGATTCCAGAGAATTCTCCCTTCAGTGAAAGACATGGTAGACTTCTCAACTTGGTCAACTCCAACATTGAAGAAGACATGGTGAAAGTTCTCTTCCAGTTCTTTGACCCCCTACACCATTGCTTTACATTTCCTGATTACCAACTAGTGCCTACTTTGGAGGAATTTTCTCAACTCCTGAGGATTCCTATTCTCCATCAACTAACCTACAACGGTACGGAAAGAGAACCAAAGCCTGAAGATGTTTCTCAAGCCTTACACTTGAACCATCTGATATCAAAGGTCATTGGGAAACCAGAAGTGGTGTCAAGGGTTTCTTGGCAAAGTTTCTGTTTGAGAAGGCACAAGACTGCTGGAATTCTCTAGATCTGCAAGCTTTTAAGGAGATTGTAGCACTTCTCATCTATGGGTTGGTCTTGTTCCCAAACCCTGATCAGCTTATAGATGTGAATGCTGTCAAGATTTTCATATCTCAGAATCCTGTGCCTACATTTCTTGGGGCCATCCTACACTCATTTCACACACAAACAATGAGGAAAAGAGGTGTTCTTATGTGTTGTACCCCTCTTCTAGCAAGGTGGTTTATTTCTCACCTTCCCCAATCAGTCTTGAAGAATGAGCAAGGCTTGAGGTGGTCACAACGATTGATGACTCTCACACACTCTGATGTTCATTGGTGTTCTCAGTCTAGAGAAGATGTCATCATCATTGATCATTATGGGGAATTCCCTAATGTCCCACTACTTGGCATTAGGGGAGGCATTACCTACAACCCTTGCTTGGCTCTGAGACAATTTGGGTATGCCCGAAGGGATGGCCCTCATGACATGCTGATTCCAGACTTGGTTTTTGACTTCGACAACAACACTCAAAGACTTCGACAAAGGTTTATCCGAGCTTGGAGGATTCCCAACAAAGTGGATAGTAAGACACTGGGACACAAGAATTCCATCCCCCTTGAGCCTTATCTCAAGTGGGTACGAACCCACGCCCAGAATCTTATGATGCCTTACCCCTACATTCTTCCTATGATCAAAGAGCCTGTTATGGAAGGAGAGGTTCCATACACCCTCCTACATCCTGACATGCTAACATCATTGGAGGATTTGCAAAAGAGTTGGATACAGCTCAAGGAAGAACGGAATACTTTTGAAGCCAGCTTCTACGCCAGTGAGAAGAAGGTTTTGGAACTTACTCGTCGACCCCACGAAAAGCAGACTCTCAACACATACATCGCACCAAAGAGGATGCGCAACATCTTTTTACATTAAGAATTTTGTAATGTTTTGCCCATGGGGCATTTATGTACTAACAAATTTCTTCTTATTAATATGACGTGTGTTCTTTTTGTTTGTAACAACTTTGAATTTTTGAATCCTTGAATGCATTACATGAATACACATCATTCATCATATGCATAGACAAGTCTTCACACCAGGTTTCCTTATCTCTCTGCTGTTTATTTCAGCAAGATGGATATAGAGAAGACGGTCAAAGATCTACAAGCACAGAATTCGCAATTCTAACAACTCCTCATGACCTTGGCAAAGGGTCAAGAGGACCTTAAAGCACTGTTAAAGAAGGAAAAGGAAAAAGAAAAGAAGAAAAAGAAAAGAGCGGGTGTAGCTACTTTGGGAAGAAGGTTTGAGAACCAAGCTAGGAGAGTCTTGGATTTCCCCTCGACGTCTGATAAAGGGGTTGGCAAAGAAAAGGAGTTGCGGTACCTTCCGAGTCTGAGGCTGAAGAGGAAGAAGAAGATGAAGATTACTCTGAGCAGCAGTACCCTCCGGCGGACGATAAGTATAAAAGTCTGGAAGATCGGCTGGTAGCTATGGAGGTACAAAGAGTACCTGGGTTGGATTTCGAAGAACTAGGGTTGGTTGTTGGGATCGTCATCCCCCCCAAGTTCAAAGTGCCTACATTTTCTAAATACGGCGGTTTGTCCTATCCGAAGATGCATCTGCGTTCCTACGTCAGAAATACCAACCTCACTCTTCTGATAAGGATCTGTGGGTCCACTTTTTTCAAGATAGTTTGTCAGGTACGCAATTGGACTGGTTCTATCAGCTTGAGAGATCTGATGTACATAACTGGGAGGATTTGGCTGCTGCTTTCTATTGACAATACCAATATAACACAGATTTAGCACCTACTCGTACTCAATTACAGAGTATGGGTACGGTCTCTAATGAAGGCTTTAAGGAGTATTCCCAAAAGTGGCGGGATTTGGATGGAAGGGTGCAGCCACCATTGTCTGAAAGAGAGCTGGTTGATATGTTTCTGGGGACCCTGTCAGGTCCATTCTTTAATCACTTGATCGAGAGATCATCTGCAGGGTTCACCGAATTAATTCTAACGGGTGAAAGGGTCGAAGCTGGCATTAAGAGCGGTAAAATTCAGAAGGATGCATTTTCTTCCGCCGCTATCAAGAAGACCTTTCCAGCCAAGAAAGAAGCTATTGCTGTTTACACCCAGAGAAATCAAGGAAGAATGGAGCGCCGACCAGTGGTGGGGGCTGTGATGATTCAGAACTCCTCAGCCGACCAACCTCGAAGCAGTCAACCCAGAGCTAACCAGCAAAGGGTAGAAAGGCCACAACGGCAGTTCACCTGGATCAATATGACGCCTGCTCAGGTTCTCCCTCATCTGTTAAAGTTAAACCTTACAAACTTGAAAGAGGCGCCGAAGAACCCAAATACCTCTTCTCCTTACTATCATTCCAATTCAAAATGTGCATATCATTCGGACAGTGTGGGGCACGACACCAACAACTGTTGGCCCCTTAAAAACAAGATCTAGGATTTAATAGATTCCAAGGAGGTGGAGTTTGATGCCCCCAAAAAACCTAATGTGATATCTGCTCATATGCCAAAACATGGTCACAATGTCCATGTTATTTTAGAAGATCTTCATGTTACTGCTGTTGATGACTTAATCACTCTGTTGCCAATGATCAAGATGAATCTGTTGAAAGTCGGGATTTTTCCGGGCTGTGAAAAAGATTGTTACCTTTGTTCAACCTTGCAATCCGACTGTCCTCTATTAAAGTCAGGCATCCAACGCCTGATGGATACTCAAGAAATCCTCTTCAAGAAAACTCATGTTATTCCTGTTACTCCTGTTACCCCAATCAATGATGTTGCTATAATTACCATTTCCGACAATCTTTCCAAGGTCTCCAAAAGACCTGTTAAGATTACACCCAATCCAAAGTTTGTACCGCTGAAGATTACTATGTCGGGGCCTATCCCATATAAGTCCAACAAGACGATACCGTGGAATTATGGAGGAGAGATCTTCTACCACGGTGTTAAGCAGATCGAATCAGTTGAAGAAAATTCCGATGAAGAAACTCCTGACATAGGGAATATTGCAAGGACAAGTAAGATCACTCGTAGCGGAAGAATCTTCTCTCCAGAGATTGCTCCTCCAAGGGCAATCTTTGGACCCTCAAGTGCTCCTGTGCCAGTCAAGGTATCTGTGCGAAGTCCAGTTATTGAAGAAATTGTTACTCCCGAAGCTATACCCTCTACTGTTACTGCCGATAAAGGTAAGGGGATCCAAGAAGCGTCCGTCAGGACAAGGGCTCAGAATTTGGTTATCCCCGATACCACCCAAAAGGAAATGGAGGAGATTTTAAAGATAATTAAGAAAAGCGACTATGATTTCGTAGAGCAGCTGGGGCAAACCCCTTCAAAAATCTCTATGCTGGCTCTATTGCTCTGCTCCGAGGCTCATGCCAAAGCCTTGATAAAATTCCTGAAGACGGCGCATGTGCCTCAAGAAACTTCTGCGGATCAGTTTCAAGAGTGTGTAGCTAGCCTTACAGCCGACAATGGTCTTGGCTTCTCTGATGTCGATCTGACGTCTAAGGGAAGAAAGCATAATGATGCGCTGCACGTCTGGGTAGAGTGCAGAGGGACCACTCTTGCTCACGTTCTGGTTGATACCGGGTCGTCATTAAATGTCCTACCAAAGAAAGCATTGGACAGATTGGACTGTGAAGGTTTGACCTTAAAGCCCAGTAATATCATTGTTAGAGCCTTCGACGGTTCTAAGAGGATGGTTCACGGAGAGGTGGACATCCCAATTAAGGTGGGAACGAAAATTTTCAACTCTACTTTTTATGTGATGGACATCCGTCCTTCATATTCATGTTTGTTGGGAAGACCATGGATCCATAGCGTTGGGGAAGTCACTTATTCTCTACACCAGATGCTTAAATACCCAGTCCAGGGTAAGATCATAACAGTTCATGGTGAGGAGGAGTATATGATAAGCCACCTTAACTCTTTCCGCTATGTGGAGTTAGATGGTGAATTCATAGAAACACCTTTCCAACACTTTGAAGAGGTTTCTCCTGAAGTTGCGGTAGCCAAGACAACGACTGTTGTGTCCATCATTACCAAACCTGTGTCCCGGATGTCATCCCTTAAAGATGCGGAGGCTGTAGTCAAGGAAGGAGGAAGCACATTATGGGGTCAACTGCCAGATTTTCCTTACAAGATAGATAAGTTCGGTTTGGGTTTCACTGCTGCTAGTTAGAAGGCCGTGTGTCGCACCCGGGCTGGAGGACCGCCACTGAAAATCACTCATTATGGAGTTCATGCTTTAGACGATGATGATGAAGGAAGCAATTTTGAAGACTGGATCTTTCCAACTATTGAAGGAGGACTGAACAACTGGGAGGCGAAAGACTTTGTTCCCATTACTTTCATCAATCAGTAATTTATCTTTTGAACATTTTCCGTTGGTCTGTAATAACTTTTAAACAATTCGTACACTCTTTTCACCTTATGCCTTACCCGGGGCATATAGGTCCATTTGTAAGGGTTTTGATTCTTCATTTTCATATGCCATTTATAATGAAACATGGACGTTTTCATATATAAACTTTTGTGTTCATTTTCTTTCTTTTTACATTTTATTTTGTTTAAAGGTGGCTATCCCTTACACACACCCACACTCACAAAATGCAGGTACCCGTCCACTCCGGATTCCATGGGTAACAATTCTGCTATGGCCTTCAGTGACTCTGAAGATCTGGTCAATCATGCCGAATACGAAGGTGATGAAGACTGTGAAGTGCCTGGAGAGTTGGCTAGACTTTTGCAACAAGAATAAAGGGCTATTATTCCCCATGAAGAGTTTTTAGAGACTATCAATTTAGGTACTGCCGAAGACAGAAAAGAGGTTAAAGTGGGTGCCAACCTAGAGCCAAGTGTCAAAGAGCGCTTAGTTCAGTTGTTGAATGAATATGTTGAGATCTTCGCCTGGTCCTATGAAGACATGCCGGGACTGGATACAGATATTGTGGTTCACCGTCTCTCTACAAGAGAAGACTGTCCCCCAATCAAACAGAAAGTCCGTCAAATGAGGCCCGATATGTCTGAAAAGATCAAAGCTGAAGTGATGAAGCAGTTCAATGTTGGCTTTCTTGCTGTTACTTCCTATCCACAATGGGTTGCTAACATTGTGCCCGTGCCTAAGAAGGACGGCAAAGTCAGAATGTGCATGGACTACAGAGACTTAAATAGGGCTAGCCCTAAATATGACTTTCCACTGCCGCACATTGACATCTTGGTCGACAATACAACCCATCATAAGGTATTCTCTTTCATGGATGGGTTTTCAGGGTACAACCAAATCAAAATGTCCCCCGAAGACATGGAAAATACTACTTTTGTTACGCAGTGGGGTACCTTCTGCTATAAAGTGATGCCATTTGGACTGAAGAATGTCGGGGCAACCTATCAGTGAGCCATGGTAGCTTTGTTTCATGACATGATACATCATGAGATTGAATTCTACGTAGACGACATGACAGCCCGTTCACAGAAAGAAGAAGAACACCTCGACCATCTGCAAAAGCTGTTTGTCAGGTTAAAGGAGTACAAGCTCAAACTAAACCCTAACAAGTGCACTTTCGGAGTCAGGTCCGGTAAACTTTTGGGATTCATCGTCAGTAACAAAGGCATCGAGGTTGATCCTACCAAAGTCAAAGCTATACAAGAAATTCCTTCCCCTCGCACTGAGAAGGAGGTCAGAGGTTTCTTGGGACTCCTAAACTACATTGCAAGGTTCATGTCTCACCTAACATCTACCTGTGAACCAATCTTCAAGTTGTTGAAGAATGATCATGTGGTTAAATGGAATGATGACTGTCAAGTTTCTTTCGATAAGATCAAGGAATATTTGCTGGAACCTCCTATCTTGATGCCACCCGTCGAAGGAAGGCCTTTAATCATGTATCTGATCGTCTTAGATAATTCAATGGGATGACGAGTCTGGCTGAAAAGAGCATGACATTTATTACCTTAGCAAAAAGTTTACCGACTGTGAGACTCACTACTCACTGCTCGAGAAAACTTGATGCACTTTGGTATGGGCTTCTCGTCGGCTAAGGCAGTATATGTTGACACATACCACTCTGTTGATTTCTAAAATGGATCCGATCAAGTACATCTTCGAAAAGCCTACTTTATCCGGAAGAATCGCTAGATGGCAGATGATCCTCACCGAATATGATATACAGTACACAACCCAAAAAGCCATAAAGGGGAGTGTGCTAGCCGATCATCTGGCCTATCAAGCTGTCGAAGATTACCAATCCATGAGGTTTGACTTTCCCGATGAGGATATCATGACTGTGAGCAATATTGAATAAAACAGACCGTATGACAGACTTGAACAAGGATCCCGATGGACTTTGTACTTTGATGGTGCCTCCAACGCACTTGGGAACGGTATCGGCGCGGTACTTATCTCTCCAGAAGGTTGCCATACACCTTTCACCGCTAGACTCTGCTTCAGCTGCACCAACAACATGGCTGAGTATGAAGCTTGTATCTTTGGTCTCAAGGCTGCTATTGATTTAGGAATCAAATCTTTGATTGTATTTGGGGACTCAGCTTTGGTTATCAGTCAAATCAAAGGAGAGTGGGATACTAAACATCCAAACCTCATCCCTTACAAAGAACATGTCCTAACATTTTACCACATTTTGAGCAGATTACCTTTGAGCACTCCCCGCGAGAAGAGAATCAATTAGTAGATGTGTTAGCTACAATGTCATCCATGTTTAAACTTAATTGGGATAATGAGGCACCTCAAATCATCATTGAACGAATGGACGAACCTGCACATTGTCACGAGATTAATACCAAAGAAGTGGTGGACCGACCTTGGTTTCATGACGTCAAAAGGTATCTCGAAGCACAAGAATACCCTGAAGGAGCTTCAGTCAATGTCAAAAAGTTCTTAAGGAGGTTCATGGCTAAATTCTTTCTGAGTAATGGTATCCTATACAAGCGCAATCTTGATTGTGTCCTACTCCGTTGTGTGGACAAAGTTGAAGCTGAGCAGATCATGGCTGAACTACATAATGGCACCTTTGGCACCCACTCAAGCGGTCATACGATGGCTAAGAAGATTCTACGGGCAAGCTACTACTGGTCTACCATGGAAGCTAATTGTCATCAACATTCCCGTACTTGTCACAAATGCCAAATCTATGATGACAAGGTACATATTCCCCCAGTTCCTCTCAATGTCTTAACAGCTCCTTGGCCATTCGCGATGTGGGGAATCGACATGATTGGAGAGATCAAGCCTACATCATCCAATGGACATTGTTTCATCCTGGTGGCCATTGATTACTTTACCAAATGGGTCGAAGCAGCTTCATTCGCCTCCGTTACAAAGAATGCGGTTGCCCGCTTCATCAAGCAGAACCTCATATGCCGGTATGGTATCCCCGTTAGGATCATCACTGACAACGGTACAAATTTGAACAATACTATGATCATCGCTCTGTGCGAGCAGTTCAAGATTCAACATCACAATTCATCTCCCTATCGGCCTAAGATGAACGGTGCTATTGAAGTCGCGAACAAAAATATCAAGAAGATCATTCAAAAGATGACAGTCACCTACAAGGAATGGCATGAGATGTTACCATTTGCTTTGCACGGGTACCATACCACGGCACGCACTTCAACTGGGGCAACCCCTTTTTCTTTGGTATACAGAATGGAAGTTGTTTTACCTATCAAGGTTCAGATTCCCTCCTTGAGAATCATGAAGGATGCTGGTTTTAGTGAAGACGATTGGATTCAGACCCGGCTTGATCAACTTAACTTGATTGACAAAAAACGACTTACTGTTGTTTGTCATGGTCAGGCGTATCAAAAACGTATGATCAAGGCCTTCAACAAGAAAGTCAAGAGACAAGTATATCAAGTCGGAGACCTTGTAATCAAGCGAATCATCTTCCCACAAAGTGATCCCAGGGGCAAATGGACTCCTACTTACAAAGGACCATTTGTGATCAAAAATATCTTTTCTGGTGGGGCAATGATCCTGACCACCATGGACGGCGATGACCCGCCGAACCCTGCGAACACACACATAGTCAAAAGATACTACGTATAAACGAACCGACAAGTTGAAAACCCGAAAGGGAAACTTGGGCAAAAAATGGGCATCCCATTGAATCGAAAACCCGAAAGGGCGGTTCAGGCAAAAATTAGGGATAAATAAAAAAATTTGTACACCCGGCAAGTTGAAAACCCGAAAGGGCGACTTGGGCAAAAAAGGGTTTCCCGATGGATCGAAAACCCGAAAGGGCGGTCCAGGAAAAAGTTAGGGATTTAAAAGCGTATGACTATGTCTCATCGGATCACTTTAAAGACAACCTCTTCACGGACAAACTCCACGCTTCTGATCAACCTAATCAACATCGAACGAAGCAACAAATGGACAAGATACTCAGATTTACGAAGGCTATAGCAGAATGGGAACCCCATGGAATTGTTACACATAGCCATCTTTCTTTGTATAAATGTTTTCTCAATTTTATGACAATATTTTATTACTAGGATGTCTGTCTCCTTTGTACAAAATACTTACACAAAGTTAATACAAAGATACTTTAAAGTACAGAAATTTGTTTGCCTTTTCTTTCCTTTTACACTTATGTTTTATTTGAAAACGTCCAATGATTTATTAAATGAGCATATGCATTTGAATATAATCACTGCTTACAAATAAAACGAAAAGAGAAAGAATAATTAATGATACGTTGAAAGTATAGGAAAACGTCTTTAGGCTACTCCGAAGGAAATCCCCTGCAGTACATCATTCAGATCCCCAACGGAGTCCAAAACTTCAACTTTTAAACCACAGTGGAAATCATCTGGTTTCTCCAAATCCCCCAGCAAGTTATCTTAAAGCCTGGAAATCAACCAGATAACAGTTAACTTTTGTTTTATCCCCAACCAAGGATAATACCTCAGAAGATTGGCATACACCCAAGCTCTTGATACCCTTAACAGAATGAAGATTCTCATTCTTGAAACCCCAGAATATTAGCATACACCCAAGCTCCTGATACCCTTAACAGAATGAAGATTCTCATTCTTGAAACCTCAGAAGATTGGCATACACCCAACTTCCTGACCCAAACGCCTGAATGAAGATTCTCATTCTTGCTTCCCCAGTAGATTGGCATACACCCAACCTCCTGGCCCAAATGCCTTAATGAATATTCTCATTATTGCTTCCCCGAAAAAGTGGCATATAACCCGAGTTCCTGATATTCCCGACAGAATGAAGATTCTCATTCTCCAAGTGGCATACAACCTAAACTCCTGAACTTCTTCCAAATAGGAATAAGCTTTCCCCCACAGAGTTATTTCCCAGCAAATCGAAGATCCTCGGTCTCATTTCTCCAGTTGAAACCTCCCAGGTTTTAATTCCCTAGTAGAGATCGTCAGAGTTTTCCTTATTCCCCAGGAAAGTCGTGAAGGATTCTCACATCCCCACAGAGGTTGTCAAAGTTCTTGTTAATCCCCACAAGTTGCCCAGGATTTTCTATCTTCAACAGTGGTCCAAGGATTTCTCATTCTCAGCAATCAAAGATTTTGAATCTCCAATAGCGGTCAAGGATTTATTTTCCCCGGAAGCAGTCAAAGATTTCATTATCTCCAGCTATCAAGGATATTTTTTTCCTCAGCAGGGCAGCTAATCAGCTTACATGCGCATACATTACATTCATATATCATAAACATTGATAAGCCACATTTTATTGCATCATACATGTCATGCAACATACCTTTGTGTTTTAGCTAACATTTTACCCTTTTCAGGATAAGATTAAAAGCTACCTTTAACAAATGTTCAGAGATTTCAGATACAGTATGGATACACTCCAAGACATGGAAGTCATTCTACTATTCATTCAGATCTCTTATTTCAGATGCAGTATGGATACACCCCAGACACGACGATCATTCTACTACTCATTTGGACTTCAACAATCAGATACAGACTAGATACGCTCCAGACACGGAAGCCATTTTTTGTACCCCAAAATTTGCCCTCTCATATTTCCCAAGACATTGCAAGAATAATCTCCAAGTGGCTCAAGATTGCTCAAGAGTTGGACAGTCAAATCATCTCCTAAGGCAGTCAATCTCAAATTAGGGTTTTGTGTTGCATAAAGGTCCTTGCATCCAAATGACCTCAAGTTCTCCCCAATGTCCTAATATGTTCTCAAGTTCATCCATGTCAAATTTCAAGCCTTTCAGAGGAAGTTTGGTCAGTCAATTGCTCAAGAAGTCCAAAAATCGACTATGTTAGGGCAAAAGTCAACTGTGACCTATAAACAGTCAAACTTCAAGATTTTTTGTCAACATTCTCATTTTGAAGGATATTTCATCATTTGATATAGGGTTGATCATGATTCATCAAGGATTTCTCAAAATTCATCAAGACTCAAAAGTTGCTAAATTAGGGGTTTGTAGGAAAAGTCAAACCAACTTTGACCAAGCATAACTTTATCATACTTTATGCGAAATGACCCATCCAAAGCTCATTTTGAAGAGGATGAAATTTCCTACAATCCATATTCATACCCCCAATATCAAGAAATGCATTCACAAGAAGTTACAAATGTTGACATTATAGGTCATTTTTGAAAGTCAACAAAAACAACTTTTTTTCCAAAGCTTATAACTTGAGCATGGAATATCAAAATGAAATGATACCAAAAGGGTTGGTTAGAGGACATCTCAAGATTTCTAAAAAGTCTAAGAACACTTCCAAAAGTTCAAAATTGAAGATGTTATGCATTGTTGAAGTTGGGCATTTTTGCAAAATTGCCAAAAGTCAACTATCCCCAAAACTTCAAATTTTGTCAAATGGGCCCATTCTTTCCCACTTGATTTGATCTTGTCACACTACACACGTGTCCTAGCTTCAGCCTTGTGTCCATTTATTAATTTTTCCATTTTTATTTTATTTTTATTGAATTAATTCATTTTAAATTAATTTAAATCCAAATAAAATCCAAATATTGATCATTTAGGATCTTTTTGATTGATATAGGTCTTAATTGTCATCATGGACATGATCAAACTCGTATCTCACCATATCATGAACAAAAAGATGGAATTTGGACAATTTTGGAAGGTTTTTTATGGAGGATCAAATCAAATCCTAAAACATCAATGCACAAGGATTGAGTCCACAAGATTTGACCTAATACATTGCTCATTACATATAAAAGCTAGAGGCACACGCATCAGAGGTTAGAGGCTGCATAAACATCAAAACCAAACTTGAGAAAATTGCAAAAAAGCTTGAAACTGAAATCACTCCTAGAGGCAGTTTCAACACCAAATCTCAACGCTATTCCATTACTAGACATCCACTGAGTCAGTAGCAATCAAAAGCAAGCTCCCAGGCCCCTTCAATCGCACTGTAAGTTCCTCTGAAAACCGCTTGGCATTTGAAATTGCATATCATTATTCTTTACCTTTCTTGGCAAAATCCTTACGTATTCATGCTTATCGTTCCATTTAGAAGCTTTCTGTATCATTTGATTGCGTTTTCATGAGCCATAGCCCCATACCCGAATCTAGGGTTTTGGAAGTTTGTTTTTGGGCATTTTCTTTGCAGGAAAAATTTGAACCAATAATGGACATAGACGTGTTCAGGAGGAAGAGACGGTCATGACTATGGCCTTGGAATTGATTTTTATAGCCTAGAACTAATTTTAAGATGCAGCTATGGATTTAGCTGCAGATGTAAATCCGCAGGTAAAAAAACTAGGTTTCAGTGGAGAAGACGAATACGTGCCCCCTCCCCATTGGACATTTCAAATTGGCACGTTTTTGTTTTTTTATTCTGGCATAATAATTATTTTCCAATATTATATTTGATTCTTATCCCATTAACAATTAAACAGGCTGGTTGAGTTGGTAAGGGCGCTAGTTCAATGATTCATAGGACCTGGGTTCAAATCCCAGGTCCCCATATTTGCATATTATTATTTTTCTTCAGGAAATCCAACGCGCTTCAGCAATTATGGTCCATCATACACCATCACCCAGATGCCTGCCAGATGGCCCCAGGCCAGATCTGGTGGTCAAGAATGAATATCCATCATATTCTCAAGTCAACCAATGCTTAGGGAATCATGAAGTCAACCCAGGCCTGCGTGCAAATGGGCTTCAAATTGCCAATCTCACTCCCTTTCCAGGCCCAACACCCCCCTTTGGTTATTTCTATCTTTTTGTTTTATTTACTTATTTGATTAATTATTTTTATTGTTTAATTAACCAATTAATCTTTTTCCTCATAAAATCAAAAACCAAAAAATATATTTTATTTATTAAAATTAAATTCAGCATTTTATTTTTGTAAATAAATTAATTTAATTAATTTAGTTTAATTAGGGTATAACTTTTAATATTTTTGCAATAATTAAAATTAATGTAGATAATTAGGTTTTACTAACGTTAATCAAATTTATATTTATTTCCTTAAATATCCAAAAATCCAAAAATATTTTAATTTGTTTATTTATTTATTTATTTAATTGTTAACTTAATTTAATTCCTTTTCATTCAAGAAAATAACAAAAAATCACTTTCTTCAAAAAGGGTCAAAACCCTTAAAAACTCGCATTCGCTTTAACTTTTCGCACGCGATCTATTTTGCCATATTGATGTATCTGTTTCTCGGGATGTAATAGTTCAATAGGACCTTTAATTATTTTACCGTTTTATTTACTTTTCGCATTTTAATTCCAAGGGTTGTTTTTGGCGATGTAAATACCTGACGCCTTGTAATAGTTAGATTTAATTTCCGCAATCTAATTTCCGCAATCTATAAATTGTTAGATGTTTGGTAATAGGGAATGCATGACAAGATCGAATGTATGAACCTAAAATCAACATAGATAACCCATAACATGTACAAAGACAAATTAACTGAAAATAACACACTCGCACATGCGCACTCTTAGGGTACACCTCGCTTGGTTGCCTTCGAACGTGGTCATTGAGTATAGGAAGTTTTAGAGGTTGCCCTCTTGTCCAAAGATCATAGTTGCCTCGAAACGGTTGCCTCGGAAAAATGATCTAAGACATTAGGGTTACCGCTAAGGCGTCTTAACATTGCTTTAGTGACCACACGTCCCTTAATCGAATTGACCCTTAAAATTCCAACAACGACGCTACCTACTCATCAATAGTGGAATATCATTGTCTAAAGGACATTAGTACAGATTGATTCCTTTTTCGAGTAGGTAGATGGTTCTTAAGTACTTGCTCTCTCAAAAACAAAAACTTTTCGCACTTACACTCTTTTCAAACAAAAACTTCTTTCAAACCCACAAACACAAAGAAAATCAATTTTTGAAAACACTATGAGCAAGTACCTAAGAGCCCGTGGATAACCACGGATAGAAAGGGTGCTAACACCTTCCCTTTTTATAATCTACCCCCCGGACCCGAGAAACATCTCGAAAAAGGAATTTTTCTGTGCTTTTTCCCTTTCCTTGTTGGATAAAATAAAAGACGGTGGCGACTCTTGCTTACCGCGACATTTTGCGAATACAAACGCAAAACGCAAACCAACATTCCAAAAAACAGTCAGTTCTCTCCCACCGTATCACACCATCCTATCTCTCATTCGGATTCGACTATCAACTTCAGGTTCAGATACACTCCAGACACAGAAGTCATTCTGTCACTTGTCCAGATCCCAGTTACAGTACGGATACACTCCAGACACGGAAGTCATTCTTCTACTCATATAGGTCTCAATTTCAGATACAGTCCAGATACGCACCAGACACGGTTGCCATTCTGTCACTCATTCGGAATTTATCCCCAGCCCAGAGATGCTCCATACACGGATGTTTTTCTGTCGCTCATTCAGAATTCAGATACAATACAGATACACTCCAGATACGGCAGTCATTCTGATATTCATTCAAGAATCGAATACAGTTACAGCTCAAATACGCTCCAAACACGGACGTTATTCCTTTGCCCATACGAGTCCAATCTCCAGATACAACTCAGATACGTTCCAGATACGGATACCATTCTGATATTCATTCTCATGATTCTCAACAAATAAGTATTGGATGGCATCTTTAAGCCCATCTCCAGCAAGATTCTACCATTTCCAAATGGCATCTTTAAGCCCATTCCCTCAGCTACGTTTTGACGAGTGCAAATTTACGGGCACTCTAGTGTCCAATCATCTTTTACCTTCGAGTCACGAAAGGCAATTTCGCCAATCTAACTCTTAGGTTCAAGAAGATTGAATAGGGGCAGCTGTTGTACCCCAAAATTTTCCCTCTAATTTTATCAAGATTTCCCCTCACAAGACTCTTTGAACTCCAGACAGGATTAGGGTTTGCTTTGCTCAAGACATCTCCTTGCACTGATGACCTAAATTAGGGTTTGAGTTTGCACAGGGATTTTTGGACTTTCAATGCTCAAAGTGACTTTCATACTTCATGATGGACCTATAAGATTGCTTCTACCAAGTTTCAAACCTTGAATCAAATTTTTGCTCAGTCAATTGGACAGTTGACCTAGAAATCAACTGTATTTGAAAAAAAGTCAACTATGGCCAATTTACAGTCAAACCTCACAAATTTTGATCCACATAAACATTCTAGGCTCCTATGAACCATTTGATCAAGTTTGGACCACAACTCCTCAAGAAATTTGATCAGATCATCAAAAGGGCAAAATGGTCATTTTTAGGGTTTTGACTGTACAAGGGCAATTTCTGATTTTTAACCTAGCCAATGGCAAATTGGGCTCAAACATGGATTCAAGGACTCAATGGCATCATCTTGACCTATTCACAAGGTTCAAAATATCTCAAATGCATTGGATTGACAAATGAATTTTTCAGTCAACTGATCAAAATTTGACTGTACACTAAAAAGTCAAACTTTGACTTTTTGGTCAACATCAAGTGCCAAGGGTCATTTTAAATCAAGATGTGTCAAAACATGAAACTTGTTCATCAATAAACCTAATTTTGCAAATTAGGGTTTAAGTTTGAAAGATTTCATAACTTAGAATTTTTCTAAGTTATGAAATTTTCTTAATTTTGCCCAACATTTTCACCATGATGCATTTGGATTCAAACAAAACTTCCAACATGAAAGTTTTAGTCCTCCACAAAATCTACAACTTTGATCACAAAGTTTTCCCAAAAGAAGCTTGGATCTCAAGTTATGATTTTTGGAACAAGGGTCCATGAAACTTTAACTTAGTGAAATTTTGCCCTAGTTTAGGCAGGATTTTGACCTATCTTCATGGCAATTTTCACCAAGTTCCACTTTGAATCTCAAAATACATTTCAAAAATGGATTTTAGAGCATGTTACAATCTTTCCAAAAAGTCCAAGAACTCTCCAAAATCATTTTTGGTTAGGGAGAATCGAAGGCTTGAAGTTGGCAAAAACTCACTTTTTATCCATGGCATGTTCATATTGATACAAGTTGCAAACTCTAATCAGCCTTGTTTGTACTTGATTACAGGTCCCAAAACCCTTCCATACTCAATAATTAAATGAAAATCCATTGGTCTAAGGCTTTGTTTTGTTCATTAGAGGATTATACATTAGATTAATCCAAAAATAGAAAAAGCTTGTGCGAGTTGAGTTCTACAGGCTTGTTCAAGCACATTCAAGGCAAACTAGGCATTGGGGAAGGTCAGAGGAAGTTCAAGCAAGCTCCCAAACATCTCAGGCCTCACTGAAAAGCTCCACATTTCCATACACGAAGTCAACTGAAATAGGTTTCTGTCAACTTCCTATCTCTCTATTTAGGAATCATTAGGCTTAGGTTTGTGAATAAAAAATGTAGTATTCATAGCCATGAAGTTGTACATATGCTCAGTTTTCATTTAAGTTAATCGTGTTAAGAGAATTTGATCCATGAACTTCCTGAAAAAATTAGGTTAGAATTTAGGGCCAGAGAAATTCTCTCTGGTCTTTGAGAGTTAGAATGAGTTCTTTACATGGTTGGATTCGTCTTGAAAAATGCTACAACTTTGATGTTATGGGTTTTTGCATTAGAGAACGTATGCAGGATCTGGAATTGTGTACAGGGCGCGCGCGTTTTTGAACAAGAGGTTGAAGATGAAGTCAGTGGGCTGGGCTTGGTTCCAACTTTGTTTTTGACACCCCCCTTTTACTGATTGCACCCCCCTGGCCCATTTCTTCATTTTTTTTGTATTTTTGTATTTATTTTTCATTTCTGATTTTATTTTATATTTTCTAAAACATAAAAAATACTAAAATATTTTTATAAATTTTCACATTTATTTTTATATATTTATTTTATTTTTCTAACATGAAAAATTATTAATTAGTGTATACTTGTTATTTTAATTAATAAAAACAAATAAACGTTTTAGACATATTGTATATTTTTATTTTATTAGTTATACATATAAAAAATAATATTTTTCTAATATATTTTCCCTTTTTTGACATTTGCACATATTCCATTATTTTATTTTATTGTAAATAAATAATATAATTAATATTTTCCTAAGAAACAAAATTAGGGTTTTCTACCCTCTCCAAGAAAAATGATGATATTTTATTTTCTTTTACATTAAATATTTTATTTTTACATACATAAAAATAAACAAAACATTTTTTGCATATTCATAATATTTTGCATATTTGTTTAATTTATTTATTTAAATATTTTTCATTTATTATTTGTACCAATTATTCAATTTGGATGTACTAGTAAATATTAGGGTTTTATTTCTTGCAAATATCCCCCATTCAAAAATTGTATCCCCCTTCCCATATCAAATGTTGTAATAATGTAGATTTATTTTACGCATTTATGCTTTCAATTATGCCATGTTAGAGATTAGGGTTTGTATGCAAAAAATCCAAAAATCAAACAAATAGCTTGACTAATACAAAGACAAAATGCATGAAAATGATAACACAATGCACACATGCACCCCTAGGGTTTCATCCACTTGTTGCCTTTAAAATTGGCCATGTTAAGCATGTTGAGTACTTTGGCAAAACAAAAACAAAACAAAAGATCATAGTCCCTCGATGACGCTATCTCGGTTGCATATATCAAAATGATCTAGTCCCTCAAAAAAATTGCTAAAGATGCTTGGCAATGTTACTATCATGGTCAATACGATGACCCGCATCTGTCCCGTTTAAACATCTTAATACAAGGTTGTTTACCAAATGCAATGGTAAAACAACATTGTTAAAAGGGTTAAAAATGTGTAGGAAAGATCTTTGAGTAGATAGGGTAGACAACTCTTAGTTACTTGATCAAAACTTGCAAAACATCCTTGCTATTTTCAAACACACCTCATAACACAATTTCAAAACATTTCCCAACTTTCAAACTTTCAAAACATTGAAATATCTTTTAAAAGACAAATACACCTTTGTATACATTCAAACAAGAATCATTACAAAGGTTGCCACAACGATGGCCTCTTTTCAAAACATTTTTCAAAACTACACACACACAAAGCACCATTTCAAACAATTGAAAAGCAAAAGCAAGTGATCTAAACAAGTAACTAAGAGCCCATGGATAACCATGGATGAAAAGGGTGCTTGCACCTTCCCTTTTCATAATCTGCCCCCCGAACCCAAGAAAACATCTCAAAGGTCTTTTCTGTGCTTTTTGACCTTTCCTTTGGATAAAATAAAAAGTCAGTGGCGACTCTTGCTAAACCGAAACATTTACGAACACAAACGCAAAACCTCAAGTCAGTTCTCCCATTGTATCACATATATTTCATCAAATCAAAAGCTTTAAAGCTGCATAAACACTCAATGAACATGAAACAACATGATTCCAAACTCAAATCATACAATCCATGGCCAGAAATCAAGATCCAAAGTTGAGGATTCTAACCTTTGAGGAAAAAGTGAATCTACTGTCTCATTCACTCCAGCTACAAACAAAGCCTCAATCTATAATCCTTATCACTTGGAGAAGAGAATGCAAGAAGAATCACTCAAAACGCACGAGAAAAATGGAAGAACTGAAGAAATGGATTTTTTAGGGAGAAAGTGGTTTTAGATCTAAACTGTCTCCAATGCAGCCTTTCGTTCTTCTCCTCCTCCCCCCCCCCCCCCCCCCCCCCCCACTTTTGAATAAGCAATGCAGTGTTTATAGTGGGGGCAATAGGGTCATAACTCATAGAAATCCGTTGGAGGGTAATTTGGCCAAAACAGGCAAATGGAAATGTGAGATCATGTGCTTGCATTTTGTTTGTTATTTGGCCTTTTTATGCTGCGTTTTGATGAGATCATAGGTAAATGAGATAAGGTGAGTGAAGCGTGAGGGGGTGAGGTGGCAAGGATTGCATATGGTGTGATTTTGCTTGAGGTGAAAGTTACCAATTTTGGCAAAAATGTTGAAAGCGTGGGGAGGCAAGGAAAGTGTGATTGTTTGGCCAAAGTAAGCAAGAAACGAAGTGTGTGATTTGTGCCAAACATGTGCAATATCAACCTAAAAACACTCAAAATTAAAGGGTGCACAAAACTTACAACCCACGCGTGCACCAAAGGTCAGTTGATTTCTGATTGAGGCTATAGAGAATTGGTTCTTGCATTCTCAAATTTTCCTTGAGCCAATTAAAGAACACATTCTAAGCTTCGAAACAAGCTGTGGTTCGAAAGGAATGATGGAGGGATGAGCCAGATATGAGGCTTAGGATTCCTGAGCAACTCAAGCCAACTTTCCCTAAACTGCACGCGCGCTGGCTTGCCTAAGATAACACTTTGATTGGTCCAAATTGAGAGGAAACAAAGAGAGCAGGAATGAGATTTCAACTAACCTATAAGGTCACCTCGAATGGTCCAAACAAAGAGAACAGGAATGAGGTTTCAACCAACCTATAAGGTGATACTTTGAATGTTCAAACAAAGAGAGAAAAAATAAGAAGCAAGAGGCTTCGACCAGCTCTCAAGATAGCACCTTGGATATCCAAACAAAGAGATAAAATAACGAGAAGCAAGAGGCTTCGACCAGCCCTCAAGATGGCACCTTGGATATCCAAACAAAGAGAGAAAAGTGAGGCTTCGACTAGCCTTCAAGATAATGCTTCAAATGTCCAAACTGAATAAGAACAAAGTAAAAAGCAAGAGGCTTTGACCAGCCCTTAAAATGACACCTTGAATGTCCAAACAAAGAGAGAACAAAGTAAGAAGCAAGAGGCTTTGACCAGACCTCAATATGGAACCTTGGATGTCCAAACAAAGAGAGAAGAATGAGGCTTCGACCAATCTACAAAGCTACTTCGAATGGCCCAAGCTGAAGGAAATCAAAGAGAGAAAATGAGGCTTCGACCAGCTTACAAAGCTACTTCGAATGGCCCAAGCTGAGGGAAATCAAATAAAGAAAAGGAGGCTTCGACCAGTGTACAAAGCTACTTAGAATGGCCCAAGCTGAGGGAAATCAAAGAGAGCCATTCGAAGGCTCATAAATTTTGATTTTGATTAAGAAGTGTGTTTTTTGTCCTCTGTGGAGCCTTGTAGATTTTCTTCCCCTCTTCAATTGGCAAAAAGAACCACAAAAATCCTCTAAAAAATGAAAAAGTTATGCCCTTGTAAAGTCAGGCCTAAATCAAGAACACTTAGTGAAATTTCCAATCACCAAGATAACTTCAAATCCAAGTAACCTCTTAAACTTGCAATTCTCATCAAAATAAATCATCAATGATCATCCCACACGAAAATACATGTCAAATGCTTCATGTTGACCAAAAGTCCACTTGGTCAACTTTGACTTTGTTGACTTTGAGTAAAATGACTATTTTGCCCCTTTGATTCAATTGAACCACTTCTCTTTAAAATTGATGATCAAAACTTCAAACATATGACATTCCAAACAAATAGAGACTACGGAAAGAGTTTCCACTCAAAATTCCAAAGAATCCCTGATTAAAACTCAAACCCTAATTTTGCACACTGCACTAGGAGATAACTGGTCAAGCTTCAAACCCCTAATTTCTCTGGGCATCAAGAGAGGCTTTTTGAAAACAATTGATTCCAATGATGATAAAATAATGATGCTTCAATACTTGGTTCATCTAGACCCCAATAACTCCAACTAGGGAAAAACCCTAGTTTTGACTGATAAATCCAAACGATGTGATTCTCCTTATAAACAACATAATACTCAATCTTCTGATGATCCAATGAGATGTGTAAGATATCTTGAGATATGTGGTACCTTTGGGCTTAAAAGATCCAGAGGTTTAGATAATAGGGCCCTCCTTGAGCAACTTGTCAATACAATCAATCTTCCAAAGCTTGAGGGAGACTTAACAACCAAAATACTTTGATCCCTACACAATGCATGAATGCAATGCAATATGATATTTATGATGAAACGTAAGCCTAAATCAAGAGGACAAATTTTGGGGTGCAACAGATGGCCATCATTTTTCTTTGATCGAAGTATTCTTATTCTTGCATTTATTTTTATTTTTATCTTTTTTTTTACTCACTTTTTTTAAATAAAAAATATAATAAAATCATAAAAAATGTTAGGTTAGTATTTTTTTTCTAATTAATTTAATTAAATAAATTAATTAATTATTTTAATCTTTTTTTAGATTAAAATTAAGTAGACTTAGGCTTTGTTTTCTTTCATAAACAAAAATAACCAAAAGATTTTCTTTTCCTTAGGGTTCTTAGATGTTATTTTCAATCCGTGCACATTTATTTTCGCACTTTTCATATTATTGTAACTGTTCATGGGTTGTAATAGAATTAACTAGGATGTTACTTTAATGCTTTCTTTATTTTTTCCCCATTTTTTGAACATGTAAATACCCCCTCCTCGAAGCATTGTAATAGCGTAGGATTTACGATTCCCGCACTTTAAATTTCTGCAAAATATTAACTATTAATAACTAGGCTTGTATAGAAAGACTGAAAAACAAAGCGCTAGCAAACCTAATAACAAAGATGAATGAACTGAATTGAATCACTTGCACATGTACACCTCTAGGGTATTCCCATTTCGGTTGCCTTCGTAAAATAGTCACAACTCTCGAAACGTGAGAGGTTTTAGTGGCTATCCTCTGGTTCAAAAAGATCATAAGTCCCTCGATGACCCTCTCGATGTTGCCTCGGTAAAAATATGATCTTAGAACCCTAGGATAGTTACTAAAACTTCTTGCCAAGTTGCCTTTGTACTATAAAAACGTCCCTTCGAATTTCCCTCAAACATCCAACAATAGGGATACCTACTCACTAATAGTAGGATAGCACTGTCTAAAGGATAGCAGGAAAAGAACAAATCTTTTCGAGTATAAGTGGATAGTTCATAGATGCTCGCTCAAAAAAAAAACTTTCACACTTACATAAAACATTTCAAAAACACTTTCAAAAAACGCTTTGTCAACACTCTTGAGGACTGATACAAGAGTTATCATAAAGCAAATTGTCGCACTAAGGCATTTTCAAATACTTTCCAAAAACACACAAAAAGCACAAGGTATTTCAAAATGAGATAAGAATCTAAGAGACCATAGAAAACTACGGATGGAAAGGGTGCTAACACCTTCCCTTTCGATAATCTACCCCCCTTACTCAAAATTCTCGAAAAGATCTTTTTCTATTCTTTTCACCCTTTCCTTAATTTGGATAAAAGAAAAGTCGGTGGAAACTCTTGCTTACCGCAACATTTGCAAACATAAATGCAAAACCAATATAAACAGTCATTTCTGCCACCGTATCACACCACCCATTAAGGATATGATGTCACATCCAGGAAACTTGCGTTTAATTGCTTCATTACCTCAACTTTTATCTTTTTAGACATGTCTGGTTGCATACGAAGCACTTTTTGCTTGACTGGAGGATAATATTCCTTTATTGGTAGACGATGAACCAATATGTCAGCATCCAAACCTGGCATATCTTCATATGACCAAGCAAACACTTCAACATAGTCATGTAGCATCTGGAGCAATCTTCCTTTGATATTGTCTTCTAAGTCAGCGCTTATCTTGACTTCCCTCTTGTCTGTCTCAATACCTAGGTTGATTAATTCAAATGGCTCCTTGTGAGGTTGAATGGCTTTTTCTTCTTGCATCAGAAGTCTAGCTAGTTCCCTATGTATTTCACAATCTTCTTTGCCTTCGTCCTCGGCTTGGTTGATTGGATGTTCAAAGTCATAGCTGGCAATAGTAGAGTCGTTGCCAATGAGATCTGGAGTGGATGAGGATCTGCAACTGTGTGTGTGTATGCATGTAAGATACATGGCTATTTTGAAAATTCAAATAAGAAAAGAAAGATAATGAGCGCAAAACTTAAATGCAAAGAGTTCAATGTTTTTCATTAAATAATCATATGGCATATGAAAATGATTAAACCCTTAACAAATGGACCATGGTGCCCTGGGCAAGGCATATGGCTTAAAGTCATTGTTTTAATTATCATTACAGACAAAATTTCTTGAATTGACAAAAACAATAAATGGTAATTACTCCTTGTTGAAGGAGATGGGAATGAAATCCTTTGCACGCCAGTTGTTGAGCCCCTCCTCGGCAGTCGGGTAGATCCAGTCATCAAAGTCATAGTCACCTCTGAGTCTTCAACAGTTCACTTCATGATTACCAATGCGAAGAGGTGGTTTTCCTATACGAGCACGTCTGACCTCCTTTTGAGCTTTGACAGTGAAACCCATCCCAAACTTGTCTACTTTGAAAGGAATGTCGGGAAGTTGTCCCCAATTTGTACTACTTCCATCTTAAATCATGGCGTGAGCGTCTTTGAGGGAAACCATCCTTGGCACATCTTGAGTAGCTTTTGGAACATCAGAAGAAACTTTGGCGAAGTGACCATGGGAGAGAATACTTCGAAGGCTTGACATAGAGTTTCTATAAACTCGCCATCCATTTCCATATATATGAACGAGTTCAGGTGACTAACCATAGATTCTTCTTTGCCACAAACAGTAACAATCTTTCCCTTTACTGGATACTTCAATTTCTGGTGGAGGGTGGACGTCACTGCTTCTGCCCCATGTAACTAAGGGCATCCAAGTAAACAAGAGTAAGCGGGACGGATGTCCATCACGTAGAAAGTAGAATTGAAAACTTGTGAACCAACATTAATGGGGAGATCCAATTATCCAAGTACCATCCTCTTGGATCTATCAAAAGCCCTCACAACTATGTCACTTGGCTTTAACACCAGACCTTCGCAATCTAACCGGTCCAAGGCACCTTTGGGTAGAACATTTAGAAAGGAACCAGTATAAACCAGGACATGGGCCAGGGTAGTTCCTTTTCATTCAATAGAGACATGCAAATCCTTGTTATGATTCCTTCCAACTGGTGTCAGGTCAGCATCATAGAATCCCAATCCATTTTTGGCAATCAAACTCGCCACACAGTTTTCAAATTGATCGGTTGTGGTCTCTTGAGGAACATGCGCTTTCTTAGAAAATTTGATTAAAGCTTGGGCATGAGCATCAGAACAAAGCAACAAAGACATCATAGAGATTTTGGAGGGGGTTTTCCCTAGTTGCTCTACTATCTTGAAATCACTCTTTTTTATAATCTTCAAGATTTCCTCCATTTCTTAGGTGGAAGGTTCCTCAGCAGCAATGTCTTTGGCAGGCGCCTCTATCCCAGCAGGCTCAATCACTTTCTCTTTACCCCTGGTGTCAGTACTAGGCTTATCAATGTTAATGCAGACATGTGTCATTATAGTAGTTGGAGGTGAAATGTTAGGAGAGAAAATCCTCCTCGTTCTTGTTATCTTGCTAGAACCAGTAATATTGGTAACGTCATCAACTTTGTCTTCATTGATCCAGGAGTCTTGCTTAATTCCATGATAGTAAACTTCAGCACTGTAATTCCAAGGGACTGCTTTGTCGGAGGAGTAAGGACTCGGCCCAGGATTTATAATTATCAAGGGAGAAATCGTTGGTTCGTTGAAAATCCTAATAGGGCCCTTTTAAGAGATCCTAAGAGGCTTATTGGAAATAGTTATGATGGAAATGTCTTCAGCTTTATCGGTCAAACTTTCGATGGATGGAGTTCTTTCAAACAGGATCTCATAACTATTTATCAGGCATTGAACACCTTCTTTCAACCATTTGCATCCATTAACTTGTCCGGCGCAGTGACTACAATATTTCAAACAGCCAGGGAAAACCCCAGCTCTCAACAACTTTTCTTTAACAATGGCCAGTGGCATAGTCAAATCTTCAAGGGAGGAAACAAAAACAGTGTCTTCAATTGCATTTACACCTTTTCCATGATTTGGCATTGGTGCAGTTATAACATTCAGAGTTGTAGGTGGATCAAACTCAATAGTTTTGTTGTCGATAAGATCTTGAATCTTGTTTTTTATAGCCCAACATTGATCAGTTTCATGCCCAGGGCTATTGGAATGATATGCACATTTGGCATTAGGATTGTACTTCGGTGATGAAACATTCGGATTTGATGGTGGATCACACAATGTTACCAAGTTGGCCTTCAACGAGTGTTGCAAGGCTTTGGACAGTGACATGTTAATCCTCGTGAATTTTCTTCTTGGAACCTCATACCTTTGATGGTTGGCTTGTTGTGGCTGTCTTTGAGAAGATGGAGGATTGGACATCAAAACAACATTAATGGATGGACGGTGATCCTTCTTGGTATGGGCCCTTGACCCATATACATCATTGGGTTCTTTCTTGCTAGTAAAGGGCTTCTTTACAGTGTTTGATGTAGAAGCAGATGCCATGGGAATTTTTCCACTTTTGATACCACTCTCGACCCTTTCACAAGTTAGGATTAACTCAATGAAACCAGACGATGAGCTCCCAATTAACAAGTTGAAAAATGGGGCAGTTAAAGTTCCCATGAACATGTCCACCAGCTCCCTATCAGTCAGTGGTGGTAGAACTCTACCAGCAAGTTCCCTCTATTTTTGTATGTACTCTTTAAACCCTTCATTAGTACCCATTGTCATTCCTTGAAGTTGAACTCTAGTCGGTTCCAAATCAGCGTTGTACTGATATTGACAGTAGAAAGCGGTGGCCAGATCTTCCCATTTATGAATGTTGGAACCCTCCAACTGGTAAAACCATTCTAACTGAGTCCCGGACAGACTCTCTTGAAAGAAGTGTACCCAGAGCTTCTTGTCAGTGGTATGCAGTTGTAGTTTGCGGACATAGGACCTCAAATGAAGCTCTGGGAACGAAACACCATCGTACTTAGAAAAGATTGAACTTTGAATTTATGGGAAATAACAACCCCAGGTACCAAGTCCAAATCATCAAAATCCAAGCCAGGTACAACTTGAATTTCCATAGCTTTCAATCTATCTTCCAGTTGCTTGTACTTATCCTCAGCCGGTGGATACTGTTCATCAAAGTAATCTTCATCCTCAGAAGCTTGATTGTTTGCAATCCCAACATGGGTGCTCCTTGTGTCTTCATTTTGAATCTCATCCTCCTCAGATGAGTCTTCTTCCACTTGAACATGTCGGACAGGGCCCTTGAATCTCTTCCCCATGTTGATTACGACTTTCTTCTTGGTCTTCTTCTTTGCAACCAGAAGTGACATTAGTTATTGCTTCCGTTTGGCCAAAGTGAGCAAGGTTTCTTGAAATTGATAATTTTGTGTCTACAAGTCTTTCATAATCTGCTCGAGATCCATCTTACTAAAATGAACATCAGAAAGATGAGGAAACCTGTGTCATAAAACCTGCTTATGTTATGATGCATGTAATGCGAATGCAAATGTTTTCAAGGACTTAAGGAAATTTAAATTTGCTAAACAAAGAGAAAACAACAAACATGAACTTCATTGATAAATATAGGAATTACAAATTCCCTCTCGGGCTTACAATGGAGGAAGCAAAAATAATACAAAATAAACTCCTAAAACAAAAAAGAATCAGGCTTCCAATGAGCGCATCCTCTTCGGTGCAATGTAGGAGTTCAAACTTCGCTCTTCATGAAGTTGTCTCGTAAGCTCCAAAACCTTCTTGTCGCTTGCATAGAACTGGGTTTCAAAGGTGTCTCGCTCCCCTTTGATTGAAATCCATGATCTTTACAATTCCTCTAGAGAAGTCGGCATTCCAGGATGAAGAATAATGTAGGGAACATCTCCTTTGGCAACAGGCTCCATGATGATAGGTAGAATGGCCTCATAAGGCATCATGAGGTTTTAAGTGCGATCTCGCACCCACTTGATATAAGGCTCAAGGGGGATGGAATTTTTATGCCCCGATGTCTCACTATCCACTTTTCTTACCATTCTCCAAACTCGTATGAACCTTTGATGATAGCCTTGGTCGTCGCCCTCGTAGTCGAATACCAAACCTTGGATGAGCGCATCATGGGGACCATCTCTTCATGCATACCCAAACTTCCGTAATGCAAGAGAAGGGTTATAGGTGATACCTCCCCTAATGCCTAAGAGTGGGACATTAGGGAATTCTCCACAATGGTCAATAATGGTAATATCCTTCAAAGATCGAGAACACCAATGGATATACGAGTGCGAGAGTGATATCATCCGTTGAGACCATGTTAAGCCTTGCTCATTCTTTAACGTTGTTCGACGTAGGTGCGAAATAAACCACCTAGAAATCAATGGAATGAAACACAAAAGAGTACCCCTTTTCTTCATGGTGCGAGTGTGAAAACAATGTAGAATGTCTCCAAGCAAGGTAGGTACAAGATTATGGGAGAGAAAAACATTGACGGCATTCACATCTATGAGTTGTTCCGGATTGGGAAATAGAACCAAACCGTAGATTAGAAGGGCCAAGACATCCTCAAAAGCTTGAAAATCCATATCTTCCCAGAACAAACGAGCCTTCTCCAACAGAAATTTGGCTAAGAAACCCTTAACTCCACTTCTTGTCTCCCAATTTGTCACAATGTCAGACCTCTTCAAATAAAAGGCTTTGGTAATAACCTCAGGATTTTGAGGCTCCTCTAAATCGGTGAATGGTATTTGATCAAGCACGAGAACTCCTAAAAATTAAGAGAATTCTTCTAATGTAGGCACCAATTGATAGTCGGGAAAGGTGAAACAATGATGCATAGGATCAAAGAATTGGAAAAGCACACACATCATTTTGGTTGCCTTCGGTAAACGATCATTAAGTATAGGGTGTCTTAGTGGTTGTCCTCTTGTCTAAACAAAGATCAAATGCCCCATTCGGAAACGTTGTCTCGGAAATGTTGCCTTGAATATGATCTTAAGACATTAGAGTTATTACTAAGACGTCCTAACATTGCTTTAGTGATTGTACGTCCCTTTAGAATTGACCCTTACAACTCCAACGACGGTGCTACCTACTCACTAATAGTGGGATAGCGCTGTCTAAAGGAAACAAGAACAGAAACATTCTTTTTTCGAGTAGGTAGATGCTAGTAGGTACTTGCTCAAAATAAAACTTTCACACTTACACTTTTTTTTCAAACAAAGTTTTCAAAAACACTTCATAACACTCTTGAAGACAGAGCAAGGGTTAAAACGAAGTAAAACAAAACTTTTCAAAACAAACACACACAAGCAATTTTTAAAATGATGAGCAAGTACCTAAGAGCCCGTAGATAACTATGGATAGAAAGGGTGCTAACACTTTCCCTTCCTATAATCTACCCCCCGTACTCAAAATCTCGAAAAAGGAATTTTTCTGTGCTTTTTTCCTTTCTAATTGGATAAAATAAAAGTCGGTGGCGACTCTTGCTTACCGCGACATTTTGCAAACACAAACGCAAAACGCAAACCAGCATTTTCCTAAAACAGTCCGGTTCTGCCACTGTATCATAGAACTGGCGACTCTGTTGGGGAGAAATAAGTGGGGTATACCTTAGGATTAGTTCATCATATTTTCTTCTCTTGTTTGTTTTGGTTGCTTTACTTTTAAGGGTTTTGTATTGGGAGTTACTATAGATCCTAAGCCAAATTTGGGGGACACCTTTTAGGTAAGTAGCAATAAACTGTGAGGGAACTGTACGGCATAGACCGATACGGTTGGAGCAGTAGCTACATTGATGTGGCATATTGGTTGGTACCGGTATCCCTTGTGGAGAAACGAGGAGAATATGGGGCTACTATGTGTGTCATTAAGCATCAACTGACCTTAGAACCCATAATTGACCAACTTGGCTAGTAAGAAGTAGTGAGATAGACGGTCTCGGTGTAAAGCTGGGAACTGGTTGATACTCGATGCTACACTCATTGAGACCATACTCTCGAGATGGTTCCGGCTGCAAGAAAAAATTGTGTGAGCTGAAACCATGACCGATGGAGGATGGTCAGTGATATTGAGAACCTCTAGAACCCGGTTACCTTGCTAGGACAGGTTGAAACCAACTGAACTTCAAGAGGGTAATACCTAGACCTCATGCAAGGCTTAAACTTATGGTCTCTTATGTGACTTGTTTGCCTTTACCATGTCTGTTATCTTCTATACTTGTTGTGTGTTTTATCATGACATAGCATGCATACTTCATTATACTAACCATTTCAAAGACCGAGGGTATTTATCTTTGTTCTGTTTTGAAGATTATGGCTTTCGTGCGCAAAAACACCATTCGAGTTAACTTTGTGCAAATACCTGCTCAACTCAAAGATTTAGCCTCGAGAGTTTCTGATACTTCCTCATTCATTAGGAGACATGGTCAGCTTCTTAGCTTGGTTACCTCAAAGTTTGATGAGCAAATGATGAGTGTGCTCTTCCAGTTATTCGATCATGTGCACCATTGCTTCACTTTCCCAGATTATCAGCTAGTTCCTACTATGGAAGAGTTTTAGCACTTATTAGGCATATCCATCCTTGAGCAAGTGCCCTTCACAGGTTTGGAAGAGACTCCTAGACCAGAAGACATTGCTTCAACTCTGCATTTGAAACGGGCTGATGTAGTATCTAATTGGGAGACACGAAGCGGGGTTGAAGGTTTCTTAGCCAAGTTTATGATGGATCAAGCTCAGTTATTCTGGGATAACTTGGATTTCAAGGCTTTTGAAGACATCTTAGGTCTCCTTATCTACGGTTTGGTTCTTTTCCTGAATCCAGATTCCTTCATAGATGTGAATGCGGTTAAGATCTTCTTGTCTTGCAATCCTGTGCCTACTCTTCTGGGTGATATCTTACATGCCTTCTACACTCGTACTGTGCGAAGAAGAGGGGCTCTCATGTGTTGCATGCCGCTGCTGGCGAGGTGGTTTATTTCGTACCTCCCAAAATTTGTGTTGAAGAATGAAGAAGGTGTAGAATGGTCTTACAGGTTGATGTCACTTTCCCATATAGACATTCTTTGGAGTTCCAAGGCTATGGAAAGCACTGCTGTCATTGATCGATGTGGGGGATATGATAACGTCCCATTGGTGGGAATCAGAGGGGGTATAACCTACAACCCATTCCTAGCTTTACGACAGTTTGGTCTCACTCGGAGAGATGGTCCTCATGAGCTACTTCTTACAGATATTTCCTTTGACTACAAGGAAGACGTTGACGAGCATCGCCGAAGGTTTATACGAGCTTGGGGCATGGTGAACATATTCGACCCTCAAGAGCTAGGACCGAGGACTTCTCTCCCTATGCAACCTTACCTCCAGTGGGTCCGAGCTCGTGCTTAGAAGCTTGGGATGCATTATGAAGCTGTGTTGCTAGTGATTGTGGAGCCTACCAATGAAGAGGGCGTTCCTTATACGGTCCTTTATCCCTACATGCCAACTGATCTAGGGGCATTGAAGAGGTCTTGGATCCAGCTGAAAGAGGAGAGGGATACCTACCGGGAAAAGTATCACGAGCAAGAAAGGAAGATCTTGAAGCTCACCAGGCAACTCGAGAATGAAAGAACGATCAATGACTACGTCAGCACGAAGGGGAAGCATCCATGGGATTTCTGATTTACTTTGTTTTTTAGTTTAGATTTGTTTTCCATTTATTTCTTTGTAACGCCTTAAAGGCATTATTGAACATTTTTACAAGTTAATCTAATAAAGTTTGTTTTATTTTTTGGTTTGCAAATTTAAGTCTCCCAAAGTCTTTGAAATCATTACATACGCATCCCATTATCATGCACATCATTACAGGTGCCATCACAGGTTTCTCATCTTCTTCACTATTTATTTCAGCAGTTATGTCTTCTGATCAAGCTATCAAAGATCTTCAGGCACAAAATGCCTAATTTCAAGAGATGTTCTTGAGTTTGGCTAAAGGGCAAGAGGATTTGAAAGCTCTCATCCTGAAAGAGAAAGAGAAGGAGAAGAAGAAGAAGAAGAAGTTTGTTCTTTTTAGCATGGGTAAAAGGTTTGGGGATAGGCTGAAGCAACAAGTTGATATGTCCCTTTCATCCAACGAAGAGGAGAACCAAGAAGAAGAAAAGGGCCCCAGCCCTGCAGTTTCTGATAATGATACCGATTATGATGAAGAACAGTATCCTCCTGCTGAAGATAGGTACAAACAACTTGAAGACCGTCTGAGTGCTATGGAGATTCAAAGGATCCCCGGTCTGGATTTTGGAGAGCTGGGATTGGTATCAGGAGTGGTGATTCCTCATAAGTTCAAAGCTCCAGTTTTTGCTAAGTACGATGGAGTGTCCTGTCCTAAACTCCATCTCTGCTCGTATGTCCGGAAAATTCAACTTCACACCGCTGATAGAAATTTGTGGGTACATTTCTTTCAAGATAGTCTGTCAGGGACTCAGCTTGAATGGTTTTATCAATTGGAAGGAGCTAATGTCCGAAATTGGGAGGACCTTGCTGCTGCTTTTTACAAGCAGTATCAGTATAACGCCGACCTTGCCCCCACTCGTACTTAGCTTCAGGGTATGTCTATGGGTACAAGTGAAGGTTTTAAGGACTATGCCCAAAAGTGGAGAGATTTGGCTGGAAGAGTCCAACCCCCTTTGTCTGATAGGGAGTTGGTTGATATGTTTCTAGGGACGTTGTCTGGTCCATTTGTCAATCATCTGATCGACAGTTCGTCATCTGGGTTTACTGAATTGATTTTGACTGGGGAGAGAGTAGAAGCTGGTATTCGAAGTGGTAAGATACATAAAGGTACTTTATCTAATACAGAAAAGAAGCCTTTAACCAGTAAGAAAGAAGTTAGTGCAGTCTACAGCTCGAGGAGCCAAAGCAGGCCTGAACACCGCCAAGCAGTAAATGCGGTAGTGATATCAAGACCCACCGTTGCTCCACAACGTAACAATCAACAAAGAATGGAGAGTCCACAGAGACAGTACACTCGGCTTAATATGACCTTGTCCCAAATTCTACCATAATTATTGAAGACCAACCTGATAACTCTGAGGGAAGCCCCGAAGAATCCTAGCACCACATCTCCACTATATAACCCGAACGCCCGCTGCACCTATCACTCCGATAGCCCGGGTCATGATACGAACAACTGTTGGGCCTTGAAGAATAAAGTGCAAGATTTGATCGAAGCTAAAGAAATTGAGTTTGACGCTCCGGAGAAGCCCAATGTCATAACTGCTCCCATGCCCAAACATGGTCATGGAGTGAATGCTGTGGACGATGATTTATTTGTGACATCCGTGGAATAAATTTCTACTCCTTTGATGACAGTTAAGAAGAATCTATTGTTGGCCGGTTTATTTTCGGGTTGTGGCGAGGGTTTCCACTTATGTTCATTTTTGCCTGTTGGTTGCCACTTTTTAAAATCAGGTGTTCAGCGCCTGATGGATAACAAAGAGATCCAATTCGAAAAGACTTTGATTCTGTTAGTTCCAGTTGAAGATGTTGCCATCATAACCATTTCCGCCAATCCTTCCAAGACTTCCTCGAGAAAGCCTGTTAGGATTACATTTGTCCCAAGAGTTACTCCATTAATAATTACTGTCCCTGGTCCTATCCCATATACTTCGGATAAAGCTATCCCTTGGCACTATGGTGCCGATGTGTATTACCATGGAGTTAAACAAGACTTGAAGATTGAAGAAGCTGATGTTGATGTCAGCAATATTGTCGGGGCTAGCAAGGTCACCAGAAGTGGAAGACTCTTATCTCCTGAGATTTGCCCTCTGACTGTTCACAAACCTGTTGTCATTCCCTCTGCTAGTACATCAACTACTATCCCAGCTCCTATCCCAGTTATCACCCTTGTCGCCGAGCCATCTGGCATTCGGGGAAAAGAAATCATAGGTGAGCCTGCCCAGATGGAGGCACCTAAGAAGATCATTGTAGAAACCTCTAAGCAGGAGAAAGAGGAAATTATGAAGATTATTAAGAAAAGTGACTACAACGTAGTCGAGCAGCTGGGGAAGACCCCGTCAAAAATCTCCATGTTGTCCTTGTTATTATATTCTGAAGCCCATGCAAAGGCTTTAATTGCTTTCCTCAAAACTGCGCATGTGCCGCAAGAGACTTCAGCTGATCAATTCAAAGATTGCATAGGTAGCTTGACTGCCGATAATGGGTTGGGTTTCTCGGACACAGATCTAACTGCTAAAGGAAGAAATCATAATGACGCTCTGCACGTCTCGATCGAGTGCAGGGACACTACCATGGCCCATGTAGTAGTGGATATCGGGTCCTCTTTGAACGTTTTGCCAAAGAAAGCATTATACCGTCTGGACTGTGAAGGTTTGATTCTGAAGTCGAGTAATATTGTGGTCAGGGCTTTCAACGGGTCAAAAAGGATGGTGCACGGGGAGGTGGACGTCCCTATTAAAGTTGGCTCTCAGACTTTTGCATCTACTTTCTATGTGATGGTTATCCGACCATCATATTCTTTCTTGCTGGGTCGCCCGTGGATTCATAAGGCTGGGGCAGTGACTTCTACGCTCCACAAATGTTGAAATATCCAGTAAAATGGAAGATTGTTACGGTGCAAGGAGAAGAGGAGTACATGGTGAGTCATCTTAATTCCTTTCGCTATGTGGAGATGGATGGGGAGTTCATCGAAACCCCATGTCAAAACTTTGAAGAGGTTCCCCAGACTCTGGCGTCGACTGAAGTTGTTGCTGACAAACCTTCGATGAAGATGGCTTCCCTCAAGGATACCAGGGCCATAATCGAAAAAGGTGGGTGTGCAAATTGGGGCCAGCTCCTTGATTTCACACACAAGACTGACAAGTTTGGTTTGGGCTTTACTGCAGAGGCTCAAAGGGTTGTTCGGCGTGTGCGAATTAGAAAACCTCCTCTGCACATTAGTAATCAGGGAGTGGATGCAATTGAGGATGATGAAGAAGAGTCAGATATCGACAGCTGGATCTACCCGACTACCAACGGTGGATTGAACAATTGGACGGCGAAGGACTTCGTGCCCGTTTCTTTTATTACACAGTAATAAACTTTTGTTTTGAGATTTGTAATAAACAGTTTAAAACTTTACGGCCCGGTGCCTTGCCCGAGACACCTTGGCTTTGTTTGTGAGGGCTTATTATTTGACATTTTCATATATCATCAATAAAGCATTGGACGTTTTCTTGCATTACAAATTTTACGCTCCTTGTTTTTCTTTTCTATCTCTCACTTTATCAAAACAGCTATTGTCTTACACACACTCACATATCATAATGCAGATCCACATCCACTCTGGATCCCATTGATAACAACTCTGCTACTTCCAGTTATGACTTCGAGAATCCAATCAACCAAGCCGAGGACGAAGGTGAGGATGATTGTGAAGTGCCTGGGGAACTTGCTAGACTGTTACTACAGGAAGAAAGGGCCATACAGCCTCATGAAGAGCCGTTGAAATCAGTGAATTTGGGTACAGAGGAAGACAGAAAAGAGATCAAGATAGGTGTGAATCAGGAGCCTAGCGTCAAGCAACGGTTGATACAGATGCTACGCGACTATGTTGAGATTTTTGCTTGGTTTTATGAAGATATTCCAGGTCTCCCCAAGCAAAGTTCATTTATCACCAACAATAGAAGATTATCCCCAGTGGAGCTTATTTCTTCCACAGACAGAAACTCAATCCCCAATAGGGTTCATTATCGCCAACAATGGTAATTCATCCCCACCCGAGATTATTTCTCCAAATTAGCAGATCTTCTGGAAGAGTATCTCTCTTCCCCACAGAGTCATTCTCTCACCAGTTTATTCTCCAACAGAGTTATTCTCTCGCCAATTTTTTCTTAAATCATCTTTGATCGTTATCCCCAGCGGAAATGAAGAATTCAACTCCTTGCACTCTCCAGCAGCAGTCCGAGATTTATTTTCCCCATTACATATCCATACATCATGTCATACGCATATGCATCATACAGCATAATCCCACTTATTTTTAGAACATCATTATTCGATACATGTCATGCATCATGACATAACATACGACTAACTCTTTACCTTTCAGGGAAAGATGCAGTCAAAATTCTCACAAATTTCTCTGGTTCAGTCGAATCGGTGCTAAGATTCCTACTCTAATTCAAGACTATAAAGCCCGGATTCGGCCGAATAATATCTTGATTTCTCCATCATAATGTGAAGCCCGGAGAGCGACCAGATAATAGTACCAAAATACCGCGAAGCCTGGAAACGACCAGATAGTGGTTTATCTTAAATTCAAGCTATGAAGCCCAGAAGTCGACCGAAAAATAGTTGAATCCCAAGCAAGTTATTGTGAAGCCTGGACTCGACCAGATAGCAATGCAAGTTACTGTGAAGCCTGGAAATCGACCAAATAACAGTATAAGACACCATGAAGCCTGGAAGCGACCAGATAGTGGTATGTCATAAACACAAGTCGTGAAGCCCGGAAATCGACCGGATAACAGCTAGCAAGTTATTGTGAAGCCTGGATTACGACCAGATAGCAATACAAAATACCATGAAGCCTGGACTCAACCAGATAATGGTATAAGACATTGTGAAGCCTGGTTTACGACCAGATAAGCAGCCAAGAATACTACGAAGCCTGGAGTCGACCAGATAGTGGTATATCTTTAATGCAAGTTATGAAGCCCGGATTCGACCGGATAATATCTTGATTTCTCCAAACACCATGAAGCCTGGACTCGACCAGATAATGGTATAGGACACCGTGAAGCCTGGATTATGACCAGATAGCGGCAAAGAATACTGAAGCCTGGGATACAACCAGATGACAGTAAGGGACACTGTGATGCTTGGATTTCGACCAAATAGCAGTTTACCCGGCCAATTACTAAGAAGCCTGGAATCGACCGGATATTAGTATTGCCTTAAATTCAAGTTGAAGCCCAAGTACGATCGGATAACAACTTAATTCCTTTTGAAGCCTGGAGCATGACCAGATAAGAAGTATGAAATCGCGAAGCCTAGATTACGAGTGGATAGCAAGTTTATTTTCATCCCCAGTAAGTCATTGTGAAGCCTGGAGCACGACCAGATAGCAGTCGGTCTTATTTTCCTCAAGCAAATCACTGTGAAGCCTGGAGCATGACCAGATAGCGGTTCATTTGCACCTCTCCGACCAAGAGATGGTTCCCCAGTATAATAATGGACAACCAAAGCTCCTAAAATTCAAATTTTACCAAAACAGAGACCAGCATTTCCCAGTGATGTCCTCCTCAACAACAGGTATACCGGCTCTCGCAAAGGAATCTCTTATGCGATCGAAACTCCTTCGGATGGAATATTTAAGCCCATCCCCCATCATCAATCTCCAAATGACATTGATAAGCCCATTCCTGACATTGCAAGACGAGTACCACTTCATGCGAGTGAAAATTTCTGGGCACTCTAGTGTTCAATCATCTTCCACCCTCGGATCACGAAAGGAAGACAAGCCAATCTACATCCTCAGGTTTAAGAAGATTGAACAAGGGCAGCTGTTGTACACCAAAATTTTCCCTCCCATATTTCTCAATACATTTCAAGTGAGGTCCTCAAATTGCTCAATGAAGTCCAAGGGTTGACCAGACAAACTCTCTCCTAAGATAGTCTACCTCAAATTAGGGTTTCAGTTTGCATCAAGGTGCTTGAGTACAAGGGATCCCAAATGCTCACCATTGTCCTAATATGTTCCCAGGATCATCCATGTCAAGTTTCAAGCCTTGCAGAGGAAGTTTGCTCAATCAATTGCTCAAAGGCCTAAAAATCGACTATGTTAGGGCAAAAGTCAATTGTGGCCCACATACAGTCAAACTTCAAGATTTTTGGTCAACATACTCATTTTTAAGTATTATACATCATTTAATCAAGGGTTGATCATGATTCATCAAGTATTGCTCACAATTCATTAAAACCCAAAAGTTGCTAAATTAGGGTTTTGTAGGAAAAGTCAACTCAACTTTGACCAAGCATAACTATCTCATACTTTATCAAAAATGACCCATCCAAGGATCACTTTTAAGAGGATGTAATTCCCTACAATTCATCTTCAGCTCCCAAGATCAAAATATGCACTCACAAGAAGATATGAATTTGGACATTATAGGTCATTTTGAAAAGTCAACAAAAACACTTTTTTTGTCAAAGCTTCATACATGAACATAGAAGACTCCATTGATATTAGACCAAAAGGGTTGCTTAGAGGACATCTAGAGCTTGCTAAAAAGTCCAAGAACACATCTCTAGGGTCAAAATTGAAGGAGTCACGCATTGGTGAAGTTGACCCTTTTTGCAAAATTGCCAAAAGTCAAAAGTGGCCCAAATTGCAAATTTTGTCAAATGGGCCCAACCTTTCGTGTTTGTATTGAGTTGGTAACATGATCCACGACCCATGATCCTTCCCACTTGTCTTTATTTTATTTTTGTAATTTATTTTGATTTTTATTTCAATAAAATCAAATTAAATCAAAATAAAATCATGAAAATATCAAAATTAATCAAAGCTTGAGATTTTGTGCATGTTTGGGTCTCTTATACAGTTGGGAAGAGAATCAAATCGTGCTAGGCTTGTTTAGACAGAAAAAGATTGAATTTTTCTTATTTTGGAAAGATTTGATGCAAGGGTGAATCAATGATCAAATCTTCATAATTTCAAGGATTTGATGTAAACTGGTAACCCTAATGCACTCTATGATATATATTGAATAAATCCAAAGCAAAAGAACAAGGATTGGAGGCGTGAGAAGATGAAAGAAAACTTGAAAAAACTCAACAAAAGTGGTGAATCAAATTCCAATTTCCAGGCTTCTTCAAGCTATTCCAAGCATACCACTCGCTTGCTGGACATCTAAGGATTCTATCCCAATCATCAGCAAGCATTTTCGTGCCCAAATACGCACTGTAAGTCTTCCACGAACTCCATGTTTTCTTGAAATCGAATCTCATAAATCTGGCATGGTTAGCATGATTTGTTTATATATTTTGCATCCTTGAAACATTTGCAAGCTAATGGTAACATTCAATTGCATTTTTATTAACTGTAGAGCAAGATGCCATAGTTAGGGTTCTTGGCTCGTTTTTGGGGTTTTTCATTGCATGAAAAATTGGCCATGGAAAGTGGTACCACGATGCTCGTGAGGTTGTCACGAGTTGATTGGTACCATTGTTATGCATTTATCATGCCTGCATAGAGTTTTGAAGGTTCACAAGGTTGTACCTACGCCCAGAAAACCGTAGGTAAAAAGTCCTGGACTTTTGCCAACGGAGGGAGGAAGAAGAAGGGTGGCGTGGCACCCCCTGACTGGCCCATTTAAAAATTCGCGCCTTTGTAATAGGTTATTTTATTTTTTCAATATAATCATTGTTTGTTATCCTTTGTTCAACAAAACACGCTAGCGCAGTTGGTCACCAGGATTTTGGAAAAGCCAAAGGGCCTGGGTTCGAATCCCAGGTCCCCCATATTATTTCATGATTTTATTTCTTGCATGATCGGGCACATGTGCAGGCAAGGAGACCACCATAATCCATCATTCTTCAACCATCAGATCGCCCACGCGCTAGATCCAAAGATTCATAATGGAGGTCTACCATGAACATCGGTCAAGCCAATTCATTGGATCATGAGAATTCAATGTGGGCCAAGGAGTTTTGGGCCTAAAAGTCAGATTGACACCCCCGCCCCCCTTCTGCTTTGACACCAGGCCCATTTCTTTTTCTTTTATAATATTTATTTTAGTTATTTAATTTTGATTAATTATTTTCTAACATAAAATTAATTCTTTTTACAAAAACTCATTAAATCAATTTTCAACAATTTAGGTTTAGTTTTTATTTTTATCAAATTTAGTTTAATAATTTTTTTAATTTAATGTTAGGGTAATTTTAACCTTTTTTTGTAAATAAATTAAAATAAATTAGAAATTAGGGTTTGATTTTATTTTTATTTTTATTTTCTTTTCTTAAAATAACAATAATGCAAAAATAGTTCAAATTAATTATTTTTCTTAATTTAAATTAATTAGTAATTAGGTTTGCACTTTATTTAATTAAAACTTTATTTTCTCAAAATAATCAAAAACAACAAAAAATAATTTTTCTTTCAATTAGGTTTAGACGGGGTCAAAACCCTAATTTTTTCTCGTTCTCGTTTCATCGCGCGCGTTTGTCATATTTACAATATTAATGTAACTGCTCATGGTATGTAATAGTTTAATTAGGATTTTTCTTTTATTTATCGTTTTACGGGTTTTTGGCTATGTAATTAACCCCCCTCCCCGAAGCCTTGTAATAGCGTAGTTTTATTTCTCGCATTTTAATTTTTGCAAATATTAACTGTTAGATGTATGATAATAGGATTGCATGACAAGAATGTATGTTAATTTTAAAATCGTTAGCAAACCCTAAATGTGTAAAGATAATAACTTGAAATCAAATCACCCGCACATGCGCACTCCTAGGCTATACTCTCACTTCGATTGCCTTCGGTAAACGATCATTAAGTATAGGGTGTCTTAGTGGTTGCCCTCTTGTCTAAACAAAGATCAAATGCCCCGTTCGGAAATGTTGTCTCGGAAAGGTTGCCTCGGAAATGTTGCCTCGAATATGATCTTAAGAAATTAGAGTTATTACTAAGACGTCCTAACATTGCTTTAGTGATTGTACGTCCCTTTCGAAATGACCCTTACAACTCCAACGACGGGTCTACCTACTCACTAATAGTGGGATAGCGCTGTCTAAAGGAAACAAGAACAGAAACATTCTTTTTTCGAGTAGGTAGATGCTAGTAGGTACTTTCTCAAAATCAAACTTTCACACTTACACTTTTTTTTCAAATAAAGTTTTCAAAAACACTTCGTAACACTCTTGAAGACAGAAGCAAGGGTTAAAACAAAGTAAAACAAAACTTTTCAAAACAAACACACACAAGCAATTTTTAAAATGATGAGCAAGTACCTAAGAGCCTGTAGATAACTACGGATAGAAAGGGTGCTAACACCTTCCCTTCCTATAATCTACCCCCCGTACTCAAAATCTCGAAAAAGGAATTTTTCTGTGCTTTTTTCCTTTCCAATTGGATAAAATAAAATTCGATGGCGGCTCTTGCTTACCGCGACATTTTGCAAACACAAACGCAAAACACAAACCAGCATTTTCCTAAAACAGTCCGGTTCTGCCACCATATCACACCTACCCTAAGACAAAACTCTGAATCCAGATTCACCATCAATTTCTCCTAAAAACCTTCATATTGCCGAATCGACAAAGAAGAACAAGGAACCCTAATCTTCAAAATGGCGTGTATTCCGGCTAAATACCACGATTCGAGTGTTGTTATCGCTCGTAGACCCCAAAGCGCACCAGAGTGTTTTAAGATTGATCAAGAAGCGTATGTAAACGATCCTGATTAGAGCCCCTGATGTTCCAGTGCGGTTGTGTTTCGTCTCAATTGGAGATTTCAGGTTCGGGTAGTTCTTCCCTCCTTCTTGTTCGTGGATGATCTTCTTCAGCTTCGTATTCACTTAATTCTGGTCTCTCTACTCACAGATTTCAATGGCTAATATGAACATGAACAAATCAATATGCGAGAATTGAAGCTTCAAAGTTTACCTGCCGAAGAATAGTCTGGTGCTTCTTCAATTTTTAATCAGGTTTGTATCTCTTTCATCTTTTTGGCTTTTACTCTTCTTCTACAATTACGCAAAGTCGAAATTCTGAGCCTTCTTGTACCTCTTGGTTTCTGAATCGCGTATGTTGTGACAATACATTGATTCAGTGAAGGGTAAGGATGCACCATTCGTTGCTGCAGGTATGCTTGCTGGAGAAGGTTGATGAATACGGAGCGGTTGAAATATTAAGATGCGGTGAAGATGAAGACTGAGGAGTATAGAGGACTTTTGCAGATAAGATGAAAATTGGAGTAGTTAGAGTGGCGTGAAGATGATGATGAAGTGTGAAGGTGATGAGAGTTGAAGCAGATAATGATTCAGAGAGAGAAGAAAGTGTCGTTTGAAAGGTTTTGAAGGTTCATTGTTGAAGATGAGGTTGAAGATGAAGAATGGAGGGATTGAATATGGTGAGTTTCTGGTTTTATATTGTTAGTGTTTAGCAAATTATGTTAGAGGTGAAACAAAATCTGAGCCATTTGTGATGGATTTCTGTTAGAGAAATGAAAGGTGTGATTTGAATCCGTTAGAGTCTTTTTTTTAATTCTCTTATGGTTAGTTTGAAATAGGGAAGTTAGAAGTTAGTTTGAGGCTGAAATCATGTTGGTTAGTTGGTTAGAGCTGAGCTGGAATTTGGTTGGGAACGAATTCTGTTAGAATATTCTGTTATGGAGGTTATAGGTTGTTAGGAGATGGTTACAGGGCTATTAGGAAACTGGTTTTTGATGGTTGAGAGGGTGAGAAACAGTTAGGTTAGTTAGGGGTGTTTTATGCTAACTGGAAAAAACGAACTAATAAAGGATAATTGAAGCATCTGGGTCCCAACTTTTCATGTAACCGCATTAAAAATGAGAGAACATATTGCACCAAATTGGCAGGAAGTTTGATGAACGGCCTTTGGGATCCAAGACCTTCCAAAAAAAGTGAGAGAAATTCCCTAAACTTCATAGGCTCAAGCTTCGTGATAAAAAATGCCTTTCCAGCCACAGAAACTGTTTGGAAATTTAAGGCTTCTTCTGCACAGATATGGGCATGAGCAACATTCTCATAAAAGGTGAAGTCTGACAGATTATCACCATTCCCTATAATAAACTTTGTGAAACCATATCTTGCTAACTTGAGAAAATATGGCACAAATTATGTGTCACCGGGACCAAAGACATTACTAGGACGAAGTGAGCATGTCAACACTCCATCAATATCATTGGCATCCAAGAGCAAGGCTTCTGCCTGAGCCTTAAGGCCTATTAACATGTCATCAACTTTCCACTGATATGCCGACGATTTAACTCCATTATGCAAATCATCAAAAACAACATCTGAAGAACTGTTGTATATCATACGTTTCACTTTACATTCTCTGCAAGCATTAATCACATTCTTCGCACCTTGAACTATCAGCTTATAGCAGCTGTAGAAATCATTGTCATAACTGATGCCATCAATATCCATATAAAAAACAACGGAAGAACCTTCAAGAACTTTTGACTAATTAACAGAAACAAACTTATGCGAAGATAAGAGCCTTAAAGCCATACAACAAACCTGATTCCTCGGAATCCCTGATCCCAAGCCAAACTATTGACTAATTATGCATGATGCGTCAGATGACCTAATGAAGGTTATGTACCTCAATCTCAATTAAATCCACAGATTCTAGTCCCCTTGCATTTGAAGCGACCAACCTCCATTCATAGAGAGAAACCCTAATGCCAAAGCTCTTAGATCTTATAACCAACTCCCCCAATGCTATGTGAGAAATGTACAAAGCATGATGAGGGATCTTAGGGGGAAAATTGGGGTACAACAGCTGCCCTTATTTAAGTTTCTTCTATCTGGAGATACGAAGATTGAAATCTTCGTTTCGACGTGATTGAAGATACTTAAATATAAAACAAGCCCTATTTTTTGCCCTAAGATGCCATGTGATGCTTATGATTATGGATGTAACATATGAACTTCATGCAGATGGGCAAGACATACAATGGAGATAGAATCTACAAATTAACCCAAAGAATTCAACCGGGACACTAAATCTCTGGAGAACAACACGACTCTGGGGATGGAAATTTGAATCTATTGGAGACGAATTGGCTTTGCTGGGGAAAAGAAAATTCAACCTTACTGGGGTAAGATTCAGAGAGGAGACAAAAATACCATAGACTCAAAAACTGAAGGAAAGGTAATGGATGACAACAATTAACTGATAGTTGTGAACTATCCACTCATAGATGACACAGCAAAAAGACAGTAACATCAACACAGGGGATCGGCAATCGCTAACTAGAAAAGATCAATCTTACCCAAGAATGGTAATGAGCTACCCACTCAAGAATGAAGGTAAAAAACACAAACATTGGACAATACTGACTTTTATTGACGGTAAAGAAACAAAAGATACACCGACGTTTACTGAAGGTGGAGAAAAGAGAATGCACCAGCTTTTACTAAAGGTGACGTCTCAAAGAGTAATAACGAACTTCCCAAAATCCTAGCGTTCTTCCTACAACGAGTAAAAATACAAGCTATCTCAAATAAAGAGACTACCACTTGTAAAGATTTCACAACAAACTTCTCTTGCGAAACATCCTCGAAGAGATACCGTTTGATGGAGAATCGGATAAACTTCCCCTCGATCCTGACTATAAGCCACGAACTGGTCTCGGTTTCTTCTTTAACCAAGATGTTTCACCTGGAAAGGGTAAAAACACAAGCTATATCAAATAAAGAAACTGCCACTTGTAAGATTTCACAACAAACTTCTCTTGCGAAAATTCCTTGAAGAGATGCCATTTGATAGAAAACCAGGTAAACTTCCCCTCGATCCTAACTATAAGCCACAAACTGGTCTCAGTTTCTTCTTTACCAAGATGTTTCACCTGTAAAGGGTAAAAACACAAGCTATCTCAAATAAAGAGACTGTTACTAGTAAGATTTCACAACAAACTTCTCCTGCGAAACTTCCTCGAAGAGATTCCATTTGATGGAGAATTGGATAAACTTCCCCTCGATCCTGACTATAAGCCACAAACTGGTCTCAGTTTCTTCTTTAACCAAGATATTTCACCTGTAAAAGGTAAAAATACAAGCTATCTCAAATAAAGAGAATGCCACTTCTAAGGTTTCATAATAAACTTCTCTAGCAAAACTTCCTCGAAGAGATGCCATTTGATGGAGAATCGGATAAACTTCCCATCGATCCTGACTATAAGCTATGAACTGGTCTCAGTTTCTTCTTTAACCAAGATATTTAACCTGGAAAGGGTAAAAACACAAGCTATCTCAAATAAAGAGACTGCCACTCGTAAATATTTCACCATAAACTTCTCTTGCGAAACTTCCTCGAAGAGATGCCATTTGATGGAGAATCGGATAACTTCCCCTTGTTCCTGACTATAAGCCACGAACTGGTCTCAGTTTCTTCTTTAACCAAGATGTTTTACCTGGAAAGGGTCAAAACACAAGCTATCTCAAATAAAGAGACTGCCACTTGTAGGATTTCACAACAAACTTCTCTTGTGAAACTTCCTCGAAGAGATGCCATTTGATGGAGAATCAGATAAACTTCCCCTCGATCCTGACTATAAGCCACGAACTGGTCTCAGTTTCTTCTTTAACCAAGATATTTCACCTGGAAAGGGTAAAAACACAAGCCATCTCAAATAAAGAGACTGCCACTCGTAAAGATTTCACCACAAACTTCTCTTGCAAAATATCCTCGAAGAGATGCCATTTGATGGAGAATTGGATAAACTTCCCCTCGATCCTGACTATAAGCCACGAACTGGTCTCAGTTTCTTATTTAACCAAAATGTTTCACCTGGAAAGGGTCAAAACACAAGCTATCTCAAATAAAGAGACTTCCACTTGTAAGATTTCACAACAAACTTCTCTTGCGAAACTTCCCCGAAGAGATGCCATTTGATGGAGAACCGGATAAACTTCCACTCGATCCTGACTATAAGCCACGAACTGGTCTAAGTTTCTTCTTTAACCAAGATGTTTCACCTGGAAAGGGTAAAAACACAAGCTATCTCAAATAAAGAGACTACCACTTGTAAATATTTCACAACAAACTTCTCTTCCGAAACTTCCTCGAAGAGATGCCATTTGATGGAGAATCGGATAAACTTCCCCTCGATCCTGACTATAAGCCACAAACTGGTCTAAGTTTCTTCTTTAACCAAGATGTTTCACCTGAAAAGGGTAAAAACACAAGCTATCTCAAATAAAGAGACTGTCACTTGTAAGATTTCACAACAATCTTCTCTTGCAAAACTTCCTCGAAGAGATGCCATTTGATGGAGAATCGGATAAACTTCCCCTCGATCCTAACTATAAGCCACGAACTGGTCTCAATTTCTTCTTTAACCAAGATATTTCACCTGGAAAGGGTAAAAATACAAGCTATCTCAAATAAAGAGACTGCCACTTGTAAGGTTTCACAACAAACTTCTCTTGCAAAACTTCCTCGAAGAGATGTCATTTAATGATGAATCGGATAAACTTCCCCTCGATCCTGACTATAAGACACGAACTGGTCTCAGTTTCTTCTTTAACCAAGATATTTCACCTGGAAAGGGTAAAAATACAAGTTATCTCAAATAAAGAGACTGCCACTTGTAAGGTTTCACAACAAACTTCTCTTGCAAAACTTCCTCGAAGAGATGCCATTTAATGGAGAATCGGATAAACTTCCCCTCGATCCTGACTATAAGCCACGAACTGGTCTCAGTTTCTTCTTTAAAAAGATATTTCACCTGGAATGGGTAAAAACACAAGCTATCTCAAATAAAGAGACTGTCACTCGTAAGGATTTCACCACAACCTTCTCTTGCATAACTTCCTCAAAGAGATGCCATTTTATGGAGAATAGAATAAACTTCCCGTTGATCCGGACTATAAGCCACGAACTGGTGTCAGTTTCTTCTTTAACCAAGATGTTTCACTTGGAAAGTTTCAAAACACAAGCTATGTCAAATAAAGAGACTGCCACTTGTAAGATTTCACAACAAACTTCTCTTACGAAACTTCCTCGAAGAGATGCCATTTGATGGAGAATCGGATAAACTTCACCACGATCCTGACTATATGCCACGAACTGGTCTCAGTTTCTTCTTTAACCAAAATGTTTCACCTGGAAAGGGTAAAAACACAAGTTATCTCAAATAAAGAGACTACCACTTGTAAAGATTTCACAACAAACTTCTCTTACGAAACTTCCTCGAAGAGATGCCATTTGATGGAGAATCGGATAAACTTCACCTTGATCCTGAATATAAGCCACAAACTGGTCTCAGTTTCTTCTTTAACCAAGATGTTTCACCTGGAAAGGGTAAAAACACAAGCTATCTCAAATAAAGAGACTACCACTTGTAAAGATTTCACAACAAACTTCTCTTGCGAAACTTCCTCGAAGAGAAACCATTTGATAGAAAATTAGATAAACTTCCCCTCGATCCTGACTATAAGCCACGAACTGGTCTCAGTTTCTTCTTTAACCAAGATGTTTCACCTGAAAAGGGTAAAACCACAAGCTATCTCAAATAAAGAGACTGCCACTTGTAAGATTTTACAACAATCTTCTCTTGTGAAACTTCCTCGAAGAGATGCCATTTGATGGAGAATCGGATAAACATCCCCTCGATCCTGACTATAAGCCACGAACTGGTCTCAGTTTCTTCTTTAACCAAGATATTTCACCTGGAAAGGGTAAAGATACAAGCTATCTCAAATAAAGAGACTGCCACTTGTAAGGTTTCACAAGAAACTTCTCTTGCAAAACTTCCTCGAAGAGATGCCAGTTGATGGAGAATCAGATAAACTTCCCCTCGATCCTGACTATAAGCAACGAACTGGTCTCAGTTTCTTCTTTAACCAATATATTTAACTTGGAAAGAGTAAAAACACAAGCTATCTCAAATAAAGAGACTGCCACTCGTAAAGATTTCACCACAAACTTCTCTTGCGAAACTTCCTCGAAGAGATGCCATTTGATGGAGAATCGGATAAACTTCCCCTTGATCCTGACTATAAGCCATGAATTGGTCTCAATTTCTTCTTTATACCAAGATGTTTCACCTGAAAAGGGTATAAAACACAAGCTATCTCAAATAAAGAGACTGCCACTTGTAAGATTTCACAACAATCTTCTCTTGCAAAACTTCCTCCAAGAGATTCCATTTTATGGAGAATCGGATAAACTTCCCCTCGATCCTGACTATAAGCCACGAACTGGTCTCAGTTTCTATTTTAACCAAGATATTTCACCTGGAAAGGGTAAAAATACAAGTTATCTCAAATAAAGAGACTGCCACTTGTAAGGTTTCACAACAAACTTCTCTTACAAAACTTCCTCGAAGAGATGCCATTTGATGGAGAATCGGATGAACCTCCCCTCGATCCTGACTATAAGCCATAAACTGGTCTCAGTTTCTTCTTTAACCAAGATGTTTCACTTGGAAATGGTAAAAACACAAGCTATCTCAAATAAAGAGACTACCACTTGTAAAGAATTCACAACAAACTTCTCTTGCGTAACTTCCTCGAAGAGATACCATTTGATAGAAAATCAGGTAAACTTCCCCTCGATCCTGACTATAAGCCACGAACTGGTCTCAGTTTCTTCTTTAACCAAGATGTTTCACCTGGAAAGTGTAAAAACATAAGCTATCTCAAATAAAGAGACTGCCACTTGTAAGATTTCACAACAATCTTCTCTTGCGAAACTTCCTCGAAGAGATGCCATTTGATGGAGAACCGAATAAACTTCCCCTCGATCCTGACTATAAGCCACGAACTGGTCTCAGTTTCTTCTTTAACCAAGATAATTCACCTGGAAAGGGTAAAAATACAAGCTATCTCAAATAAAGAGACTGACACTTGTAAGGTTTCACAATAAAATTCTCTTGCGAAACTTCCTCGAAGAGATTCCATTTGGTGGAGAATCGGATAAACATCCCCTTGATCCTGACTATAAGCCACGAACTGGTTTCAGTTTCTTCTTTAACCAAGATGTTTCACCTGGAAAGAGTAAAAACACAATCTATCTCAAATAAAGAGACTACCACTTGTAAAGATTTCACAACAAACTTCTCTTACGAAACTTCCTCAAAGAGATACCATTTGATAGAAAATCAGGTAAACATCCCCTCGATCCTGACTATATGCCACGAACTGGTCTCAGTTTGTTCTTTAACCAAGATGTTTCACCTGAAAAGGGTATAAAACACAAGCTATCTCAAGTAAAGAGACTGTCACTTGTAAGATTTCACAACAATCTTCTCTTGCAAAACTTCCTCGAAGAGATTCCATTTGATGGAGAATCGGATAAACTTCCCCTCGATCCTGATTATAAGCCACGAACTGGTCTCAGTTTCTATTTTAACCAAGATATTTCACGTGGAAAGGGTAAAAATACAAGTTATCTCAAATAAAGAGACTGCCACTTGTAAGGTTTCACAACAAACTTCTCTTGCAAAACTTCCTCGAAGAGATGCCATTTGATGGAGAATCGGATAAACTTCCCCTCGATCCTGACTATAAGCCACGAATTGGTCTCAGTTTCTTCTTTAACCAAGATATTTCACCTGGAAAGGGTAAAAACACAAGCTATCTCAAATAAAGAGACTGCAACTAGTAAAGATTTCACCACAAACTTCTCTTGCGAAACTTCCTCGAAGAGATGCCGTTTGATGGAGAATCGGATAAACTTCCCCTCGATCCTGACTATAAGCCACGATTTGGTCTCAGTTTCTTCTTTAACCAAGATGTTTCACTTGGAAAGTTTCAAAACACAAGCTATGTCAAATAAAGAGACTTCCACTTGTAAGATTTCACAACAAACTTCTCTTACGAAACTTCCTCGAAGAGATGCCATTTGATGGAGAATCGGATAAACTTCACCACGATCCTGACTATATGCCACGAACTGGTCTCAGTTTCTTCTTTAACCAAAATGTTTCACCTGGAAAGGGTAAAAACACAAGTTATCTCAAATAAAGAGACTACCACTTGTAAAGATTTCACAACAAACTTCTCTTACGAAACTTCCTCGAAGAGATGCCATTTGATGGAGAATCGGATAAACTTCACCTTGATCCTGAATATAAGCCACAAACTGGTCTCAGTTTCTTCTTTAACCAAGATGTTTCACCTGGAAAGGGTAAAAACACAAGCTATCTCAAATAAAGAGACTACCACTTGTAAAGATTTCACAACAAACTTCTCTTGCGAAACTTCCTCGAAGAGAAACCATTTGATAGAAAATTAGATAAACTTCCCCTCGATCCTGACTATAAGCCACGAACTGGTCTCAGTTTCTTCTTTAACCAAAATGTTTCACCTGAAAAGGGTAAAAACACAAGCTATCTCAAATAAAGAGACTGCCACTTGTAAGATTTCACAACAATCTTCTCTTGTGAAACTTCCTCGAAGAGATGCCATTTGATGGAGAATCGGATAAACATCCCCTCGATCCTGACTATAAGCCACGAACTGGTCTCAGTTTCTTCTTTAACCAAGATATTTCACCTGGAAAGGGTAAAGATACAAGCTATCTCAAATAAAGAGACTGCCACTTGTAAGGTTTCACAAGAAACTTCTCTTGCAAAACTTCCTCGAAGAGATGCCAGTTGATGGAGAATCAGATAAACTTCCCCTCGATCCTGACTATAAGCCACGAACTGGTCTCAGTTTCTTCTTTAACCAATATATTTCACTTGGAAAGAGTAAAAACACAAGCTATCTCAAATAAAGAGACTGCCACTCGTAAAGATTTCACCACAAACTTCTCTTGCGAAACTTCCTCGAAGAGATGCCATTTGATGGAGAATCGGATAAACTTCCCCTTGATCCTGACTATAAGCCATGAATTGGTCTCAATTTCTTCTTTAACCAAGATGTTTCACCTGAAAAGGGTATAAAACACAAGCTATCTCAAATAAAGAGACTGCCACTTGTAAGATTTCACAACAATCTTCTCTTGCAAAACTTCCTCCAAGAGATTCCATTTTATGGAGAATCGGATAAACTTCCCCTCGATCCTGACTATAAGCCACGAACTGGTCTCAGTTTCTATTTTAACCAAGATATTTCACCTGGAAAGGGTAAAAATACAAGTTATCTCAAATAAAGAGACTGCCACTTGTAAGGTTTCACAACAAACTTCTCTTACAAAACTTCCTCGAAGAGATGCCATTTGATGGAGAATCGGATGAACCTCCCCTCGATCCTGACTATAAGCCATAAACTGGTCTCAGTTTCTTCTTTAACCAAGATGTTTCACTTGGAAATGGTAAAAACACAAGCTATCTCAAATAAAGAGACTACCACTTGTAAAGAATTCACAACAAACTTCTCTTGCGTAACTTCCTCGAAGAGATACCATTTGATAGAAAATCAGGTAAACTTCCCCTCGATCCTGACTATAAGCCACGAACTGGTCTCAGTTTCTTCTTTAACCAAGATGTTTCACCTGGAAAGTGTAAAAACATAAGCTATCTCAAATAAAGAGACTGCCACTTGTAAGATTTCACAACAATCTTCTCTTGCGAAACTTCCTCGAAGAGATGCCATTTGATGGAGAACCGAATAAACTTCCCCTCGATCCTGACTATAAGCCACGAACTGGTCTCAGTTTCTTCTTTAACCAAGATAATTCACCTGGAAAGGGTAAAAATACAAGCTATCTCAAATAAAGAGACTGACACTTGTAAGGTTTCACAATAAAATTCTCTTGCGAAACTTCCTCGAAGAGATTCCATTTGGTGGAGAATCGGATAAACATCCCCTTGATCCTGACTATAAGCCACGAACTGGTTTCAGTTTCTTCTTTAACCAAGATGTTTCACCTGGAAAGAGTAAAAACACAAGCTATCTCAAATAAAGAGACTACCACTTGTAAAGATTTCACAACAAACTTCTCTTACGAAACTTCCTCGAAGAGATACCATTTGATAGAAAATCAGGTAAACATCCCCTCGATCCTGACTATATGCCACGAACTGGTCTCAGTTTCTTCTTTAACCAAGATGTTTCACCTGAAAAGGGTATAAAACACAAGCTATCTCAAGTAAAGAGACTGTCACTTGTAAGATTTCACAACAATCTTCTCTTGCAAAACTTCCTCGAAGAGATTCCATTTGATGGAGAATCGGATAAACTTCCCCTCGATCCTGATTATAAGCCACGAACTGGTCTCAGTTTCTATTTTAACCAAGATATTTCACGTGGAAAGGGTAAAAATACAAGTTATCTCAAATAAAGAGACTGCCACTTGTAAGGTTTCACAACAAACTTCTCTTGCAAAACTTCCTCGAAGAGATGCCATTTGATGGAGAATCGGATAAACTTCCCCTCGATCCTGACTATAAGCCACGAATTGGTCTCAGTTTCTTCTTTAACCAAGATATTTCACCTGGAAAGGGTAAAAACACAAGCTATCTCAAATAAAGAGACTGCAACTAGTAAAGATTTCACCACAAACTTCTCTTGCGAAACTTCCTCGAAGAGATGCCGTTTGATGGAGAATCGGATAAACTTCCCCTCGATCCTGACTATAAGCCACGATTTGGTCTCAGTTTCTTCTTTAACCAAGATGTTTCACTTGGAAAGTTTCAAAACACAAGCTATGTCAAATAAAGAGACTTCCACTTGTAAGATTTCACAACAAACTTCTCTTACGAAACTTCCTCGAAGAGATGCCATTTGATGGAGAATCGGATAAACTTCACCACGATCCTGACTATATGCCACGAACTGGTCTCAGTTTCTTCTTTAACCAAAATGTTTCACCTGGAAAGGGTAAAAACACAAGTTATCTCAAATAAAGAGACTACCACTTGTAAAGATTTCACAACAAACTTCTCTTACGAAACTTCCTCGAAGAGATGCCATTTGATGGAGAATCGGATAAACTTCACCTTGATCCTGAATATAAGCCACAAACTGGTCTCAGTTTCTTCTTTAACCAAGATGTTTCACCTGGAAAGGGTAAAAACACAAGCTATCTCAAATAAAGAGACTACCACTTGTAAAGATTTCACAACAAACTTCTCTTGCGAAACTTCCTCGAAGAGAAACCATTTGATAGAAAATTAGATAAACTTCCCCTCGATCCTGACTATAAGCCACGAACTGGTCTCAGTTTCTTCTTTAACCAAGATGTTTCACCTGAAAAGGGTAAAAACACAAGCTATCTCAAATAAAGAGACTGCCACTTGTAAGATTTCACAACAATCTTCTCTTGTGAAACTTCCTCGAAGAGATGCCATTTGATGGAGAATCGGATAAACATCCCCTCGATCCTGACTATAAGCCACGAACTGGTCTCAGTTTCTTCTTTAACCAAGATATTTCACCTGGAAAGGGTAAAGATACAAGCTATCTCAAATAAAGAGACTGCCACTTGTAAGGTTTCACAAGAAACTTCTCTTGCAAAACTTCCTCGAAGAGATGCCAGTTGATGGAGAATCAGATAAACTTCCCCTCGATCCTGACTATAAGCCACGAACTGGTCTCAGTTTCTTCTTTAACCAATATATTTCACTTGGAAAGAGTAAAAACACAAGCTATCTCAAATAAAGAGACTGCCACTCGTAAAGATTTCACCACAAACTTCTCTTGCGAAACTTCCTCGAAGAGATGCCATTTGATGGAGAATCGGATAAACTTCCCCTTGATCCTGACTATAAGCCATGAATTGGTCTCAATTTCTTCTTTAACCAAGATGTTTCACCTGAAAAGGGTATAAAACACAAGCTATCTCAAATAAAGAGACTGCCACTTGTAAGATTTCACAACAATCTTCTCTTGCAAAACTTCCTCCAAGAGATTCCATTTTATGGAGAATCGGATAAACTTCCCCTCGATCCTGACTATAAGCCACGAACTGGTCTCAGTTTCTATTTTAACCAAGATATTTCACCTGGAAAGGGTAAAAATACAAGTTATCTCAAATAAAGAGACTGCCACTTGTAAGGTTTCACAACAAACTTCTCTTACAAAACTTCCTCGAAGAGATGCCATTTGATGGAGAATCGGATGAACCTCCCCTCGATCCTGACTATAAGCCATAAACTGGTCTCAGTTTCTTCTTTAACCAAGATGTTTCACTTGGAAATGGTAAAAACACAAGCTATCTCAAATAAAGAGACTACCACTTGTAAAGAATTCACAACAAACTTCTCTTGCGTAACTTCCTCGAAGAGATACCATTTGATAGAAAATCAGGTAAACTTCCCCTCGATCCTGACTATAAGCCACGAACTGGTCTCAGTTTCTTCTTTAACCAAGATGTTTCACCTGGAAAGTGTAAAAACATAAGCTATCTCAAATAAAGAGACTGCCACTTGTAAGATTTCACAACAATCTTCTCTTGCGAAACTTCCTCGAAGAGATGCCATTTGATGGAGAACCGAATAAACTTCCCCTCGATCCTGACTATAAGCCACGAACTGGTCTCAGTTTCTTCTTTAACCAAGATAATTCACCTGGAAAGGGTAAAAATACAAGCTATCTCAAATAAAGAGACTGACACTTGTAAGGTTTCACAATAAAATTCTCTTGCGAAACTTCCTCGAAGAGATGCCATTTGGTGGAGAATCGGATAAACATCCCCTTGATCCTGACTATAAGCCACGAACTGGTTTCAGTTTCTTCTTTAACCAAGATGTTTCACCTGGAAAGAGTAAAAACACAAGCTATCTCAAATAAAGAGACTACCACTTGTAAAGATTTCACAACAAACTTCTCTTACGAAACTTCCTCGAAGAGATACCATTTGATAGAAAATCAGGTAAACATCCCCTCGATCCTGACTATATGCCACGAACTGGTCTTAGTTTCTTCTTTAACCAAGATGTTTCACCTGAAAAGGGTATAAAACACAAGCTATCTCAAGTAAAGAGACTGTCACTTGTAAGATTTCACAACAATCTTCTCTTGCAAAACTTCCTCGAAGAGATTCCATTTGATGGAGAATCGGATAAACTTCCCCTCGATCCTGATTATAAGCCACGAACTGGTCTCAGTTTCTATTTTAACCAAGATATTTCACCTGGAAAGGGTAAAAATACAAGTTATCTCAAATAAAGAGACTGCCACTTGTAAGGTTTCACAACAAACTTCTCTTGCAAAACTTCCTCGAAGAGATGCCATTTGATGGAGAATCGGATAAACTTCCCCTCGATCCTGACTATAAGCCACGAATTGGTCTCAGTTTCTTATTTGACCAAGATATTTCACCTGGAAAGGGTAAAAACACAAGCTATCTCAAATAAAGAGACTGCAACTAGTAAAGATTTCACCACAAACTTCTCTTGCGAAACTTCCTCGAAGAGATGCCATTTGATGGAGAATCGGATAAACTTCCCCTCGATCCTGACTATAAGCCACGAATTGGTCTCAGTTTCTTCTTTAACCAAGATGTTTCACTTGTAAAGGGTCAAAACATAAGCTATCTCAAATAAAGAGACTGCCACTTGTAAGTTTCACAATAAACTTCTCTTGCGAAACTTCCTCGAAGAGATGCCATTTGATGGAGAATCGGATAAACTTCACCTCGATCCTGACTATAAGCCATGAACTGATCTCAATTTCTTCTTTAACCAAAATGTTTCACCTAGAAATGGTAAACACACAAGCTATCTCAAATAAAGAGACTACCACTTGTAAAGATGTCACAACAAACTTCTCTTGCGAAACTTCCTCGAAGAGATGCCATTTGATGGAGAATCGGATAAACTTCCCCTCGATCCTGACTATATGCCACAAACTGGTCTCAGTTTCTTCTTTAACCAAGATGTTTCACTTGGAAAGGGTAAAAACATAAGCTATCTCAAATAAAGAGACTACCACTTGTAAAGATTTCACAACAAACTTCTCTTGCGAAACTTCCTCGAAGAGATACCATTTGATAGAAAATCAGGTAAACTTCCCCTCGATCCTGACTATAAGCCACGAACTGGTCTCAGTTTCTTCTTTAACCAAGATATTTCACCTAGAAAGGGTAAAAATACAAGCTATCTCAAATAAAGAGACTGCCACTTGTAAGGTTTCACAACAAACTTCTCTTGCAAAACTTCCTCGAAGAGATGTCATTTAATGGAGAATCAGATAAACTTCCCCTCGATCCTGACTATAAGCCACGAACTGGTCTCAGTTTCTTCTTTAACCAAGATATTTCACCTGGAAAGGGTAAAAATTCAAGCTATCTCAAATAAAGAGACTGCCACTTGTAAGGTTTCACAACAAACTTCTCTTGCAAAACTTCCTCGAAGAGATGCCATTTAATGGAGAATCGGATAAACTTCCCCTCGATCCTGACTATAAGCCAGTAACTGGTCTCAGTTTCTTCTTTAACCAAGATATTTCACCTGGAATGGGTAAAAATACAAGCTATCTCAAATAAAGAGACTGCCACTCGTAAAGATTTCACCACAAACTTCTCTTGCATAACTTCCTCGAAGAGATGCCATTTGATGGAAAATCAGGTAAACTTCCCCTCGATGCTGACTATATGCCACGAACTGGTCTCAGTTTCTTCTTTAACCAAGATATTTCACCTGAAAAGGGTATAAAACACAAGCTATCTCAAATAAAGAGACTGCCACTTGTAAGATTTCACAACAATCTTCTCTTGCAAAACTTCCTCGAAGAGATTCCATTTGATGGAGAATCAGGTAAACTTCCCCTCGATCCTGACTATAAGCCACGAACTGGTCTCAGTTTCTTCTTTAACCAATATGTTTCACCTGAAAAGGGTAAAAACACAAGCTATCTCAAATAAAGAGACTGCCACTTGTAATATTTCACAACAATCTTCTCTTGCGAAACTTCCTCGAAGAGATGCCATTTGATGGAGAATCGGATAAACTTCCCCTTGATCCTGAATATAAGCCACGAACTGGTTTCAGTTTCTTCTTTAACCAAGATATTTCACCTGGAAAGGGTAAAAATACAAGCTATCTCAAATAAAGAGACTGCCACTTGTAAGGTTTCACATCACACTTCTCTTGCAAAACTTCCTCGAAGAGATGTCATTTAATGGAGAATAAGATAAACTTCCCCTCGATCCTGACTATAAGCCACGAATTGGTCTCAATTTCTTCTTTAACCAAGATATTTCACCTGGAAAGGGTAAACACACAAGCTATCTCAAATAAAGAGACTCCCATTTGATAAGATTTCCCAACAAACTTATCTTACGAAACTTCCTTGAAGAGATGCCATTTGATGGAGAATCGGATAAACTTCCCCTCGATCCTGACTTTAAGCCATAAACTGGTCTCAGTTTCTTCTTTAACCAAGATGTTTCACTTGGAAAGGGTAAAAACACAAGCTATCTCAAATAAAGAGACTCTCACTTGTAAAGATTTCACAACAAACTTCTCTTGCAAAACTTCCTCGAAGAGATACCATTTGATAGAAAATCAGGTAAACTTCCCCTCGATCCTGACTATAAGCCACGAACTGGTCTCAGTTTCTTCTTTAACCAAGATGTTTCACCTGAAAGGGTAAAAACACAAGCTATCTGAAATAAAGAGACTACCACTTGTAAGATTTCACAACAATCTTCTCTTGCGAAACTTCCTCGAAGAGATGCGATTTAATGGATAATCGGATAAACTTCCCCTCGATCCTGACTATATGCCACGAATTGGTCTCAGTTTCTTCTTTAACCAAGATATTTCACCTGGAAAGGGTAAAAATACAAGTTATCTCAAATAAAGAGACTTCCACTTGTAAGGTTTCACAATAAACTTCTCTTGCAAACTTCCTCGAAGAGATGCCATTTAATGGAGAATCGGATAAACTTCCCCTCGATCCTGACTATAAGCTACAAACTAGTCTCAGTTACTTCTTTAACCAAGATGTTTCACCTGGAAAGAGTAAAAACACAAGCTATCCCAAATAAAGAGACTACCACTTGTAAAGATTTCACAACAAACTTCCCTTGCGAAACTTCCTCGAAGAGGTACCATTTAATAGAAAATCAGGTAAACTTCCCCTCGATCCTGACTATATGCCACGAACTAGTCTCAGTTTTTTCTTTAACCAAGATGTTTCACCTGAAAAGGGTATAAAACACAAGCTATCTCAAATAAAGAGACTGCCACTTGTAGGATTTCACAACAATCTTCTCTTTCAAAACTTCCTCGAAGAGATTCCATTTGATGGAGAATCGGATAAACTTCCCCTCGATCCTGACTATAAGCCACGAACCGGTCTCAGTTTCTATTTTAACAAAGATATTTCACCTGGAAAGGGTAAAAATACAAGTTATCTCAAATAAAGAGACTGCCACTTGTAAGGTTTCACAACAAACTTCTCTTGCAAAACTTCCTCGAAGAGATGCCATTTGATGGAGAATCGGATAAACTTCCCCTCGATCCTGACTATAAGCCACGAATTGGTCTCAGTTTCTTCTTTAATCAAGATATTTCACCTGGAAGGGTAAAAACACAAGCTATCTCAAATAAAGAGACTGCCACTAGTAAATATTTCACCACAAACTTCTCTTGCGAAACTTCCTCGAAGAGATGCCATTTGATGGAGAATCGGATAAACTTCCCCTCGATACTGACTATAAGCCACGAACTGGTCTTATTTTCTTCTTTAACCAAGATGTTTCACTTGTAAAGGGTCAAAACACAAGCTATCTCAAATAAAGAGACTACCACTTGTAAGATTTCACAACAAACTTCTCTTACGAAACTTCCTCGAAGAGATGCCATTTGATGGAGAATCGGATAAACTTCACCACGATCCTGACTATATGCCACGAACTGGTCTCAATTTCTTCTTTAACAAAAATGTTTCACCTAGAAAGGGTAAACACACAAGCTATCTCAAATAAAGAGACTACCACTTGTAAAGATTTCACAACAAACTTCTCTTACGAAACTTCCTCGAAGAGATGCCATTTGATGGAGAATCGGATAAACTTCCCCTTGATCCTGAATATAAGCCACAAACTGGTCTCAGTTTCTTCTTTAACCAAGATGTTTCACCTGGAAAGGGTAAAAACACAAGCTATCTCAAATAAAGAGACTACCACTTGTAAAGATTTCACAACAAACTTCTCTTGCGAAACTTCCTCGAAGAGAAACCATTTGATAGAAAATCAGGTAAACTTCCCCTCGATCCTGACTATAAGCCACGAACTGGTCTCAGTTTCTTCTTTAACCAAGATGTTTCACCTGAAAAGGGTAAAAACACAAGCTATCTCAAATAAAGAGACTGCCACTTGTAAGATTTCACAACAATCTTCTTTTGTGAAACTTCCTCGAAGAGATGCCATTTGATAGAGAATCGGATAAACTTCCCCTCGATCCTGACTATAAGCCACGAATTGGTCTCAATTTCTTCTTTAACCAAGATGTTTCACCTGGAAAGGGTAAAGATACAAGCTATCTCAAATAAAGAGACTGCCACTTGTAAGGTTTCACAAGAAACTTCTCTTGGAAAACTTCCTCGAAGAGATGCAATTTGATGGAGAATCAGATAAACTTCCCCTCGATCCTGACTATAAGCCACGAACTGGTCTCAGTTTCTTCTTTAACCAATATATTTCACTTGGAATGGGTAAAAACACAAGCTATCTCAAATAAAGAGACTGCCACTTGTAAGATTTCACAATAAACTTCTCTTGCGAAACTTCCTCGAAGAGATGCCATTTGATGGAGAATCGGATAAACTTCACCTCGATCCTAACTATAAGCCATGAACTGGTCTCAATTTCTTCTTTAACCAAAATGTTTCACCTAGAAAGGGAAAACACACAAGCTATCTCAAATAAAGAGACTACCACTTGTAAAGATTTCACAACAAACTTCTCTTGCGAAACTTTCTCGAAGAGATGCCATTTGATGGAGAATTGGATAAACTTCCCCTCGATCCTGACTATAAGCCACAAACTGGTCTCAGTTTCTTCTTTAACCAAGATGTTTCACTTGGAAAGGGTAAAAACACAAGCTATCTCAAATAAAGAGACTGTCACTTGTAAATATTTCACGACAAACTTCTCTTGCGAAACTTCCTCGAAGAGATACCATTTGATAGAAAATCAGGTAAACTTCCCCTCGATCCTGACTATAAGCCACGAACTGGTCTCAGTTTCTTCTTTAACCAAGATGTTTCACCTGAAAAGGGTAAAAACACAAGCTATCTCAAATAAAGAGACTGTCACTTGTAAGATTTTTCAACAATCTTCTCTTGCGAAACTTCCTCGAAGAGATGCCATTTGATGGAGAATCGGATAAACTTCCCCTCGATCCTGACTATAAGCCACGAACTGGTCTCAATTTCTTCTTTAACCAAGATATTTCACCTGGAAAGGGTAAAAATACAAGCTATCTCAAATAAAGAGACTGCCACTTGTAAGGTTTCACAACAAACTTCTCTTGCAAAACTTCCTCGAAGAGATGTCATTTAATGATGAATCGGATAAACTTCCCCTCGATCCTGACTATAAGCCACGAACTGGTCTCAGTTTCTTCTTTAACCAAGATATTTCACCTGGAAAGGGTAAAAATACAAGCTATCTCAAATAAAGAGACTGCCACTTGTAAGGTTTCACAACAAACTTCTCTTGCAAAACTTCCTCGAAGAGATGCCATTTAATGGAGAATCGGATAAACTTCCCCTCGATCCTGACTATAAGCCACGAACTGGTCTCAGTTTCTTCTTTAACAAAGATATTTCACCTGGAATGGGTAAAAACACAAGCTATCTCAAATACAGAGACTGTCACTCGTAAGGATTTCACCACAAACTTCTCTTGCATAACTTCCTCGAAGAGATGCCATTTGATGGAGAATCGAATAAACTTCCCCTCGATCCTGACTGTAAGCCACGAACTGGTCTCAGTTTCTTCTTTAACCAAGATGTTTCACTTGGAAAGTTTCAAAACACAAGCTATGTCAAATAAAGAGACTGCCACTTGTAAGATTTCACAACAAACTTCTCTTACGAAACTTCCTCGAAGAGATGCCATTTGATGGAGAATCGGATAAACTTCACCATGATCCTGACTATATGCCACGAACTGGTCTCAGTTTCTTCTTTAACCAAAATGTTTCACCTGGAAAGGGTAAAAACACAAGCTATCTCAAATAAATTGACTACCACTTGTAAAGATTTCACAACAAACTTCTCTTACGAAACTTCCTCGAAGAGATGCCATTTGATGGAGAATCGGATAAACTTCCCCTTGATCCTGAATATAAGCCACAAACTGGTCTCAGTTTCTTCTTTAACCAAGATGTTTCACCTGGAAAGGGTAAAAACACAAGCTATCTCAAATAAAGAGACTACCACTTGTAAAGATTTCACAACAAACTTCTCTTGCGAAACTTCCTCGAAGAGAAACCATTTGATAGAAAATTAGATAAACTTCCCCTCGATCCTGACTATAAGCCACGAACTGGTCTCAGTTTCTTCTTTAACCAAGATGTTTCACCTGAAAAGGGTAAAAACACAAGCTATCTCAAATAAAGAGACTGCCACTTGTAAGATTTCACAACAATCTTCTCTTGTGAAACTTCCTCGAAGAGATGCCATTTGATGGAGAATCGGATAAACATCCCCTCGATCCTAACTATAAGCCACGAACTGGTCTCAGTTTCTTCTTTAACCAATATATTTCACCTGGAAAGGGTAAAGATACAAGCTATCTCAAATAAAGAGACTGCCACTTGTAAGGTTTCAAAAGAAACTTCTCTTGCAAAACTTCCTCGAAGAGATGCCATTTGATGGAGAATCAGATAAACTTCCCCTCGATCCTGACTATAAGCCACGAACTGGTCTCAATTTCTTCTTTAACCAATATATTTCACTTGGAAAGGGTAAAAACACAAGCTATCTCAAATAAAGAGACTGCCACTCGTAAAGATTTCACCATAAACTTCTCTTGCGAAACTTCCTCGAAGAGATGCCATTTGATGGAGAATCGGATAAACTTCCCCTTGATCTTGACTATAAGCCATGAATTGGTCTCAATTTCTTCTTTAACCAAGATGTTTCACCTGAAAAGGGTATAAAACACAAGCTATCTCAAATAAAGAGACTGTCACTTGTAAGATTTCACAACAATCTTCTCTTGCAATACTTCCTCGAAGAGATTCCATTTGATGGAGAATCGGATAAACTTCCCCTCGATCCTGACTATTAGCCACGAACTGGTCTCAGTTTCTATTTTAACCAAGATATTTCACCTGGAAAGGGTAAAAATACAAGTTATCTCAAATAAAGAGACTGCCACTTGTAAGGTTTCACAACAAACTTCTCTTGCAAAACTTCCTCGAAGAGATGCCATTTGATGGAGAATCGGATAAACCTCCCTTCGATCCTGACTATAAGCCATAAATTGGTCTCAGTTTCTTCTTTAACCAAGATGTTTCACTTGGAAATGGTAAAAACACAAGCTATCTCAAATAAAGAGACTACCACTTGTAAATATTTCACAACAAACTTCTCTTGCGTAACTTCCTGGAAGAGATACCATTTGATAGAAAATCAGGTAAACTTCCCCTCGATCCTGACTATAAGCCACGAACTGGTCTCAGTTTCTTCTTTAACCAAGATGTTTCACCTGGAAAGGGTAAAGATACAAGCTATCTCAAATAAAGAGACTGCCACTTGTAAGGTTTCACAAGAAACTTCTCTTGCAAAACTTCCTCGAAGAGATGCCATTTGATGGAGAATCAGATCAACTTCCCCTCGATCCTGACTATAAACCACGAACTGGTCTCAGTTTCTTCTTAAACCAATATATTTCACTTGGAAAGGGTAAAAACACAAGCTATCTCAAATAAAGAGACTGACACTCGTAAAGATTTCACCATAAACTTCTCTTGCGAAACTTCCTCGAAGAGATGCCATTTGATGGAGAATCGGATAAACTTCCCCTTGATCTTGACTATAAGCCATGAATTGGTCTCAATTTCTTCTTTAACCAAGATGTTTCACCTGAAAAGGGTATAAAACACAAGCTATCTCAAATAAAGAGACTGCCGCTTGTAAGATTTCACAATAATCTTCTCTTGCGAAACTTCCTCGAAGAGATGCCATTTGATGGAGAACCGAATAAACTTCCCCTCGATCCTGACTATAAGCCACGAACTAGTCTCAGTTTCTTCTTTAACCAAGATATTTCACCTGGAAAGGGTAAAAATACAAGCTATCTCAAATAAAGAGACTGCCACTTGTAAGGTTTCACAATAAAATTCTCTTGCGAAACTTCCTCGAAGAGATGCCATTTGGTGGAGAATCGGATAAACATCCCCTTGATCCTGACTATAAGCCACGAACTGGTCTCAGTTTCTTCTTTAACCAAGATGTTTCACCTGGAAAGAGTAAAAACACAAGCTATCTCAAATAAAGAGACTACCACTTGTAAAGATTTCACAACAAACTTCTCTTACGAAACTTCCTCGAAGAGATACCATTTGATAGAAAATCAGGTAAACATCCCCTCGATCCTGACTATATGCCACGAACTGGTCTCAGTTTCTTCTTTAACCAAGATGTTTCACCTGAAAAGGGTATAAAAGACAAGCTATCTCAAATAAAGAGACTGTCACTTGTAAGATTTCACAACAATCTTCTCTTGCAAAACTTCCTCGAAGAGATTCCATTTGATGGAGAATCGGATAAACTTCCCCTCGATCCTGACTATAAGCCACGAACTGGTCTCAGTTTCTATTTTAACCAAGATATTTCACCTGGAAAGGGTAAAAATACAAGTTATCTCAAATAAAGAGACTGCCACTTGTAAGGTTTCACAACAAACATCTCTTGCAAAACTTCCTCGAAGAGATGCCATTTGATGGAGAATCGGATAAACTTCCCCTCGATCCTGACTATAAGCCACGAATTGGTCTCCGTTTCTTCTTTAATCAAGATATTTCACCTGGAAAGGCTAAAAACACAAGCTATCTCAAATAAAGAGACTGCAACTAGTAAAGATTTCACCACAAACTTCTCTTGCGAAACTTCCTCGAAGAGATGCCATTTGATGGAGAATCGGATAAACTTCCCCTCGATCCTGACTATAAGCCACGAACTGGTCTCAGTTTCTTCTTTAACCAAGATGTTTCACTTGTAAAGGGTCAAAACATAAGCTATCTCAAATAAAGAGACTACCACTTGTAAAGATTTCACAACAAACTTCTCTTGCGAAACTTCCTCGAAGAGATGCCATTTGATGGAGAATCGGATAAACTTCCCCTCGATCCTGACTATAAGCCACAAACTGGTTTCAGTTTCTTCTTTAACCAAGATGTTTCACTTGGAAAGGGTAAAAACACAAGCTATCTCAAATAAAGAGACTACCACTTGTAAAGATTTCACAACAAACTTCTCTTGCGAAACTTCCTCGAAGAGATACCATTTGATAGAAAATCAGGTAAACTTCCCCTCGATCCTGACTATAAGCCACGAACTGGTCTCAGTTTCTTCTTTAACCAAGATATTTCACCTAGAAAGGGTAAAAACACAAGCTATCTCAAAGAAAGAGACTGCCACTTGTAAGATTTCACAACAAACTTCTCTTGCGAAAATTCCTCGAAGAGATGCCATTTGATGGAGAATCGGATAAACTTCCCCTTGATCCTGACTATAAGCCTTGAATTGGTCTTAGTTTCTTCTTTAACCAAGATATTTCACCTGGAAAGGGTAAAAATACAAGCTATCTCAAATAAAGATACTGCCACTTGTAAGGTTTCACAATAAAATTCTCTTGCGAAACTTCCTCGAAGAGATGCCATTTGGTGGAGAATCGGATAAACTTCCCCTTGATCCTGACTATAAGCCAGGAACTGGTCTCAGTTTCTTCTTTAACCAAGATGTTTCCACTGGAAAGGGTCAAAACACAAGCTATCTCAAATAAAGAGACTGCCACTTGTAAGATTTCACAACAAACTTCTCTTGCAAAACTTCCTCGAAGAGATGCCATTTGATGGAGAATCGGATAAACTTCCCCTCGATCCTGACTATAAGCCACCAATTGGTATCAGTTTCTTCTTTAACCAAGATGTTTCACCTGGAAAGGGTAAAAACACAAGCTATCTCAAATAAAGAGACTACCACTTGTAAAGATTTCACAATAAACTTCTCTTGCGAAACTTCCTCGAAGAGATGCCATTTAATGGAGAATAAGATAAACTTCCCCTCGATCCTGACTATAAGCCACGAATTGGTCTCAGTTTCTTCTTTAACCAAGATATTTCATCTGGAAAGGGTAAAAATACAAGCTATTTCAAATAAAGAGACTGCCACTTGTAAGGTTTCACAACAAACTTCTCTTGGAAAACTTCCTCGAAGAGATGCCATTTAATGGAGAATCGGATAAACTTCCCCTCGATCCTGACTATAAGCCACGAACTGGTCTCAGTTTCTTCTTTAACCAAGATATTTCACCTGGAAAGGGTAAAAAGACAAGCTATCTCAAATAAAGAGACTGCCACTCGTAAAGATTTCACCACAAACTTCTCTTGCATAACTTCCTCGAAGAGATGCCATTTGATGGAAAATCGGGTAAACTTCCCCACGATCCTGACTATATGCCACGAACTGGTCTCAGTTTCTTCTTTAACCAAGATGTTTCACCTGAAAAGGGTAAAAACACAAGCTATCTCAAATAAAGAGACTACCACTTGTAAAGATTTCACAACAATCTTCTCTTGTAAAACTTCCTCGAAGAGATTCCATTTGATGGAGAATCGGATAAACTTCCCCTCGATCCAGACTATAAGCCACGAACTGGTCTCAGTTTCTATTTTAACCAAGATATTTCACCTAAAAGGGTAAAAATACAAGTTATCTCAAATAAAGAGACTTCCACTTGTAAGGTTTCACAACAAACTTATCTTGCAAAACTTCCTCGAAGAGATGCCATTTGATGGAGAATCGGATAAACTTCCCCTTGATCCTGACTATAAGCCACAAACTGGTCTCAGTTTCTTCTTTAACCAAGATGTTTCACCTGGAAAGGGTAAAAACACAAGCTATCTCAAATAAAGAGACTACCACTTGTAAAGATTTCACAACAAACTTCTCTTACGAAACTTCCTCGAAGAGATGCCATTTGATGGAGAATCGGATAAACTTCCCCTTGATCCTGACTATAAGCCACGAATTGGTCGCAATTTCTTCTTTAACCAAGATGTTTCACCTGGAAAGGGTAAAAACACAAGCTATATCAAATAAAGAGACTGCCACTTGTAAGATTTCACAACAATCTTCTCTTGCGAAACTTCCTCTAAGAGATGCCATTTGATGGAGAATTGGATAAACTTCCCCTCGATCCTGACTATAAGCCACGAACTGGTCTTAGTTTCTTCTTTAACCAAGATATTTCACGTGGAAAGGGTAAAGATACAAGCTATCTCAAATAAAGAGACTGCCACTTGTATGGTTTCACAACAAACTTCTCTTGCAAAACTTCCTCGAAGAGATGCCATTTGATGGAGAATCAGACAAACTTCCCCTCGATCCTGACTATAAGCCACGAACTGGTCTCAGTTTCTTCTTTAACCAAGATATTTCACTTGGAAAGGGTAAAAACACAAGCTATCTCAAATAAAGAGACTGCCACTCGTAAAGCTTTCACCACAAAGTTCTCTTGTGAAACATCCTCGAAGAGATGCCATTTGATGGAGAATCGGATAAACTTCCCCTTGATCCTGACTATAAGCCACGAATTGGTCGCAATTTCTTCTTTAAACAAGATGTTTCACCTAAAAAGGGTATAAAACACAAGCTATCTCAAATAAAGAGACTGCCACTTGTTAGATTTCACAACAATCTTCTCTTGCAAAACTTCCTCGAAGAGATGCCATTAGATGGAGAATCGGATAAACTTCCCCTCGATCCTGACTATAAGCCATAAACTGGTCTCAGTTTCTTCTTTAACCAAGATGTTTCACCTGGAAAGGGTAAAAACACAAGCTATCTCAAATAAAGAGACTACCACTTGTAAAGATTTCACAACAAACTTCTCTTGCGTAACTTCCTCGAAGAGATACCATTTGATAGAAAACAAGGTAAACTTCCCCTCGATCCTGACTATAAGCCACGAAATGGTCTCAGTTTCTTCTTTAACCAAGATGTTTCACCTGGAAAGTGTAAAAACATAAGCTATCTCAAATAAAGAGACTGCCACTTGTAAGATTTCACAACAATCTTCTCTTGCGAAACTTCCTTGAAGAGATGCCATTTGATGGAGAATTGGATAAACTTCCCCTCGATCCTGACTATAAGCCACGAACTGGTCTCAGTTTCTTCTTTAACCAAGATATTTCACCTAGAAAGGGTAAAAATACAAGCTATCTCAAATAAAGAGACTGCCACTTGTAAGGTTTCACAATAAAATTCTCTTGCGAAACTTCCTCGAAGAGATGCCATTTGGTGGAGAATCGGATAAACTTCCCCTGGATCCTGACTATAAGAAACGAATTGGTCTCAGTTTCTTCTTTAACCAAGATATTTCACTTGTAAAGGGTAAAAACACAAGCTATCTCAAATAAAGAGATTGTCACTCGTAATGATTTCACCACAAACTTCTCTTGCGAAACTTCCTCGAAGAGATGCCATTTGATGGAGAATCGAATAAACTTCCCCTTGATCCTGACTATAAGCCACTAATTGGTCTCAATTTCTTATTTAACCAAGATGTTTCACTTGGAAAGGGTCAAAACACAAACTATCTCAAATTAAGAGACTTCTACTTGTAAGATTTCACAACAAACTTCTCTTGCGAAACTTCCTCGAAGAGATGCCATTTGATGCAGAATCGGATAAACTTCACCTCGATCCTGAATATAAGCCACGAACTGGTCTCAGTTTCTTCTTTACCCAAAATGTTTCACCTGGAAAGGGTAAAAACACAAGCTATCTCAAATAAAGAGACTACCACTTGTAAAGATTTCACAACAAACTTCTCTTGCGAAACTTCCTCGAAGAGATTCCATTTGATGGAGAATCGGATAAACTTCCCCTCGATCCTAACTATAAGCCACTAACGGGTCTCAGTTTCTTCTTTAACCAACTTGTTTCACCTGGAAAGGGTAAAAACACAAGCTATATCAAATAAAGAGACTACCACTTTCAAAGATTTCACAACAAACTTCTCTTGCGTAACTTCCTCGATGAGATACCATTTCATAGAAAATCAGGTAAACTTCCCCTCGATCCTGACTATAAGCTACGAACTGGTCTCAGTTTCTTCTTTAACCAAGATGTTTCACCTGGAAATTGTAAAAACACAAGCTATCTCAAATAAAGAGACTGCCACTTGTAAGATTTCACAACAAACTTCTCTTGCGAAAATTCCTCGAAGAGATGCCATTTGATGGAGAATCGGATAAACTTCCCCTTGATCCTGACTATAAGCCTTGAACTGGTCTTAGTTTCTTCTTTAACCAAGATATTTCACCTGGAAAGGGTAAAAATACAAGCTATCTCAAATAAAGAGACTGCCACTTGTAAGGTTTCACAATAAAATTCTCTTGCGAAACTTCCTCGAAGAGATGCCATTTGGTGGAGAATCGGATAAACTTCCCCTTGATCCTGACTATAAGCCACGAAATGGTCTCAGTTTCTTCATTAATCAAGATATTTCACCTGGAAAGGGTAAAAACATAAACTATCTCAAATAAAGAGATTGCCACTCGTAAAGATTTCACCACAAACTTCTCTTGCAAAACTTCCTCGAAGAGATGCCATTTGATGGAGAATTGGATAAACTTCCCCTCGATCCTGACTATAAGCCACGAACTGGTCTCAGTTTCTTCTTTAACCAAGATGTTTCCACTGGAAAGGGTCAAAACACAAGCTATCTCAAATAAAGAGACTGCCACTTGTAAGATTTCACAACAAACTTCTCTTGCAAAACTTCCCCGAAGAGATGCCATTTGATGGAGAATCAAATAAACTTCCCCTCGATCTCGACTATAAGCCACCAATTGGTATCAGTTTCTTCTTTAACCAAGATGTTTCACCTGGAAAGGGTAAAAACACAAGCTATCTCAAATAAAGAGACTACCACTTGTAAAGATTTCACGATAAACTTCTCTTGCGAAACTTCCTCGAAGAGATGCCATTTAATGGAGAATTGGATAAACTTCCCCTCGATCCTGACTATAAGCCACGAACTGGTTTCAGTTTCTTCTTTAACCAAGATATTTCACCTGGAAAGGGTAAAAATACAAGCTATCTCAAATAAAGAGACAGCCACTTGTAAGGTTTCACAACAAACTTTTCTTGCAAAACTTCCTCGAAGAGATGTCATTTAATGGAGAATAAGATAAACTTCCCCTCGATCCTGACTATAAGCCACGAATTGGTCTCAGTTTCTTCTTTAACCAAGATATTTCATATGGAAAGGGTAAAAATACAAGCTATTTCAAATAAAGAGATTGCCACTTGTAAGGTTTCACAACAAACTTCTCTTGGAAAACTTCCTCGAAGAGATGCCATTTAATGGAGAATTGGATAAACTTCCCCTCGATCTTGACTATAAGCCACGAACTGGTCTCAGTTTCTTCTTTAACCAAGATATTTCACCTGGAAAGGGTAAAAAGACAAGCTATCTCAAATAAAGAGACTGCCACTCGTAAAGATTTCACCACAAACTTCTCTTGCATAACTTCCTCGAAGAGATGCCATTTGATGGAAAATCGGGTAAACTTCCCCACGATCCTGACTATATGCCACGAACTGGTCTCAGTTTCTTCTTTAACCAAGATGTTTCACCTGAAAAGGGTAAAAACACAAGCTATCTCAAATAAAGAGACTACCACTTGTAAAGATTTCACAACAATCTTCTCTTGCAAAACTTCCTCGAAGAGATTCCATTTGATGGAGAATCGGATAAACTTCCCCTCAATCCAGACTATAAGCCACGAACTGGTCTCAGTTTCTATTTTAACCAAGATATTTCACCTGGAAAGGGTAAAAATACAAGTTATCTCAAATAAAGAGACTTCCACTTGTAAGGTTTCACAACAAACTTATCTTGCAGAACTTCCTCGAAGAGATGCCATTTGATGGAGAATCGGATAAACTTCCCCTTGATCCTGACTATAAGCCACAAACTGGTCTCAGTTTCTTCTTTAACCAAGATGTTTCACCTGGAAAGGGTAAAAACACAAGCTATCTCAAATAAAGAGACTACCACTTGTAAAGATTTCACAACAAACTTCTCTTACGAAACTTCCTGGAAGAGATGCCATTTGATGGAGAATCGGATAAACTTCCCCCTTGATCCTGACTATAAGCCACGAATTGGTCGCAATTTCTTCTTTAACCAAGATGTTTCACCTGGAAAGGGTAAAAACACAAGCTATATCAAATAAAGAGACTGCCACTTGTAAGATTTCACAACAATCTTCTCTTGCGAAACTTCCTCTAAGAGATGCCATTTGATGGAGAATCGGATAAACTTCCCCTCGATCCTGACTATAAGCCACGAACTGGTCTCAGTTTCTTCTTTAACCAAGATATTTCACCTGGAAAGGGTAAAGATACAAGCTATCTCAAATAAAGAGACTGCCACTTGTAAGGTTTCACAACAAACTTCTCTTGCTAAACTTCCTCGAAGAGATGCCATTTGATGGAGAATCAGACAAACTTCCCCTTGATCCTGACTATAAGCCACGAACTGGTCTCAGTTTCATCTTTAACCAAGATATTTCACTTGGAAAGGGTAAAAACACAAGCTATCTCAAATAAAGAGACTGCCACTCGTAAAGCTTTCACCACAAACTTCTCTTGCGAAACATCCTCGAAGAGATGCCATTTGATGGAGAATCGGATAAACTTCCCCTTGATCCTGACTATAAGCCACGAATTGGTCGCAATTTCTTCTTTAAACAAGATGTTTCACCTAAAAAGGGTATAAAACACAAGCTATCTCAAATAAAGAGACTGCCACTTGTAAGATTTCACAACAATCTTCTCTTGCAAAACTTCCTCGAAGAGATTCCATTTGATGGAGAATCGGATAAACTTCCCCTCGATCCTGACTATAAGCCACAAACTGGTCTCAGTTTCTATTTTAACCAAGATATTTCACCTGGAAAGGGTAAAAATACAAGTTATCTCAAATAAAGAGACTGCCACTTGTAAGGTTTCACAACAAAATTCTCTTACAAAACTTCCTCGAAGAGATGCCATTAGATGGAGAATCGGATAAACTTCCCCTCGATCCTGACTATAAGCCATAAACTGGTCTCAGTTTCTTCTTTAACGAAGATGTTTCACCTGGAAAGGGTAAAAACACAAGCTATCTCAAATAAAGAGACTACCACTTGTAAAGATTTCACAACAAACTTCTCTTGCGTAACTTCCTCGAAGAGATACCATTTGATAGAAAACCAGGTAAACTTCCCCTCGATCCTGACTATAAGCCACGAACTGGTCTCAGTTTCTTCTTTAACCAAGATGTTTCACCTGGAAAGTGTAAAAACACAAGCTATCTCAAATAAAGAGACTACCACTTGTAAGATTTCACAACAATCTTCTCTTGCGAAACTTCGTCGAAGAGATGCCATTTGATGGAGAATCGGATAAACTTCCCCTCGATCCTGACTATAAGCCACGAACTGGTCTCAGTTTCTTCTTTAACCAAGATATTTCACCTAGAAAGGGTAAAAATACAAGCTATCTCAAATAAAGAGACTGCCACTTGTAAGGTTTCACAATAAAATTCTCTTGCGAAACTTCCTCGAAGAGATGCCATTTGGTGGAGAATCGGATAAACTTCCCCTGGATCCTGACTATAAGAAACGAACTGGTCTCAGTTTCTTCTTTAACCAAGATATTTCACTTGGAAAGGGTAAAAACACAAGCTATCTCAAATAAAGAGACTGTCACTCGTAAAGATTTCACCACAAACTTCTCTTATGAAACTTCCTCGAAGAGATGCCATTTGATGGAGAATCGGATAATCTTCCCCTTGATCCTGACTATAAGCCACGAATTGGTCTCAATTTCTTCTTTAGCCAAGATGTTTCACTTGGAAAGGGTCAAAACACAAGCTATCTCAAATTAAGAGACTTCCACTTGTAAGATTTCACAACAAACTTCTCTTGCGAAACTTCCTCGAAGAGATGCCATTTGATGGAGAATCGGATAAACTTCACCTCGATCCTGACTATAAGCCACGAACTGGTCTCAGTTTCTTCTTTACCCAAAATGTTTCACCTGGAAAGGGTAAAAACACAAGCTATCTCAAATGAAGAGCTACCACTTGTAAAGATTTCACAACAAACTTCTCTTGCGAAACTTCATCGAAGAGATTCCATTTGATGGAGAATCGGATAAACTTCCCCTCGATCCTGACTATAAGCCACTAACGGGTCTCAGTTTTTTCTTTAACCAACTTGTTTCACCTGGAAAGGGTAAAAACACAAGCTATCTCAAATAAAGAGACTATCACTTTCAAAGATTTCACAACAAACTTCTCTTGCGTAACTTCCTCGATGAGATACCATTTCATAGAAAATCAGGTAAACTTCCCCTCGATCCTAACTATAAGCCACGAACTGCTCTCAGTTTCTTCTTTAACCAAGATGTTTCACCTGGAAATTGTAAAAACACAAGCTATCTCAAATAAAGAGACTGCCACTTGTAATATTTCACAACAAACTTCTCTTGTGAAAATTCCTCGAAGAGATGCCATTTGATGGAGAATCGGATAAACTTCCCCTTGATCCTGACTATAAGCCTTGAACTGGTCTCAGTTTCTTCTTTAACCAAGATATTTCACCTGGAAAGGGTAAAAATACAAGCTATCTCAAATAAAGAGACTGCCACTTGTAAGGTTTCACAATAAAATTCTCTTGCGAAACTTCCTCGAAGAGATGCCATTTGGTGGAGAATCGGATAAACTTCCCCTTGATCCTGACTATAAGCCACGAAATGGTCTCAGTTTCTTCTTTAATCAAGATATTTCACCTGTAAAGGGTAAAAACATAAACTATCTCAAATAAAGAGATTGCCACTCGTAAAGATTTCACCACAAACTTCTCTTGCAAAACTTCCTCGAAGAGATGCCATTTGATGGAGAATTGGATAAACTTCCCCTCGATCCTGACTATAAGCCACGAACTGGTCTCAGTTTCTTCTTTAACCAAGATGTTTCCACTGGAAAGGGTCAAAGCACAAGCTATCTCAAATAAAGAGACTGCCACTTGTAAGATTTCACAACAAACTTCTCTTGCAAAACTTCCTCGAAGAGATGCCATTTGATGGAGAATCGGATAAACTTCCCCTCGATCCTGACTATAAGCCACCAATTGGTATCAGTTTCTTCTTTAACCAAGATGTTTCACCTGGAAAGGGTAAAAACACAAGCTATCTCAAATAAAGAGACTACCACTTGTAAAGATTTCACAACAAACTTCTCTTGCGAAACTTCCTCGAAGAGATGCCATTTAATGGAGAATCGGATAAACTTCCCCTCGATCCTGACTATAAGCCATGAACTGGTCTCAGTTTCTTCTTTAACCAAGATGTTTCACCTGGAATGGGTCAAAACACAAGCTATCTCAAATAAAGAGATTGCCGCTTGCTGTTTTAAGAAGGAATTGTAATAAGACTGGCGAGAAAAGAAGCTTGATTTCCTGGGGAAATACCAATACATCCTATTGGGGAAAAATGTCTTTGCATGCAAAATAAATGCACATTCTCAGATCAAGGCTCGAAGCCTACAGAAATCAGAATAATAATGTTGTTGGGGACTACAGACTCAAACCAGAAATTAACTGGATTGAAATAATCAACCAAGTTAGCACCCAATGAGAAATGAACTCAAAAGGGGATCACACTCCATCCAGATAATGAACTGAATAGGAAGGTTAAAGTAAAAATCTTCCACGAGGGATAACTCGGTGGGGAAATTGAAAGGATATACACTTTTTGTTTAACATTAATAACTCTATTGGAGAGAGAGTAACATAACTTTACAAAGAGGATAATTTGCTGACAAAACATTAATGAATGCAAATGAGTGGTGAATTTTAAATTCATCTATGCATGATGTGTATGAATGTATGGATGTTATCATGCATATGCTGACAAAACAACCATAATATACTGGGGAGTAACCAGACAAATCTAATCTTGGGTGAAGACAACACGCGGCCAAGTCACATGCAGGACAAAGATTAGATTCCACGAGAGGGTAAGCATCAACAGAGGAAACAAAGTTCTATTTCACGGCTTAACTTCGCTGGGAAAAACATGGCTTGAAAACAATCAAAGAACCACCTGACTAACAACAAATAAAGTTGCGTGAATATCATAAACTCTTCTATGTCTCACCGGAGAATACAAATACGGACTTCGATAAGGGAAGAAGAAGTTTCATCGTCTAGACTTCATTAGAGATTCCAAAACCAACTCTACTAGGGGAAGATGAAATCCATGTCTTCAAGACCTCAACATGGGATGTCAATACATACTTTACCGGGGAAGATGCAAAACTACATCGTTGATACTTCAACTAGGGATTGTTATGCTAACTTCATTTGGGAAAAAGAAGCCACACACACCAAAGAGAGCCTGGATACAGTATTCAAATTTAGGCATAATAGTTGTGCAAAAATTCTCTGGAGAGAGATCATGGAATTTCACGGGATAATAACTTCACAGGGAAGTATCATATTCGACACATCTGGAGAATTTAAGAAGTCGACAACACAGTAATGGGTCATCCCATGGGGATTTTAAATCAAACTCAGCGCATAGCGATAGAAAACCCAAGGAGTAGACACTTATCTCAAAACTTCTTAGAATGTATATTGCCCTCGTCTGGTTGCTTAGAAGCACACTACAACAACAATATCATAATCGGAGGGCATAATATCCTGCTAAAGATTACTTCTCAACACGAAGGGAGAAAGAGTTCAACAACTAAGCACATGCTTTGTGACCTTGCAACCTTTGCTTGATCACCTTCTGACCACAGAAGGAAATTACACTCAGTCGGAGAAATCTGAATCGGGACCCGACTGGGGAGGATGGGATTACAAATCCACCATTAAATAGCTTCTTGAAGACAAACTGAACCAACACTTAACTGGGGAAAGATGGGAACACAAGTCCAATACCACACCACAACCTGGAAGACACCCACTAGCTGGTTAGTTACTGTAGAGGGAATCATGCCCATCTCTACAAGGCAGATTATGAGAAACAATCCTGCTTGTGGAAAATCTTCAGCTTGGGGAGAACATAGTAATCATCTTGACAAAAAATCTGGAAATGCCCTTGGAAACAAATTTGGTGTCCCAAGTTTACCGTACTGGTCGAGATATTTTTCACGACTTGCCCTTGGTTGTCTGCTTTTAAGATAATCTATCTAACCAAAAAGTTCCTAGAGATTCATCGAATCTCAACGTAACTGCCCTAGATTAGCTGAATGTTGCATCTTCTTTACTTGACAACTTCTTCTTAGCTATGTTCCCTTTGCCAATACTTAAATGTAAGCTTCTTTGATATCATGCAATGGTTTTACAAGCAGAATAATGTTTATTCTAAGAATGATAATTCTAATGCAACAATTATGTAAGTCTTGAAGATTTTATTAAAGATATTTTGCAAAACCTTATGAATGAATCACTAGCCAGGATGCAAAATTGATTTTTTTTTAAAAAGATAACAAAAGCATATGATACCAACATAAAAAATTTTAGCAAAATTCATGAGAGTCAGAAAACGCTATCTCGTTGAAGTATGCTTTCGAAATAAACCTTGTTTCAATTAGGACTTTTGAGGGTTGTAACGTGGCCTGGTTCGCGGCTTTAAAAAAAATAGATTTTAAGGCTCAAAATTATTTGGTGCCCACCCCCTTCATGATGTTCTCCAACCCTAAGTTCAGTTAACTCGACCTAAACATTCATCTCTCACAAGAAATATTGATACAGTTAAGGAAACAACCAAGGTTTTCTTTGGATACGACAAACACTTATTTCTTACTTTTATTGTCTAATCACGCAACATATTTCTTTGCTAAGGATATCCATTTTGTAATCCTTTTTCGCCTTTCAGGCTTTCCATCATTTTCCCTAACTTTTGCCTGGACAAATTCTTTTTGAATTTGACTATGAAGCCCAGCGGGATACCCTGAATTTTGCCTAAGCGAGCTTTTTCCATGTTTCGAATTAGCGAGTGTGATGCGGTGGGAGAACTGACTTGAGGTTTTGCGTTTGTGTTTGCAAATGTTGCGGTTTAGCAAGAGTCGCCACCGACTTTTATTTTATCCAAAAGGAAAGGTAAAAAAGCACAAGAAAGACCTTTGAGATCGTTTTTGGGTTCGGGGGGTAGATTATGAAAAGGGAAGGTGCTATCACCCTTTTCATCCATGGTTTTCCATGGGCTCTTAGTTACTTGTTTTAGATCACTTGCTTTGCTTTCTCAATTGTTTGAAATGGTGCTTTGTGTGGTTTTGAAAGTATTTTGAAAAGAGGCCATCGTTTAGGCAATCTTTGCAATGATTCTTGTTTGCAAGAATGTATACAAAGATGTTTGTCTTTTGAAAAATGTTTCAATGTTTTGAAAGTTGTTTGGAAATTGTTTTGAAATGTGTGTGTGTTTGTTTGAAAATAGCAAGGATTGTTTTTGAAATGATCAAGTAACTAGAAGCATCTACCTACTCAAAAGTCTTTCTTGTACATTTTTATTCCTTTGATATTTTTAACCTACCATTGTTTTGGTAGATAACCCTATCTTTGGATGTTAAATGGGACGGGTGTGGGTCATCGTATGACCATGATAGCAATATTTCCAAGTATCTTAGCAAGTTTTGAGGGACCAAGATCATCTTTGTTTTTAGGCAACTTGTAATAGCGCCATCGAGGGACTATGATCTTTTGTTTTTATATTGTTTTGCCAAGATACCTAGCATGCATACCATGTCCATGTTTTAAGGCAACCAAGTGGGTAAAACCCTAGGGGTGTTTGTGTGCAAGGTGTTGTCATTTTTCATGCATTTTTGTCTTTGAATTAGGTCATGCTATTTGTTTGATTTTTTTGTCTTATCATACAAACCCTAATTTACTAAACATGGATATAATGCGATAAATTGCGTAAAGTAAATCTAAACTATTACAACAATATTATGGGAAGGGGGATACAAGTTTTTGAATGGGGATATTTGCACAAAATAAAATCCTAATTTACTATTACAACCCAATTGAATTTATTGTACAATAAATAAATAAACAATTATTTAAATATGCAATAAAATGTTTTTATGTATGAGAAAATAAAATTATCTAAGTCCTAAAAATAAGAAAAAATAAAGTTATTATTTTTAAAAGGGGAAACCCTAATTTTTGTTTTAAAAGAAAATATTGTTTTCTAATTATTTGTTTATTCATTTTTGTTCAAGAAAACAATAATAATATTATGTACCAATATTAAAAATTAAATATGCATGACAAATAAATATTTAATATGTATGAAATAATAAAATAATAAAATATTTAAGTATTTTTATTATTTATAAATTTATTTAAGAAAATAAAGTATATTAACCTAATAACTTATTTTTATGCCAAAAAATAATAAAATAAAATGCAAAAAATTAAGAAAATATTTTTGGTATTTTTAACATTCAGAAGAAAAAAAATAAAAGTCAAAAATATAAAAATAACAAGAAAATATGAAAAATAATAAAATATGAATCAGGGGGGTGCAAAAGCAAAATGGCGGGGGGGGGGGGGGGGGGGGGGGGGGTAAATAGTAGCAGGCCCAAGGTCCTGACCCAAGACAGCTTCGTCCCTGACCTCCAGACAGCAACTTCGCGCGCGCTTGGCTTCAAATCCAGTTCTTGCTATTCTTTGCATAAAATGAAAAACTTATAACATGAAAAATGTAGCTCATGAACTCACGATTCCAATGATATAAAGAACATGACCTAACTCTAAAAGACCAAGGAGAATTTTAATGGCCCTAAATTCTGACCTAATTTTTTCATGAACTTCAACAATCAAATACTCTTAGCTCAGTTAATATAAATGGAAACTATGAATATGTACAGCTCAAGCATATTAAGGACTACATCTTTGCTTCACAAACCTAAGCTCAAGGATGCCTAAATAGAGAGATAGAAACTTGACAAATACCTTGTTCAGTTGAGTTTGGATATGGCAATATGGGAACTTTGAGTGAGGCTTGAATTTCTTGTGAGCTTCCTTGAAGTTCCCTCAAGCTATCCCAATGCTCAGCTTGCCTTGAAGTTTCCTGAAACTCCTTGTAGAAGTCAACCTGCAAACCTTCAAAATGAAAATGGTGATCCTTGAAACAGGGGTTACAGTTGCAAGACAAAGGCCTGGACAGCTTAGGTGTGATGTAGGGAATGTGTTTGAAGTGTTTCAAAGCAAAACGCACGAGCCAATATTGATTTGGCTTGAGATTTGCAGAAGATGCCCTATTTGGGCATGAACTTGGTTTCTTTGTGTTTTGGAGTGTTTTAGCTGTTAGCAATTCGTGTCTTAGGCTTGTTACAATGTTCTGAGGTTTTCTCAAATGAAGCCAAGGCTTTCCTTTATCAGATATCCAAGTCTCGTTGACTTTTGCAAGTTTCTTGCTTTTGAAGAAAAGTTGGAAGTGACAATGCCAAAGCCTGTACAGGCTTGCTTTCTAGCTGCACATAGTTGGTACAAGTTGCCTGATATTTGTGGATATTGTTTGCAGCAAAAGATTAGGTCCATGGCTTAAGATTTGCAAAGTTGGAAAAAGCAAGCTTTATCAAAGTAGCAATGTGAACTTTATGCCATAAATGGATTAATTCATTGTGCAATGCTTCAAAGATCAGAACAAGACCATTATCCAATGTGTTTGCATTTAATTATGGAGTGTAGAAAGGATTAGGACCTGTAAAACCAAGTACAAGCATGTTCGAAACTGATTTGCAACTTGTAACATTGTGAAAATGCCTTGCACAAAAGTGATAAATTGCCATTTTCTCTTCTTCGATTCTCCCTAACCATAAATGATCTTGGAGAGTTATTAGACATTTTGTAAAGCTTGTAACATGCTCTACAATCCATATTTGAAATGAATTTTGAGATTCCCCTTGGAACTAGGTGAAACATTGCCATGAAGTTAGGTCAAAAATCTGCCTAAACTAGGGCAAAATTTCACTAAGTTAAAAAGTTTATGGACCCTTATTCACAAAATCATAACTTGAGATCCAAGAATCTTTTGGGAAAACTTTGTGAATCAAAGTTGTATATTTCATGGAGGACTACAACTTTCATGTTGGAAGTTTTATTTGAATCCAATTGCATCATGGTGAAAAAATTGTGGAAAGTTGGAAAAAAATAAGAAATTTTCCATAACTTAGAAAAATTCTAAGTTATGAAAAATTTCAAATTAAAACCCTAATTTGCAATATTAGGTTTCTTGATCAACAAGTTTCACATTTTGACCTATCTTGATGGATTTTGACCCTTGGCACTTGATTTTGACCAAAAAGTCAAAGTTTGACTTTTCAGTGTATAGTTGATTTTTGATCAGTTGACTGCAAAATTCATCTGTCAATTCTATGCACTTGAGATCTTTTGAACTAAGTGATTAGGTCAATATTATGCCATTGAGTCCTTGAAATCATTCTTGAACCCAATTGGTCATTGGCTAGGTCAAAAATCAGAAATTGCCCTTTCTCAGTCAAAACCCTAATTTTGACCATTTTGCCCTTTTGATGATCTGATCAAATTTCTTGAGGAGTTGTGGTCCAAACTTGATCAAATGGTACATAGGAGCCAATAATGTTGTTGGGGATCAAAATTTATGAAGTTTGACTGTAAATTGGCCACAGTTGACTTTTTCCCCAATACAGCTGATTTTTAGGTCAACTGTCCAATTGACTGGGCAAAAATGTGATTCAAGGCTTGAAACTTGTCATGAGCAATCTTAAGCGTCCAAGATGGTGTATGAAAGTCACATGAAGCATTGATGGTCCAAAATTCCTTGTGCAAACTCAAACCCTAATTTCAGGTCATCAGTTCAAGGAGATGTCTTAAGCTGAGCAAACCCTAATCCTGTCTGGAGTCTTAGAAGTCTTGTGAGAAAAATCTGGATAATACGAGAGGGCAAATTTTAGGGTACAACAGTGGGGCTTTTTGTCTTTTTCTTTAATCACTTATTATTCATTTCATTTTTCATTCATTTTTATATTACCTTTTCTTTCTTCTTGAACATGTCGCGTGATGTTGAGTCATTTTCGACTTGTTGGAAGAATTATGACTGCCCTATTTCTTGGAAGATGAGGGATAACTATTGTTGTATCATCGTCTACTGACTTTTTGATGTGCGATAGATACTCATTGGGGTATCGTCAGTTGACGCCCACTCTTGATAAGTAAAGGTTAGCCATTACAATTTTGTGTCTCTTCAACCTTTTGAAGGATAACCATTGTTGTATCCTTAGATGCACATTTCTGATGAGTTTCGAATGCTCGATCAAATTAACTGAACACTACCCTGCCCCAGGTTAAAAATGAGGGTTTTTCTAAAATAGAAAAGAAACTCCTACTTCAAGGCTCAAAGGGGTTAACGAGGGTTTCACTCCCTTATATCTCCGGTGTTTGGGAATTTGAAACAATGCATGTATATCGTCAACAGAGTTTTATTCAAAAGCATACAACCAGAAATTTTGCATTTTAAATTCATCATCCTCCCTCCAAACCATGCTTAGGTAAGAGAATGGATAACAAGTTGGTATCATAATGCAAAAATCAATTAAACATTAAAAATAAACACGAGTGAAACGAATGAATTTCTTCAAGACAAACATATTCATTATATTAAGATAATCATTCAAATGTAAACAAGTTCTTACATGTAAACAGTATGATGATTAACAAGAATAATTACAAATGAGAAATCAGTAAAATTTCCAGTAAACATGAGAAAGCTAATCATCTTTGAAATCCAGGGCATTATTCAATCACGTTTATTCTTCGGCAAAGACTTGGCTTGAACTTCGAGACAAATATCTTTAAGTGATAAGATACCACTTCTGACCAATTTCTGGACTTCAGCTTTCAATGGATAACATTGTTCAATATTATGCCCAGGGGCTCCCTGATGAAAAGCATAAGTCAAATAAGCTTTGTATTACCAAGGTATCTTCTTAGGAATCTTCGTTGGAGGTCGGGTTTGAACCAAATTCTTCTCCATTAGGATAGGAAATAACTCTGCATAAGTAATTGGAATTGGATCAGACTGAGCTTTCTTATGATTAGGAACTTGCTGACTCTGTTGAAAAACTGGAGCAACAAGAGGTAAACTGAACACAGGGATGACAAAAGAAACATGTTGATTCTGACGATGATTGTTTCTTCCTCTAGTTCTCTTCTTGGAAAAGTTATTATCAAACTTATTCACACTACTAGTTGTGCCACTTTCTTCAGATAAACATTCCTTTCGGACATTCTCTTCTAGGAGCACTCCCACATTCACTTCTTCTGGGAACTCACCGGGTGCGTTGACTATCACCTTCTCATGAAAGAATGATTTCAGAGTTTCTGTGAAGACTTTTGCCATCTCTTCTTCCTTCCTAGAAGGATTGACTTGGGCGGCAACCAAAGTTTTAACCAAAGCAGTTAGATATTCCATATCAGCCTTCAAAGAAGCTACCTCTTTGCGGAGTTCAACGATCTCTTGCTTAATGATTTCCATCTTCCCTTAGCACGAGTGTTGTACTGATGAGACAACTTGATTCTGAAGATCAAATGACCTTGAGTAAGACTTCTATGGAACTCATGAGATGCATAGTCAAATGTGACATGATATATGACATGTAATGTAAATGCCATGCTTTTGTTTCCAAAAGTTTCTACGCTTTGATTCCAGTTATTAAGCCACAATATTATTATATATTTTTTCATGTATTTACTATATATAATTTTTTTGATGTTTATTTTTTGTCTTAACAATTGGAATCAAGGAAGTAATGTTTGGAGAAAAAAACATGTATGTTGATAATTATATTAACATGCTATGTATGCAAACATATGGGATCAAAGCTTCTGCGGTACTGGATAACTGCTGAACCGATAACAGAACCACTGTCATATATAACACAATCAAAAGTCTGGACCAAATCAGAATACCAAGGATCAAAGTTATCAATATAATCAGAGTCACCAACGGAACATGTATAGTCACCATCTGGACCTGTAAAGATTATTCCCTCTCCACTCACGGGTAATGACTAGGTCATGGTAAGGTCAATGGTAACTCAAAATCGAGGGTACTCTTGAAAAACTATCGCCATATCACCTACGTGAAAATGATAGCCCCTCATTTGTACCTCATCTGAGTGTGGACGACATGGTGGCATAGTGAAACCTAGGTCAACTAGCCGTTCATGTTCCACTCTATTCCTAGTGTTCCTATTGTTTCCACTTGGCCTGGGTATTGGGCATTTTACCTCATAGTAACATCCCACCCATCAAGAAATAGAGAAACCAACACAACAACAATATAACAAATAATAATAAAGATGTAATGCAAACATATGCTCAAACATATACAAATGAATAATCCATAAAAGCATAATGATAAACACCCTAAGAAAAGAAAAACGGGAGCTAGGAGTGACTCACGGGATGGACCAGCAATTGGCCGTATTGGTATTCCCCAGTGAAGTCGCCATTTTTCTGTAGCGGTAAAATCAATGAAGTTGCCACCGAGTATTTATTTATCCCATATGAAAGGGAAAGTAAAATCATCGAAGAAAACCTAAAGGGAAAAATCAAGGTCTTGCGACCGAGAGATTGGGTAAGGGAGTCGATTACGCGAGGGGAAGGTATTAGGACCCCACACGTCCATAGTACTCTACGGGATCCACTCTCGTTATTCTAATTGAAGGGTGTGTTCAATCTAATGCTTAAGGGTTATGAACTAAGAGAGAATGCATGCAAAGAAAGGAGAAATAATGTAGGGAAAATAAAATTGTACTCGCTTGGGCCCTACCCCAATGCCTACGTATCCTTTTTGAGGAATCAGAGCTACCGTAGTTCGGCTCATATATTTTGTTTGTTTGTATTTTTTAAATGAACAATGTTGCATTCGATCATTCCACCGCTGCTCGACCTTTGGAGACTTATGACCTGTAGTGGAAAGGAGCTAACATGCTCTTGGAAGAGAAAAGCCGAATGGCGAAAAGAAATGGATTGGTTGGTATTTTTTACCATGAAAAGAATTCTTGTATGATTAGCATTTTTTATACATTTGCCAAGAAAAAAGAAGTTTTAAGTGCAATTATGCAAAAATGGGAAGAAAACATCTAAGGGAGACTAACCTATATCTAACCTAATGTTATCATACGATGAGGGATCCTATCTAAGTTAGAATTCCAAAGAAAGTCTAACAAAACTATCCTATAGGGAACATGCACTGAGAGCGAAGTCGTGATCTCAATTTCTAAATTGAGTGACTCATCTATCAACAAGAAATAAAGGAAAGCGATAAAATTCTATAGGGAGCATGCACTGAGAACGAATTTGTGATCTCAATTATTAAATTGAGTGACTCATCGATCAACAAGAAGGGAAGCAAACACAAGCACAACACATAACATAAATAAAGTGTGGAATGCCTGCTACAGGTCTTTAAACAGCGACTTCGAGCACACGCTCTTTATTTCCTACTTCTCATGATATCTAGAAAAGAGATAAATGCGTAAATTTAACATGGAAGCAGTGTAATACCAAGAGAACAATGACGTCCGCAAAAAGTGCAACCAAAGTAAAGAAATCTGAGATACTTCGCGCGAGCTGGCATCGACAAACAAACAGTCAGAGTTCGAATATTTGGAATAAGTGTCGCAACTTCGTCGATGTGAAAATAAATCACAATCGGAATCCAAAACACATCCGCATATCAAATAATGAACCTGCATAAGACTCAGCTTAACAAACAAAGGTGAATCGCAATTTTCAAGTAATCGAAAGATTATGAACTAATTTCCTAAAATCAAATAAAAAGCCTAAGAATTTTTAATTTGTATTTTTTTATCATTAAAAAAAAATCTAAATTCTATTTATTTTTTTGTTTTATTATATATTCTATTACTATTTTTATTATAAAAAAGAAAATTAAACTAAAAAAAAAAAACTAAAACTAAAGAAATAGAAAGAGTCAAGGGGTGCAAGCTGAAATTCGTGAGTGGTGGAGAAATCTGATGGTACAAAGTCAGGGCGCTAGGCCCAATCTGCATGAGTCCAAGAAGTCTATTTTTGTTGACATTGTTTCAGGCTTCAATAATCAAATTTCGAACAGCAAGGCCCAAGGAATTTACCCTCCACTACCATCCAATTTCCAACAGATTTACTCAGCTTCTGACTTTCTTAAAATTATAATAAAACGAAAATGTTAAACTAAGATGAATGTATACGGTGTCGTTTCGCTTAGCACGACCCTTCAACTTCTTTACTCACCTCTGATTCTCTTTCTCGTTTTCAAGCAGCGATTTCCGGCAAGCATGCCGCCGCGAGCGCCACCACTAAACCAGTCTAAATCACCATGGTCCAACACGTACCTACCCTAAGACAAAACTCTGAATCCAGATTCACCATCAATTTCTCCTAAAAACCCTTCATATGGCCGAATCGACGAAGAAGAACAAGGAACCCTAATCTTCAAAATGGCGTGTATTCTGGCCAAATACCACGATTCGAGTACTGTTATCGCTCGTAGACACCAAAGCACATCATAGTGTTTCAAGATTGATCAAGAAGCATATGTAAACGATCCTGATTAGAGCCCCTGATGTTCCAGTGCAGTTGTGTTTCGTCTCAATCGCAGATTTCAGGTTCGAGTAGTTCTTCCCTCCTTCTTGTTCGTGGCTGATCTGCTCCAGCTTTGTATTCACTCAATTATGATCTCTCTACTCACAGATTTCAATGGCTAATATGAACATGAACAAATCAATATACGAGAATTGAAGCTTCAAAGTTTACCTGCCGGAGAATAGTCTGGTGCTTCTTCAATTTTAATCAGGTTTGTATCTCTTTCATCTTTTTGGCTTTTACTCTTCTTCTGCAATTCCGCAAAGTCGTAATTCTGAGCCTTCTTGTACCTCTTGGTTTCTGAATCGCGTATGTTGTGACAATACATTTATTCAGTGAAGGCTAAGGATGCACCATTCGCTGCTGCAGGTATGCTTGCTGGAGAAGGTTGATGAATACGGAGCGGTTGAAATATTAAGATGAGATGAAGATGAAGACTGAGGAGTATAGAGGACTTTTGCAGAGAATATGAAGATTGGAGTAGTTATAGTGGCGTGAAGATGATGATGAAGTGTGAAGGTGATGAGAGTTGAAGCAGATAATGATTCAGAGAGAGAAGAAAGTGTCGTTTGAAAGGTTATGAAGGTTCATTGTTGAAGATGAGGTTGAAGATGAAGAATGGAGGGATTGAATATGGTGAGTTTCTGGTTTGATATTCTGTTAGTGTTTAGCAAATTCTATTAGAGGTGAAACAAAATCTGAGCCATTCGTGATGGATTTCTGTTAGAGAAATGAAAGGTGTGATTAGAATCCGTTAGAGTCTTTTTTTTTAATTCTCTTATGGTTAGTTTGAAATAGGGAAGTTAGAAGTTAGTTGGAGGCTGAAATCCTGTTGGTTAGTTGGTTAGAGCTGAGCTGGAATTTGGTTGGGAACGAATTCTGTTAGAATATTCTGTTATGGAGGTTATAGGTTGTTAGGAGATGGTTACAGGGCTGTTAGGAAACTGGTTTTTGATGGTTGAGAGGGTGAGAAACGGTTAGGTTAGTTAGGGGTGGTTTATGCTAACTGGAAAAAAACGAACTAATAAAGGATAATTGAAGCATCTGGGTCCCAACTTTTCATGTAACCGCATTAAAACTGAGAGAACATATTGCACCAAAAATGGCAGGAAGTTTGATGAATGGCCTTTGGTATCCAAGACCTTCCAAAAAAAAGTGAGAGAAATTCCCTAAACTTCATAGGCTCAAGCTTCGTGATAAAAAATGCCTTTCCAGCCACATAAACTGTTTGGAAATTTAAGGCTTCTTCTGCACAGATATGGGCATGAGCAACATTCTCATAAAAGGTGAAGTCTGACAAATTATCACCATTTCCTATAATAAACTTTGTGAAACCATATCTTGATAACTTGAGAAAATATGGCACAAATTCTGTGTCACTAGGACCAAAGACATTACTAGGACGAAGTGAGCATGTCAACACTTCATCAATATCATTGGCATCCAAGACCAAGGCTTCTGCCTGAGCCTTAAGGCCTATTAACATGTCATCAACTTTCCACTGATATGCCGATGATTTAACTCCATTATGCAAATCATCAAAAATAACATCTGAAGAACTGTTGTATATCATACGTTTCACTTTACATTCTCTGCAAGCATTAATCACATTCTTCGCACCTTGAACTATCAGCTTATAGCAGCTGTAGAAATCATTGTCATAACTGATGCCATCAATATCCATATAAAAAACAACGGAAGAACCTTCAAGAACTTTGGCGACACGATGATATGGCTGGTTTTTGGATGTAATTGAATTTTGGTTTATGGACTTTGATGTAATATATTCATAAGTTGGATTGAAATTGTCACTTTTATGTAATTTTGAATGGTTGAAAGTGTAAATGTTCTTAGTTCTTAATTTTGTAATAGCCATGGTTGAATCAAGAAAAGAGACTTTGAATTAATTCACTTGTCTTTGAATTTATTCTCTTATGCTTACGTCTTCTCAAAATGTATCTTGAATGAATCGCGATCCCTTCTTTAACCTCAAGTTCAAAATCTTCTTTTTTGTATCTCAAACATAATCCAAATTCTAAGCAAAGCCAATTGATGAATCACTTATATTATGAGTACAAGAAAACCAAGAAAATTATCCACAAGCTCTGTAACATCTCTCGCATATATCTTGTTCTTCAAGCAAGTTAAATGACCTATCCTTGAATCACATTAAAAACTTCTATTCCATGTTCATCTTAAATCGATCCTTAATGCAACTCAAGCGTTCATGACAAGTTGAAACTCAGTTGGCTTCAAATGGCATGCTTGGTCAATGAACCTTAATCTCAATTGAATCTATAAATTCTAGTCATCTTGCATTTGAAACAACCACCTTTCATTTGATAAAATGAGCTAAATAAGCTCCTGACCCTATCTCGAATCAACCGTTAACAAAGTCATGAACTTAATAAGCCCTTGAATCAATATTAACTCTGAGAACGATTAGAAGTTTCAACAAATCCAAGTCACTAGTCATCCCTCTCAATAGCCCAAGTTAATTCGTAATTGAAGTAACAAGTATTTGATGAGAACCAAAAATTGTATCATTCAAAACAAGTCCACAATGTTGAAGAAGGAGAACCTCAAGATAACTACAAGATCGAGCCCTAATCCAATGATCCCCAGTTGAAGCATAACAGAAGAAAACCCTAATTCTTAAGCATTGAAGAAAGATTGCAACCTGATGCTGAGGAGAGAGAATATCCCTGTAGTTTGATGATAAAGAAGTCTAGGAAATAAAATCCTAGTTCGAACAAATGCTTGATGGAGAAATCAACCGAAACAAACTTGTGCGGAGATAAGAGCCTTAAAACCATACAACAAACCTGATTCCTCGGAATCCCTGATCCCAAGCCATACTATCGACTAATAATGCATGATGCGTCAGATGACCTAATGAAGGTTATGTACCTCAATCTCAATTAAATCCACAGATTCTAGTCCCCTTGTATTTGAAGCGACCAACCTCCATTCAGAGAGAGAAACCCTAATGCCAAAGCTCTTCGATCTTATAACCATGAGACCAATGCTATGTGCGAAATGTACAAAGCATGATGAGGGATCTTAGGGGCAAAAATTGGGGTACAACAGTAGTGTATGTTCAAAACCCGATGATGACAAACGCCTTGATACCAGAGTTAAAACATTATAGCAGCAACTACACACTAGAACGAAACCATTAGTGTATATAAGTGTTCTCTAAAATAATATATAAAAGTTATCATCAAAATCTGAAGGCTAGATGTAGAAACACTTCTTGTTTTTACATGCTAAACTTTATTCATTGGCAAAAATTACATTTTTTTGCTCTAAACTAAGCAAATAATTATTTCAATCTATGAGAAGTCTTTGAAATTTCACACGATTGCTCTGGAGGTAAATACCTTGTCATTACCAATGCCTCCAAACCCTTTCTGCTTCCACCCTATAAATATACATGGATCCCATATGAACAAAATAATCAAGCATAAATCGATACCATTTATGGGCTGTAAGTTGTTGTGTTTTTTCCGTCGTACCTCCATCTCCGCTCTCTGGTCTTCTCCCTTGGTCCTGGTTGTAGCAGTCGCAGCACTTTGTGTTCGATATGAAGCAGATTTCAAATTGTTTTTACTGTAATGATTTTGAACTAATATTTGAATTGATTGATTGATTTTATGAACAATTAAGTTTTGATTTGGTTATTATCCCCTTCCCTTTTGCTCAATTTTTAAGGAAACTCTTCACTTTTAATTTTAAGCTTATGTTTCTTTTTCTTTTCGGCCGGAATATATATTCTTTTTGGTTTTTCTCATTGTAGACAAAGTTTTTGGCCCGACTTGTGTTACAGAGATAGTATACGAAGAAAAGAAGGAGTAAAGAATGTCGCATTGTCTGAATTGATGGAGATTAATGGTATTGTATTAGACATCAGATATCTATACTGTTATCACTGTGTCTTGATCTCACTTGTGATTTGTGTTTTTTGATAGAGACTCACATTGCATACTTATTTTGGTGTAGCTACTATTTTTTATTATATCTTCATCCTAATGCAATTGCTGAAGAGCAAATGTTGCACAATGATGATGAATGTTGACTCTATTTTGTTGACTCTATTTGAAAATGACAATACTCTATTCTAAATTACCTTGATGTCTTGATAATTGTAAACCAGAAAAAATATAGCAGTAGTGATTAGTGTGAGGGTCGATTTAACTATGCTTAAGAATTGGATAAATGATTTGGCCTATTGGATAAACTATAAGTATAGGATCCGCTAGAATTTGTTCAGATTTTACTTTTATTTGTATCTGAAACTTCCTTATGTCATAGATCTATTCTTTAATTTGTCGTTTTCCTTTACAAATTTATTTATCAATGACTTTTAGTCAAATTATAATATTGCTTGAATTAAAGTATTATATTTATTTATTCTGATGATGGAATTGCTTGTTAGAAGTTTTAATATTTAAAATTTTAATATGATTTTAAAAAAAAAATATCTTTCCTCATATGTAATAATGTTTCTCTATTATATTTTTTTTGGTTCTTTTGGTTTTCGACAATTTCAGGCACAAATTTTGATCTTTAGTGAATATTGTAATATTTTTATATATAAGAATAAAAAGGAGGGTAGAATAGTTAAGAAATTGATCACCAAATACACAATAAATATCATAATTATGTCGATGAATATTTGTGGTCTTTCCGTGTCTTTCATATTCTATTATTTTTATTTATATAATAAAATAATATAAAATAGTAAAATTACATTTCAAGTAAGAATTATCAAATTTATTATTTTTCTTTATTTATTAACTATTATAAAAAAAATATCACAACAATAAATGTCATAATTATGTCGATGAATATTTGTGATCTCAACATTTATCGATGAATATTTGTGACCTCAACATAATCTAGAATAAAAGGAATAATTATAGTCTTAAAATTTTGAAATAAAATATAGTAACAATAATATGAAATATTAAAGTTACATTGAATTATAAAAAAAAAAATTTAATTATTATAAAAAAAATCACAACAATAATGTTTAGTTTTTTAAAAAAAAAATATCTCATATAAGATGACAATACCATTATTTTCAATGAATCACATTTATATGCATTTAAAATAGTAATGGCTATTAAGTTAATCAAATATATTTAATATTTAATTTAAAATATTTGTACTATTAATCGTATATCATATATATTTGATATAATTGTACAAAAAATCACAAGAAAATATAACAAATATTTATCATTGATAATATAAAGAAATACATGATACAAATATTAAGGTTACTTTTCTTTTTTACAAAATAAAAAGTAGATACTTAATTAATATATTAATATATTTTTGTGATATTTTTTTCCAACTTATAAAACTATCAAAATATTTTGTTTCCTTTCAAACTTCTAACTTTAAGTTTTATAAAAATAATAAAACAACAATTTCAAAACAAATAAAATTATCTAAAATAAATATGATATACATCAAATTTATCATTTTTATAACTATTTATTACAATATCTATGATATTTTTGTTTTTTTAATATTAAATATTATTTATGATAAATGAGAACATCACAAAAGTATATATATATATATATATATATATATATATATATATATATATATATATATATATATATATATATATATATATATATATATATATATATATATATATATATATATATATATATATATATATATATATATATATATATATATATATATATATATATATATATAGTATGTTATTAATTGTAATTTATATAATTAAATCAATAATCATACTTTTTTTGTATAAAATAATCATATATTCTAAATGAATTAAATGAACCATTAATATGACTGATGAAAAAATTAAAGATTGAAAAATATAATATATTATAATATAAAAATTAATAAGATTATAAAATATACTATCGTGAACTGGCTATATACAAAAATAAAGTGTGAATTAAATAGTATCAAAATTGTATGATAATATGAAATATTTTAATTATTTTATGATTATAAAAATAAATTAATCTTTATAATTTCAAAAAATACAAGACATTATTATTCCATTTTAATTGAAATCATTATTGATACTGATTGTTATCATTAATTAGAAATCAAATATTTAAAAATATATAGTTATATACAACACAAGAATAATGTATAAGAATAAAAAACATACTTCTATGTACAAGAAAATTTTTGTATGGAGTTATATACTCATTAAAACTTCAAGTTCTATATTGTATAATTCTGAAATTTGAAATGGGAAAAATAAAACTATTAATTAAAATATAAAAATGAAAAAAAAAATTGTTAATTTAAATATTTTAATGATTTAATATATGATTTTTATTTCTAAATTTAAAATTTTTATTGTTATCAATATTTTTGATGATGATCAATAATAGAAAATAAATTTTGACTATCTCATAACTTATCATTTTTTTTAAAATACCAAATTAAAACAATTATTTTTATTCAATATAAATATTTGAAATTTCAAACTAAATTTCAAAATTTGATGTTTGCTTGAAGTTTTAATATTAATTAGAATAAATTTATATTTATTTAAAATTTTAATAAATTTTGTTTTCTTCTAATATATAAATTATATGAAACGGAAAAAATGAAGTTGTTGATTCAAATATTTTTATATATGAAAAAAAAATTGTTCAAATATTTTTATATATGAAAAAATTATATAGTGGAAAAAATGTATTTTTGATTCAAATATTTTTATATATGAAAAAAATTATAGGCACTGATTTATTATCTCTTTTAAAAATAATAAACTTTTTGATTAAACAATTTTCACTTTAAATTATTTCATTTTTATTATATTTTAAAAATAAAAGTGTGCATATCACACCAATACCGGTGCGAACGCACGTATGTTCAGATTAGAATTTGTGCGAACTTACGGATTATTATATTTTTTGTATAATTAAAAAATTATATATATATATATATATATATATATATATATATATATATATATATATATATATATATATATATATATATATATATATATATATATATATATATATATATAATGTATGAATCCAAATACAATAAAAATAAATTATTTTTTAATTATTTATGTTACTAATATTTTTATTTTGAAAATATTTTAATTTAAGATAAAATATTTTATAAGATGATATATGAAAAATTAAAATATATATTATTGAAGTAAAACAATTTTATTTTTCTTATCTACATTTTAAAAACAAAAGCATGTGTATCACACAAATACTCTTGCAAACACACATGTACTGATATGATAGATGCATATGATACTGATATAAGCTATTGATTTAAATATTAAATAATATCATAAACAAGTTTATCATTGGTTTAAAAATTTTTATAAATATTTTCAAACCAAAATTATTTATATATAGGAATCATTATAATATTGATTCAAATGTTTTTATATACAAAAAAAAAAAGTATAGAAACAAATTTATGATCTCTTTAGAAATAATAAACTTTTTGGCTAGACAATTTTATTTTATTTTCATTTTTTATTATATCTTTAAAAATAAATTTGAGATTAGGTCGGATCAGACTTATTTATTAAAAAGGTTAGACTTAGACTTTTAAAAACCTATTTAATTAAATTGATCAGACTTAAACTATTAAAAAATCTATGAAATCTTTTATATATATATATATATATAGATAGATCGATCGATCTATAATACTTCTTTAAGTAATATAGATTTATTGAAAACTCTAAATAGAAATAAACTTTTAAATAGACTTTCAGATCAGGTCAGACTTTAAAAAGATTGGACAAACTAAAAAAATGAGACTATGATAAATCGTAGATTAGACTTAAACCTTATAAATTTATCGTAGAGTAGACTCAGACTTTACAAAGCCTAACCCATTTCCACCCTTAATGCAAACTAAAAATTAATTGTACAATATTGTGATAAAAAAAATTAATTGTACAATGCTAACTTGATTAATTCTTTTGATATAATTAGCTAGTAATTTTAATAATTACCACATTGTAATTCAATTAATTTAATACTTATTTATTTCAAATCTATTATAGTAATTCTTAATTTGGTTATTTTAATTAAATTTTGCAATAAATTATATTAATACGGCTGTCATACGAAATAACTAGTCTACACTTCTGAGAACAACTTTGTGAATAAAATTTCATTACATACGAAAACATTGTTGATAAATAAAGGGTATAATAGGAAAAATGAAAACAAGAAGCTGTAAAACCCTAAAACGCAAACGCCGGCGCACATACGATATTACTCCTTAAACTGCAATCGTTTTCCTCCAGCCATTGAAACACTAACACGCGATTCCTTTCCATCACCTTAACTGAAACCTTTCCCAATTTTTTTAAAGAAATTGAAGCTTTCTCAAAACGTATTTTTTACTCCTATTTATTCATTTTTGTTTCTATGGACTTTTTTTTATACTGTGTCACCGAATATGTTTACTAATGTCCTGTTTATCTATAGTTCAGCATTGTTCTGGTCAGTTGATTTTAGTGCTTTATTCTAATGCTGGAACATTTGTTAATAACATGTGAACTGCTTAAAAAGGCAAACTTGTGGAGATTGCAGTTTTGTGGTGTGCCATTTTTACATCAAAATGTCTAATTTTAATCTTATCTGTTGTTATTCTATAACTTTTATGAATTCACTTGGGCAGACAATCACCATTCTGGGAAGCACTTCAATTTTTGCATAGCCTTGGACTGACACATTTGTGACTTGAAGCCAGAGAATGTATTGGTTAAAAGTTATAGCAGATGTAACTATTGAGTTTCATAACTATATAATGCTTAATTATAGTTTTCTAATTTAAGTAGATCCTCCAATTTGTGTTTTCTCCCCTCCTAATCATGGTACGATTCTCTTATGAACATTTAAAGTGTGGGACTCGTTCTAATTTGAATAATTTTGGTTTAAAAAACAACCTGATTCAGTTACTTCATCGATTTTGATTTTGTCGGTAGCCGTTCTTGGATAACTACGGTCTGACCAAGTTCCACATTGTTGTTGGGTATTGTTTCATCAGAGTTGGCTCAAAGCTTTAGGCAACGTAAGAAATATGATGTTAACGGTTTCATCTTCATTTTTTGAGCTATTTATTAGACTATGAGACGGATTTAGAAGGGGGATTGAATAGATCCTTTATTTGAAAATTGCGCTTTAAAATTTGTTTTTAAATGATGCGAAAATTTCCTGAATCAAAATTGTCTAAACGATCCATTATTGAAAAGATCGGATATGCGAAATTGTATGGAGATCTTATGATGAGAGATGAATCAATATGATTACTTACTAATCAATCACTTAAACAATAACAATGAGTATTTTCTACTTCTAATGAACAATTTAAGATAAGACTTGACAAAATCACTAATTTGTGTGTTAGTCAATTTATCAAACACTTGGTGTGTAATGTCATACCCCAAATTTGCCCATCCTTTATTTCAACAGTAATAAATATTTTAATTATTGATTTTAAAATATCATTTTATTTTTATAAAATATTCACTTCCAAACCTGTTTAAAAATATAATGATTTATTTCAGATCATTTGTATTTTTGAATAAATAAATATTCCCATACATTTCATATACTTTCAATTGAGTTTATTTACAAATAAATAACATAGCACAATTGGTAAGGAATGAAGCTTGTAAATATAAGATCGTGGGTTTGAATCTCATCTTTGACATTCTAAATTTTTTCCTATTTTACTAACTTTAAGTTCTCTTCTATTTTCTTTATTAAAAAAAATCACAAAAAGTCAAAATTACATTTTTTTATAAACATTTAATATTAATTTTCGTTTTTTGTTTAATCATGTTTTAAAATATCATTATTTTCATTAAAATCATGAATGTGTGCATCAAATACACAAAAAATAGAAATACAGTAAAAATATTTTAAAAATTTTATTTTAGGATAGTTCTTAATGAATTGATCAAAATAGACATTTTAAAAATCAAATTAAATTAGTTATTAAATTTGGATTAATTATCATTAAAATTGATTATTTCTCTTTTTATCTTTCAACTTAATTCTTAATGTTATAAATAGGTGCATATTTTTTACATAAAGGAAAAAAACAACTTTCCTCACATAGGTACAATATCCAGAAAATTCTCGCACAATTCATCCAAAAATATTGATAATTTTCACAGATCCACGATCAACAATTTTTCTACCAACAATCACCCACAATTGCAATTTCTCATAATTCACTTACACCTTTTTCAAATATATTTTTTTTCTTCTTCATGCATTTTCTTTCAAAATTATTTGGCCGATGATTTCTATATGAGGCTCATCCATATTATTTTCAATTTTATCCTTTATAATTTAAACCATATAATAATATTGTCTGATGGTTGTTTTGTTTTATAATATTTTCTTCTTGCTGTAAATATAAATTTTGTCCTAAATTACTATCATGCGTTTTCTTCAACAATTTCACAAGAAACATAACACAATACTACGGTCTTTTTTTATTCGATGGAACCCAAAATTAATAGAATACGTATTAAGCAAAGAAACCAACTATGTAGTCAAGCACTTCAATAATTGTATTACTTTTGTATGATACCCTACCATTATCGTTAACATTGTTTCTATCATATACAAGATTCAAATATCATAACTAATCATTCATGAACCTTCTTCCGTTATCCACACAAACAACAAAACCACAAACTTTTCAAAACAAATTTGTCCCAAATTCTCTTCTAACAACCTGTATTTTTTTATTTTACAGAACAATATTTGTGAAAAGAATCAGAAACACAAAATTCGAATTAAATCGCAGTTATTATTATTGATGATTGTGTGTCTATTTCTTCCATCCCTTTTGATTTCTTTGCATGCAGGTTGTTGTTAATAAAAGAAGAAAGAAAATTTAGAGATACGGCAAATCGGAAGCCTATGATTGCACCACCGCGACTCCCTCCTCCTCACGGCCGCGAGACCTCAACTGTCACTACACTCCTAGCGTTGCTACACGAACTTCGCTACTGAACCATTCTTTTCCTTCGCACAAAAAGGCGTTGGTGCAACGAAACACTCCGTCGCAATGTTCCTAAATCCGTCACTATCTGTCACCGATCAAACTATTTCACACGCACCCTCATCGCGATCCCAACCGCATGTCACTGTCCAGATCCGCCGGTATTCCTTTCTCTATTTCAATCTTGTTTTTTTTTTAGTTTGTTGTTTATGTGTGATTGAGGTTGTTGTGGGATTGTTTGGTTCTTTTGGAAAATAAAAGAAAAGGGTTTGGTTATTCTCTATTTTCTACATAGAGAAAGATGAAACGAGGATAAAGATGGATATGGGTTTTATTTATTTATTTTATTATTTAAAATTCTCCGTACCACGTGTCAATCTATGATTCGTTAAACCTTAATTTAAAAACAAAAAAACAAAAATATCTGATACAGAAGGTGGAACGTTCCCACGTTATTCCTATAACAATATTACTACTTTTTTTATTTATTATTATTATAAATATATTATTATTACTATAGAAACTAATTAGAATTTAAAAATTAGGATTTATTTTGAGTTGGGCCTTTTGGGTTAATGTTTCTAATCTCTTACTTGTTTATACTTTTGTTAATCTTACACCACCTAGCGTGCTATTGAACACCCTTTAAATATTAATTATTAAAATTTTGTTGTTAACTTAATTAATTTATTTTCTTTTGATTGTAAAAAACATCAAAATACTAAAAAAAATCAAATTCTATACACAATCAAACTTTTTTTTTGCAATATAATTAATTCAACATTTTATAAATATTAGAATGTCCATCTTCGAGTAATTAAATCGGTCGACACATCGTCTATCGGTTTATTATTCTGAATCTCATATCAAAATCCACGCAACAAACCAAATACTCCATCCGCGAGTGACACGTGGCCAATATCTGGCCACGTGATGAGGAGACTATATCAGACTCCCTCGCTCTACGCATAAAAAATATTCAACCAAATACCAAATCTTTTTTCGCAAATTAAATTAATTCGAACAATTAATTTTCGGAAAGGAATACGAATATATTTAAATTAACTGCACACTTGGTCTAAACAAACTCCACCATTCACACTCTTAGACTACGTATGCGAGAAATTCAAATATATTTGGTAATCCATAAAAAAATACAAACAAACCGCGAACTACGAAAATGAGACTTTGATTCCTCCTAAGGAGGATACGTAGGCATACGATCAAAAATCGTTGCGAGTCCCGCTAACTAAAATTCAAACTCTTTTCCTTAATTAATAATTAAAACCCTATTTCCTAAACATCGCACTGTTAAACCTAGTATCCTTGCGAACAAGGTAGATAAGGGGTGCCTAACACCTTCCCCTCGTCTAGAACCGAGTCCAAATCTAGAATCTCTGAACTTTAGGGTTATTCCTTTATACTCCCTTCCTTTAGAATAAAAATTAAGGGTGGCGACTCTAATTTAAAAACCAGTTGCAACATGTAAAAACACAACAAGTTCAATTTTACTTAATTATAGTGATGAATTTTCCTTGATAACAATCAAAGTGATTGCTATGATTATTGTAAACTAAGTTTGAATCACTACAATTACGGCAAAATGAATTGAATAATCAATATCACACAAATTATAACAAACGAAAATAAAAGGATAGGAAAAGAGAAACAACACATGATTTGTTAAGGCAGTTCCCCTTTTCGTCCTCGCGTAGGGTACGTCTGCTCCAAATTCTAAAAATCTAGAATTGAGATATATGATATTAAGTTGTAAAGTGTTACAAGTGAAGCATTAGTCTTCGCTACATACAATCCAATTGTTAATGATGAAATTATTCCCTTCTCTCCCCTTGATTCAAGTCAAACCAAGTGTGCCAATCTCTTCGGACAAACCTCTGGTTATCGCTACTTGATTGCACGAACTCTTCGTTCTACAAATCTTTCACTCGGCTGATTTCGATTGCAAGAAATTTAACCCCAAATATTTCTTCATAATCCTATGGTTATCGCTAATTGATTAAGCAAACCCATTGTTTCTCAATGCTTTCACTCGGCTGAATTTAATGAAGCAGAGACGTGTGCAAAAAAACCCGCACCAAACGGAATCTTGGAGGACAAAACCCTAACGATTTTATTCCAAAAAAAACCACTCAATTCTCAACCCAAATCTGAAATCAATCTTCAATTTGAACGTTATCACCACAGCTATGCACTTTAATCAACAAAAAATATTATGTTTAATTGTTGATGAATGCAATGAGAGGATGAAGATGATGAGAAGTTGGTGTATATCTTTCAACTTTTCTTGTTAACCCACAATATGTATGTTAACCAATATATATATATATATATATATATATATATATATATATATATATATATATATGTGTGTGTGTGTGTGTGTGTGTGTGTGTGTGTGTGTGTGTGTGTGTGTGTGTGTGTGTGTGTGTGTGTGTGTGTGTGTGTGTGTGTGTGTGTGTGTGTGTGTGTGTGTGTGTGTGTGTGTGTGTGTGTGTGTGTGTGTGTTACCAAATAGTCAAGACCAAAGATGTAGTAGAAAATAGAGTGCAAGAAGCAAGCGGTTGACTCATGCAGAAGTCTCACTCGATGCGAGCACACCTGAGCATTGTAGGAAGACCTTTGAGGAAGCAATGCGTCGACCGCAACAGGACATGAGTCAACGCAAACAAAAATAATTTTTCTCCCAGTGTCAGCCGACCAGAAGAGTCGATGCAAGCAGACCCGAGCTTGATGCATTGATCTTCTTCAATTTGTGAGTCGACCTATCTTTAGCTTGAGTCGACACAAACAGTGAGAATTTTTCTCCCAGTGTGATTCGACCAGTAGGGTCGACACATGCAGACCCGATCTTGATGGATTGATTTTCTTCAAGCTATGAGTCGACCTAACTCTAGCTTGAGTCGATGCAAATAGTGAAATCTCCTAAAAATGAATGTTTCTAGAGATCTTCATTCCAACCATTCCACTAGAAAGTTTGTCCATAGAACCAACCCAGATCAAGAGTAAACAATAAACATTATGGCATCAATAAAACAAATATAGAAGGACTTTGCCCTCACATACTCCTCCTTTTTGATGATGGAAAAACCTTAGAAAATTTTCTGCTCAATTCATCGAGAGCCTTAACCTCAATTCGTCGAGAGCCTTAACCGAATATGCCCCCTTGAATTTGTGCATTCTGTAGAACACCAATCTGCAAGTTCTTCTTTACATAATATTCCTTTTATATTCTCTTATCCCCCCTTGACAACATAAAAAAGAGAAAAGAACGAGGTCAAGAGTAACAAAATAATACTCAATCGCATAAATATCATCTACTTTGCAACTTAAAACACCAACACCCGTTCACATAAAAAGGAAGCTAGTGTAACACATATAATAGTGAAATAATTAAACCAACACATTTAGTTCAATACACGAAATGAGTTAAAAGAAAAGCAACAAACACGAAGTAAGTTCTTGGGAAAATAAAGTAGCCAAAGATAAAGGCAAGACACTAAACGATGAAAATCACAACAAAAAAAACATTACAAAGCATCAAAACAAATCAATCATTTATGTTCTTATCTCCTTGGTTTTGAGGTTCCTCTGGTGGATGGTTGATGGGAAAATGTTGTATGTAGGTAGAGGTGAAGGAAGCAAAGTTACCAGCTTGTGTTAGCAACATGCCATGTAGCATGTTGTACCTTTGGGCATGAGTGATGGTGCAGGCATCAAAGGTTTCACCTTGAACCCGAACAATATTGTAGAGGTTGGTGAGTCTTTCATTTTTGAATTGATGCATTTTCTTGCTGTTGAATTTGAACCCTTTCCGATAGAGCCAACACATCAGCATTGTTGCCTTGAGGAACTTGGGTGTACTCCTCCGTGGCTTCCATATCTTCTTCTTCTTCTTCTTGTGCCTCATCTTCTTCCTCGTCTTTTTCCTCATCACTATCCTGAAGTTGTACCGATGTACACCTTATAATATACATATACTTCATTATTCTACGATCCCACTGATGGCCCATCAAAGTGAGAGTCTTCTTAGTGAATTCTTGATCAGGAGAAATACCAATATACGAAATTCCAGGAATACCAATATTCTCCTGGTTTAGAACCCTTTGAATAAATGAGGGATAACATAACGCATTGCCTCTACCCGATTTCTGCAAATAAAAATCCTACTTGCAAAATAATAAGGGCAATGAACCCTAATCTTGTGCGTGAGCACATATACCAGTTGAACTTCATGTCTATCCCCCCAGGAATGACCTCCCTTTTTTGGTCGAATAATGTGACACACGATCCAAAAGAGAATTATGTCTAGAGGAGTTAGAGCTCTAGTAATCACAGGCCTAGGAAACAAATTGCTAGCAACCACCCTACCACTAAAAGGATCTTTTAGCATGGAATTCAAAGCGGTCTTAAACTCATAATCAGGAGCATACTCAGTGTCAGAAATCTTAATTACATCACACTCTTGTAGCCACATACCAAATAAATCTTTCTCGAGGTTAGAATCAACCTTTAAGGTCTTGTTATTTATCTTATACTTAAATTCAAAGTCCTCAAACTTTACTTGAAACCCTTATAGAATAACCTAACAAGCTATTCATTATAATGAGTATCACATTCTAGAAATAGATGAAATTTCTGAAACCTAAGCAGTTCAATAACTTCCGGAAGATGCATATGACCCACAGTTTTCATATAAAGCATAAATTGTTTAACAATTTTCCTCTTACCAAACTTTTCCTCATAAGTTTCTAAAGATCATCGGAGAGAAGAGATAGAGTAGTTACCAAAATGTCGGATTGTCTTTGAGAAGAGTTGCCTCTGAAAGTTCTCTTCTTAGTTAATCTTGATGAAGCCATAACAAAGGGGTTTTAGGGTTTGATAGTGGAAATGGTTTTTAAGGTTTGAGAGGATGAGAGTAGAGGAAAGAGAAATAAAAGAGAGAATGACCACATATAAAAGATGTAAATTATATAAAGAGAGGCTGAGTATATCATCGATGCATCGACCTAAACAGGTCACGCGTCGATGCATACAGACACATTTGAAAAATAGGGAACGCTTCAGTGTGCGTTGACCGCATCAACCATGAGTCGGCTCATGCAAAAAAAAAATTTAATTTTCAAGATTTTCATATAAAGTCATGCCATTCATACAATAAATAGAAAGCCCACACATACATCAATTATGTCAAAGGTGAAAAATACATATTGTAACTCACGTTTCACATTTACATAAGATCAATAATGTAAGAATAGATAGAAACAATATTACCTCGATAGACGATTGAAGACGAATGCCCTCACTAACGCTTGCATTAGACATAGTAGATTATGAAGGAATATACAATCATAAAATAAAGAGCATGCAACTTAGTCAAGTTGCAACCTATCTGAGATATCAAGAACACCAAGTTCCCTACGGATGTGGAAGAAAGGTTTCGTCTCGAGTGGTTTTGTAAAAATGTCGACAAGTTGATTTTTTCTATCAACGTGGTCGAATACAACGTCGCCCTTTTCTACATGATCCCTAAGGAAATGATGTCTAATTTCAATTGTTTTATGCGTGAATGCAAAACCGGATTCTTGGTTAGATTAATGGCACTTGTATTGTCACAAAAAATATGAATACGTTCAAGTTTAACATTGAAGTCGAGCAATTGTTATTTGAGCCACAAAATTTTGGCACAACAATTACCGATTGCAACGTATTTCGCCTCGGCAGTTGACAAAGCAACAAAAACTTGCTTTTTGCTATGCCAAATTACTAAGGAGTTTGAAAAGAAATGACAAGTCCCGCTAGTGCTTTTCCTATCTGATTTGCAACTGGAAAAGTCGGAGTCGGAATAGTCAACCAAAGAACAATCACTACCCTTGGAGTCCATACTTTGATGTACCACAAAGGTACCTAAGTATGCACTTAACGACTTTTAAATGTGATTTCTTGGGACATGATTGAAACCTAGCACACATGCAAACACTAAACAAAATATCCAGACGGGATGCGGTAAGATAGAGAAGGGAACCAATCATACCTCTATACATTTTTATATCGACGGGCTTACCATTTTCATCTCGGTCCAAATTCACCGCCGTAGGCATTGAAGTGTCAATTACTTTGAAGTTTTCCATATCGAAGCACTTGAGTAGATCATTGCAATAATTATTTTGGCTAGCAAAAGTCCCTTCATTAAGTTGCTTGATTTAAAGACCGAGGAAGTAGTTTAACTCCCTCGTCATGCTCATTTCAAATTCTCACTGCATTAGCTTAGAGAATTCCTTTACCAAAGATATGTTAGTAGATTCAAATATAATATCATCTACATAAACTTGAACTAAAATAGAGTGTTTCCCTTGAAGCTTAATAAAAAGAGTTGTATCAACCTTTCCTCTTGAGAATCCTTGATCTAGTAAGAATTTTCTAAGATGCTCGTACCAAGCCCTAGGGGCTTGTTTAAGACCGTATAAAGCACACTTAATTTTGTAAACATAATTAAGAAACTCAAAATTTTCAAAACCGGGAGGTTGAGATACATATACCTCTTCATTAATGTAACCATTGAGAAAAGCACTCTTAACATCCATTTGAAATAACTTGAAATTTTGTGAACATGCATAGGCAAGCAAAAGGCATTTAGCCTCGAGTTAGGCAACCAGAGCATAAGTTTCCTCATAATCGATGCCTTCCTCTTGGTTATACCCTTGAGCAATAAGACGATCCTTGTTGCGAGTTATTATTCTGTTTTCGTCTAATTTGTTCCTAAACACCCATTTAGTACCAATTACTCGATGGTCTCGCGGAGGAGGGACAAGGTCCCAAACCTCATTTCTCTTAAACTAATTTAGTTCCTCTTGCATAGCTAAAAACTAATGTTCAACGAGTAAGGAATATTTGGAGTTTTTAGGCTCAACTTGAGAGACGAAAGCAAAATGATAACAAAAGTTACTTATCTTAGACCGTGTGGTAACTCCCTTTGAGATATCTCCTAGAGTGTTATCGATGGAATGATCCTTAGAGGTTTTCTATTCCAAAGGAAGATCACTTTCATTACTTGGATGATCTTCCTCTCTTTCTTCGACTACTTGATCCAGCTTCTCCTCAACTATTATAGGTTTAGAGTCACTTTCTTTAGGATCTTTTAGTATGCTTTCCGAAGATACACCTGCACCATCAAAAACAACAACTTTTCCGGCCGGTTTTGGATAAGATTCATCAAAGGAAACATGCACGGATTCTTCAACAATATGTAACCTTTTTATTGTATACTCTATATGCTTTGCTTGATTGAGAGTATTCGAGAAAGACACCTTCATCGGCTTTTGAGTCAAACTTACCAAGATTCTCTTTACCATTGTTTAACACAAAGAACTTACATCAGAAAACATGAAAGTATGAAATATTTGGCTTCCTACCTTTTAAAAGTTCATAGGGAGTTTTGTTAAGAACATGATGTATTAGAATCCTATTCAAAACATAACATGCCGTATTTATGGCATCGACCAAAAAATATTTAGGAAGATCGTGTTCATTGATGATAATTTTTCGAGTTCTTCTAAAACACGGTTTTTACGTTCCACCACTCCATTTTGTGGTAGAGCTTGTGGGCAGAAAAATTATGATCAATACCATATTTTTTGCAAAGTTCTTCAAAGAGGTGGTTTTCAAATTGACCTCCGTGATCGCTTCGGATAGTAGCAATACTAGTGTTCAATTTGTTTTGATGAGAGATCTTGGCAAACTTTTCAAATGCCGAGAAAGTGTCACTTTTACTAGCTAAGAAAATAGTCCAACAAAATCTAGAGTAGTCGTCTAAAATAACAAAACATAGTAGTTTCCACCTAGAATTTTTATTCTAGATGGTCCAAAAAGGTCCATATGAAGAAGTTCAAGGGGTCTCGACGTAGAAACAATGTTTTTAGATTTAAACAAAATCCTTGTTTGCTTTCCCATTTGACACACATCACATAAGTGATCTTTAGAAAATTTTATTTTGGGTAGACCGACTACTAAATATTTTAAAGCTACTTTATTTAGCAGGTCAAAATGTACATGTGTTAAATGCATATGCCAAAGTCAAGAGTCTTCACTCATGGAGACTAGGAATTTAGTATCGGTCAACGATACTTCATTCAATTCAAGCATGTATACATTATTTATCCTCAAGCCCTTAAACATGTCATCTTTCTTATCACCGTTTCCAATTATGCAACAATCTTTTGAAAATGAGACTTTGTGTCCTTTGTCGCACAATTGGCTAATGCTAATAAGATTGTGTTTAAGACCTTCAACTAAAAGGACATCAGAGATAATAGTAGAAGAGGAATCATCTACACTACCTTTGACGAGTATAGCTCCTTGTTATTTGTCACATTAAAACAAATATAGAAGGACTTTGTCCTCGCACTATTTATGTGGAGAAAGCATGGAGAAAGTCCAAACTCAAATGAAGTTGTGGTTTTGTGTGTATATGTGAGAGGTTTGTTGGAGACTGGCTTGGTTTTAAATTGCTTTAACGAGAATTTATTGCAATTTGCAGAGATTGAATTGATTTAGGTTATGAGATTGTACTTTAGAGTTTCTTTAAGGAGAGACAAGCATAATTGAAGTTGTTCATGACCTTGTTTAGGTTCCAATGTTGTCTTTATTTGTTTAATATTACAAATGACACATTTTTTAGCAAACAAACTTGCATAAGTTCAAGTATGGACTCTGGATGAATCATTGAGAAACTTGTGTAATAATTTTGAAAAGGATTAGTGGCCATCAATGTCTCTATTTATGAGTTTCGAAGGCGAAATCATTTGCAATTGCAAGATGGTAGTAAATGCAAGACCTGAATATTTTATCTTTTTTAAGAATAAAATGTTATGTTAAAACTACTATTATTACTAGTATATATTATTAGTATGTATTAAAAAATTTATTCTCAATGAGCCTTTTATTATTCAATAGTTTTACATTAAAAGTTGATAAAATTATAATAAAATAAAGTAGATAAAATTAAGATGTTATTAAAAATTACAAGTAAAAGAGTAACCTCTCTTGTTATTTTATTATATTAAATAAAAAAAATTATTTAAGTCATTGAATTCGCGATCGGATTATAGTGAATTCGCGATCGGATTATAGTGATTGAAAATACATTTGCAGAAATGTAATATCGAATTATATATAAGAGAGTAATATCTATAACTTTTTTGTAACCTAGAGTACTCTAGAAAAACACATTTTATGACTCAGACTGAAAATTTATCAAGACCTAGAGACAAGTCATGAACAAAATATATGCATTCAAATATTCGAGGAGCAATATGAAACAACTGTTCTTTGGGAAATAGAATGGAATGTGGTATTTTATGATCAAGAGAGGAAGAAGGCATTCGATTAATCAAAAAACAGGATGTCAAAACTATATCACCCATTGTATACCAACATCGTCCACGTATTGCTAATACAGAATTGGAAAGCACTGAAAGACGATATGAATCATGTCCTGCACCAACAGATGACCCTACTACAAACCTTCATGAAGAAGATTTTGACTTGTCCATTGCTCTGATATCATATTAAAAAACTTTGATAGAAGATTAAGAGATTTATGGAATACATGAGTGATTTGCATTTAGCTGATCTATATATATATATATATATATATATATATATATATATATATATATATATATATATATATATATATATATATATATATATATATATATATATATATATATATATATATATATATATATATATATATATATATAATTGTAATTTACATTTACAATGAGATTAATGCTATTTTCTAGATGCATGGACGTTATTTCCTAGATACAAGACTAACTAGATTCTGTAACTTCTCATACTAATAATTGTTACTAATTCCATCAGTTTATTACAAGGGAACTCTAGGACCCAACTCATATATTTAGTTGAGAGTGTTTTCATCTAAAACATTATACAACACATGCCAAACATCTTATTACAAATACACTACGTATAAATTCCAAAACCTGAACCTTGCAAAATTACCAGGTTGAGACTTTAAAAGCCACAATCTACCGCCTCAATTTTCTCATTATAATAAGTACAATTAATATGCAGTAGACTTCCAAGTCCAAATGCTTATTTTCTTGTGAATTGAAATTTCATGCAACTTCTATTAAAATTAACAACCAGAATGTCTCGAAATATAAAATTATTTTTGTAGTGAAACGGGTTTGTCTAGTCATGCTCTTTGAGCAAACTACAAACCTAAAACTTAATGCTCAGGGATTCGTTACAGATTGAAAATTGTATGGCAGCTCAAAATCATGCAGTAATATTAAAATTAAATTATCTAGAATGTGAAATAGTAATACTCTATATGCTTTGCTTGATTGAGAGTATTTGAGAAAGACACCTTCACTGGCTTTTGAGTCAAACTTATCAAGATTCTCTTTACCATTGTTTAACACAAAGAACTTACATCAGAAAACATGAAAGTGTGAAATATTTGGCTTCCTACCTTTTAAAAGTTCATAGGGAGTTTTGTTAAGAATATGACATATTAGAATCCTATTCAAAACATAACATGCTGTATTTATGGCATCGACCAAAAAATATTTAGGAAGATCGTGTTCATTGATGATAATTTTTCGAGTTCTTCTAAAACACGGTTTTTACGTTCCACCACTCCATTTTGTGGTAGAGTTTGTGGGCAGAAAAATTATGATCAATACCATATTTTTTGCAAAGTTCTTCAAAGAGGTGGTTTTCAAATTGACCTCCGTGATCGCTTCGGATAGTAGCAATACTAGTGTTCAATTTGTTTTGATGAGAGATCTTGGCAAACTTTTCAAATGCCGAGAAAGTGTCACTTTTACTAGCTAAGAAAATAGTCCAACAAAATCTAGAGTAGTCGTCTAAAATAACAAAACATAGTAGTTTCCACCTAGAATTTTTATTCTAGATGGTCCAAAAAGGTCCATATGAAGAAGTTCAAGGGGTCTCGACGTAGAAACAATGTTTTTAGATTTAAACAAAATCCTTGTTTGCTTTCCCATTTGACACACATCACATAAGTGATCTTTAGAAAATTTTATTTTGGGTAGACCGACTACTAAATATTTTAAAGCTACTTTATTTAGCAGGTCAAAATGTACATGTGTTAAATGCATATGCCAAAGTCAAGAGTCTTCACTCATGGAGACTAGGAATTTAGTAACGGTCAACGATACTTCATTCAATTCAAGCATGTATACATTATTTATCCTCAAGCCCTTAAACACGTCATCTTTCTTATCACCGTTTCCAATTATGCAACAATCTTTTGAAAATGAGACTTTGTGTCCTTTGTCGCACAATTGGCTAATGCTAATAAGATTGTGTTTAAGACCTTCAACTAAAAGGACATCAGAGATAATAGTAGAAGAGGAATCATCTACACTACCTTTGACGAGTATAGCTCCTTGTTATTGTCACAGTAAGTTACAAATCCTTTCTTTTTAGCCACAAAGTCAAAAAGTAAGAAGATGTCACCCGTCATATGCCTTAAGCATCCACTATCAAGAAACCATCTTCTCTCTGTAGTCTCAAGATATTCCACCTACAAATTTAAACAATGGAAATAGGTACCCAATTTTCATTGGGTCCTTGTGTGTGAGTGATACTAGGGTTACATTTGGGCAACCGTTTGAAAATTCCTTGAGGAACCAAAAATATCCTAAAGTGGCATTTACCAATGGTATGACCCTTCTTGCAACAATATAGACAAGTCAAGGTTTAGGGAGAATTACTTTTGCTATATTGATCCCTTATCTCATAAGTGTATTTTTTGTAAGGATTATTCATGCTACTTCTAAAATTTGATCGATCAATAGCATAAGTAATTTTAGGTTGTAAAGACTTGTCTAGTTTAGCTTTAAGAGTTCTAACCTCTCTTTGCCTAATATGACAAGTTTCACATCCAGCCCATGTAAACCAAAAACCTTTGTCATTTTTGCTTTTGCCTTTGATAGCTTCTACCATAGATTCCTTAAGAGTTTCCATTTCCTTTTCCGAATCGAAAACCTTTTTCTCAAGGTATGACATTTTTTTATTATTTGAGGCCAATCGTTTAAAATCTTCCTTAGCCTCATTATGTAGAGTATCAAAGGATTTTTGAAATTCAATGTAAGATATTTCATCAACATGATCATATTTAGAGTAACTTACATTATTTTTCTTCTTTTGATGAGTCATAAGACAAAGGTTGATTGTTTCTTCTTCATCACTAGAGTCGCTTTTACTTGAAGCTTCATTTTTGCTCTCCCACATAATATATGCTCTCCTGTATTTATTTGATCTCTTTTGATATTTGTCTTTTCCTTTGTCTTTCTTGATCAATGGGCAATCCGGTTTGTAGTGACCGGGTTTTCCATAATTGTACCGTGATCCTTTTGACTTAGATTTCTTACTTTTATCTTGCTCTGAGGGTTTAGATTGATGTCTATAGTTGATGAATATCTTATCCAAATGTTGGACTTCATTCTTTTGGAGATATCTATGATACTTTCTCACAAATAACCCCATATCGTCATTCGAACTTCCATCATCATCACTAGAATCACTTCCACACGAATCATTTGTGGATGACTTAGAGCTTGAAGCCTTTAACGTGATAGATTTTCTTTTCCATGTCCCTTGAAGCTTACCAAACAATATTTTAACATCAAGTGTAGTTAGATCATTAGCTTCTTTAATCTCCGTGACCTTAAATTTTCATTCCCTGTTAAGACATCTCAAAATTTTGTTAGTAGCAACAAATTGGTAGTGGTATGACCAAGTGTATGTAAGCGATTGATTATATAAGTGAATATCTTTTGCATATCCGCAATAGTTTTACCATACTTCATGTGAAATAGATCGAACTCTTGAGTTAAGGTATTGATTCTACCTAATTTGACATTGTTAGTTCCCTCATGGGCAATTTGTAGTGCGTCCCACATTACCTTAGCAGTAGCATAAGGGGAGACTCTAAAATACTCATTAACACCTAAAGATGAAATGAGCATATTTTTAGCTTTCCAATCATAGCTATAATTTTTCTCATCATTCTTTTCCCATAATACTTCCGGTTTAGGTATGGTGGCACCAGCCTCATTGGTCATGGTTATTGCTATAGGACCATTCTCGATGACTTTCCATATTTTTCTATCAATAGATTTGATATGCACACGCATACAATCTTTCTAATAACTATAATTTTCACCGCTAAAAATAGGTGCTCTATTGTACGCCCATTTTAGATCATTCTCCATTTTCAAAAAATTTATATGTGAAGCACTAGATAAACTGACGCTCGTGATACCACTTGTTAGACGATAAGACGGGTCTAAAAGGGGGGATTGAATAGATCCTTTATTTGAAAATTTCTCTTTTAAAATTTGTTTTGAAATGATGCGAAAGCTTCGCGAATCAAAATCATCTAAACGATCTGTTGTTGAAAAGATCGAATATGTGAAACTGTATGGAGATCTTATGATGAGAGATGAATCAATATGATTACTTACTAATCAATCACTTCAACAATAACAATGAGTACTTACTACTTTCAATAAATTGTTTAAGATAAGACTTAAAAAAATCACTAATCTGTGTGTTAGTCAATTTATCAAACACTTGGTGTGTAAAAACACAACAAGTTCAATTTTACTTAATTGTAGTGATGAATTTTCCTTGATAACAATCAAAGTGATTGCTATGATTAGGGGTGTTAAAATCCAAACTAATCCAAATAAAAAATCGAAATTTATTGGATGTGTTTGGATGTCATTTTGTGAAAACCAATCAGTTTGGATCGGATTTCGGATTAATTTTTCAAAATCGATCCAAACCAAACCGAACCGCATAAGTATATTTTTATACTTATTTACTTTTTATTAGTATGATATGTTATGTGAATTTATTATTAGATAATAATAATTTTTTTAATAATATTTATTAGCTTGGTATAATTTATTTACTCTTATTATTTCAACCATAATCAATCACTCTCATTTTGTAATATTAACTATTAATATACTATATGTTATATATTATATCAAATATATGATTTTTTAGTAGTTTTATAATTTAAATAAAAATATAATGTGCAATTTGGATATTCAAAAATCGGTCCAAATTAAACCGCATAAAATTGGATTAGATCGGATTGGATTTTTTAATTATATCATCCAAAACCGAACCGAACCGCAAGTAAATTTATCTTTGGATCGGATGAGTTTTTATCTTAAAACCGATCCAAATCAAACCGCGAACACCCCTAGCTATGATTATTGTAAACTAAGTTTGAATCACTAAAATCACGGTAAAATGAATTGAGTAATCAATATCACACAAATTATAATAAACAAAAGTAAAAGGATAGGGAAAGAGAAACAACACACGATTTGTTAAGGCAGTTCCTCTTGTCGTCCTCGCGTCGGGTACGTCTCCCCCCAATTCTAAAATCTAGAATTGAGATATATGATATTAAGTTGTAAAGTGTTATAAGAGAAGCAATAGTCTTCCCTACATACAAACCAGTTGATGATAAAAATATTCCCTTCTCTCCTCTTGGTTCAAGCCAAACCAAGTGTGTTAATCTCTTCGAACAAACCTCTGGTTACCGCTACTTGATTGCACGAACTCTTCGTTCTAAAAATCTTTCACTCGGCTGATTTCAATCGCAAGAAATTTGACCTCAAATCTTTCTTCACAATCCTCCGGTTATTGCTACTTGATTGAGCAAACCCATTGTTTCTCAATCCTTTCACTCGACTGAATTCCATGAAGCAAAGACTTGTGCAAAAATCCATGCACCAAACGGAATCTTGGATGACAAAACTCTAACACTTTTATTCAAGAAAAAACCCACTCAATTCTCAATTGAAATCTGAAATCAATATTCAATTTGAACGTTATCACCATATTTATGCACTTTAATCAACAAAAATTATTATGTGTAATTGTTGATGAATGCAATGAGAGGATGAAGATGATGAGAAGTTGGTGTATATCTTTCACTTTTTCTTGTTAACCTACAAGATGTATGCTAACCAATATATATATATATATATATATATATATATATATATATATATATATATATATATATATAGTCTAGACCAAAGATGTAGCAGAAAATAGAATGCAAGAAGCGAGTGGTTGACTCATGCAGAAGTTTCACTCGACGCGAGTACGCCCGGGCATTGTAGGAAGACCTTTGAGGAAGCAATGCATCGATCGCGACAGGACACGAGTCGACGCAAACAAAAATAATTTTTCTCCTAGTGTTAGTCGACCCGAAGAGTCAACGCGAGCTTGATGGATTGATCTTCTTCAATTTACGAGTCGACCTATCTTTAGCTTGAGTCGACGCAAAGAGTGAGAATTTTTCTCCCAGTGTGAGTCGATCAGTAGGGTCGATGCACGTAGACCCGAGTTTGATGGATTGATCTTTTTCAAGCTATGTGTCGACCTAACTCTAACTTGAGTCAACGCAAACAGTGAAATCTCCCAAAAATGAATGTTTCTAAAGATCTTCATTCCTACCATTCTACTAACAAGTTTGTCCATAAAACCAACCCAGATCAAGAGCAAACAATAAACGTTTTGACATCATTAAAACAAATATAGAAGGACCTTGCCCTCGCACTATTTATGTGGAGAAAGCATGTAGAAAGTCCAAACTCAAATGAAGTTGTGGTTTTGTGTGAATATGTGAGAGGTTTGTTGGAGACTGGCTTGGTTTTAAATTGCTTTAACGAGAATTTATTGCAATTTGCAGAGATTGAATTGATTTAGGTTATGAGATTGTAGTTTATAGTTTCTTTAAGGAGATACAAGCATAATTGAAGTTGTTCATGACCTTGTTTAGGTTCCAATATTGTCTTTATTTGTTTATTATTACAAATGACACATTTTTAGCAAACAAACTTGCATAAGTTCAAGTATGGACTCTGGATGAATGATTGAGAAACTTGTGTAATAATTTTGAAAAGGATTAGTGACCATTATGAGTTTTGAAGGCGAAATCATTTGCAATTGCAAGATGGTAGTAAATGCAAGACCTGAATATTTTATCTTTTTTAAGAATAAAATGTTATGTTAAAACTACTATTATTACTAGTATATATTATTAGTATGTATTAAAAAATTTATTCTCAATGAGCCTTTTATTATTCAATAGTTTTACATTAAAAGTTAATAAAATTATAATAAAATAAAGTAGATAAAATTATGTTATTAAAAATTAAATGTAAAAGAGTAACCTCTCTTGTTATTTTATTATATTAAATAAATAAAAAACTATTTAAGTCATTGAATTCGCGATCGGATTATATTGATTGAAAATACATTTGCAGAAATGTAATATCGAATTATATATAAGGGAGTAATATCTGTAACTTTTTTGTAACCTAAAGTACTCTAGAAAAACACATTTTATGGCTCGGACAGAAAATTTATCAAGACCTAGAGACAAGTCATGAACAAAATATATGCATTCAAATATTCGAGGAGCAATATGAAACAACTGTTCTTTGGGAAATAGAATGGAATGTGGTATTTTATGATCAAGAGAGGAAGAAGGCATTTGATTAATCAAAAAACAGGATGTCAAAACTATATCACCCATCGTATACCAACATCGTCCACGTATTGCTAATACAGAATTGGAAAGCACTGAAAGACGATATGAATCATGTCCTGCACCAACAGATAACCCTACTACAAACGTTCATGAAGAAGATTTTGACTTGTCCATTGCTCTGATATCATATTAAAAAACTTTGATAGAGGATTAAGAGATTTATGGAATAAATGAATGATTTGCATTTAACTGATATTAATGTTATTTCCTTGCATCCTAGATGCAAGACTAACTAGATTCTGCAACTTCTCATGCTAATAATTGTTACTAATTCCATCAGTTTATTACAAGTGAACTCTAGGACCCAACTCATATATTTAGTTGAGAGTGTTTTCATCTAAAACATTGTACACCACATGCCAAACATCTTATTACAAATACACTACGTATAATTTCCAAAACCTGAACCTTGCAAAATTACCAGGTTGAGACTTTAAAAGCCACAATCTACCGCCTCAATTTTCTCATTATAATAAGTACAATTAATATGCAGTAGACTTCCAAGTCCAAGTGCTTATTTTCTTGTGAATTGAAATTTCATGCAACCTCTATTAAAATTAACAACCAGAATGTCTCGAAATATAAAATGATTTTTGTAGTGAAACAGGTTTGTCTAGTCATGCTCCTAAGGGATTCGTTACAGATCGAAAATTATATGATCAGTTTCAAAACCTACAGAAAATACAAACCAACTCTTGACTTGAAAAGATTGAACCTAAAGAAATATTGTCACTTCAACAAATTTTAAAAAATCCCTCTTCTTCTTTTGTAATTTCTAAATGTTAATATCAACTGATGACTCCTTCCATGGTTTTCTGGGACTCGAAATCCAACAATTCCTTCAATTCTCTTTTTTTGCCATAAAACTTGCCTGAACTCCTTGTGCTCCACCAAATTTTTGGAGTATAGCTAGTGATATTGGCAGCTCAAAATCATGCAGTACATTTGACTCTGTCCCTTGATCCACTGGAGCTTCCGTGTCGACTAACTTCCCAGCATCAGCCGCAGCTTCCAAAGCCTCGACAGTGGCCACCATGCCAGCTCTCGTCCCATTGCTTCCTCTATCACCAACTGCATCACCAGGACTATCATTTCCAGCTGCAGCCTCTTCAACCTGCTTTGAATTATAGTAGTTTCTTGAAAAGGGATCATAACCGGCTTCCTATGCTTTCAAAGATTTATTTACTGGCCTCAATTCAGATGCATTTTTGAAGTTTTCAACCTGTTCTTTCTGTTCATCTCAGAAAGCCTCAAAGCCTTGGCATCCTTCTCCTCAGCTTTCCGTGAATTTTCCAATTCTTGTAGTCTTGTCCTGATCTTCTCTGCTCCGGCTGCATCATTCTTGCTTTGTGCATAATCAGATTGGTCAAGAATGGTACCATTGAATGACAATAGCTAACTCCATAAATCAATTGCAGGAAGAAATATCTTGCCTATACACATGAAACAAAAATTAAAATTAAATTATCTAGAATGTGAAATAGTAATATCAATTCATGTAAAATAAACTTACTTGATTAATTGACGCTACGGTGTTAAGCGGTGCTTCTTTTTCCTTTCAACGGAAAAAAAATACAAAACCTAAAAATCCTAAACCAAACCTAGAAAGAGCGAAAAATAAAATAACAAAAAAAAAAGAATGAATCAAGAAAGGAAAAAAATTGTATACCTTTTTGAAAGAAATTTTCTTCGTGGATCATCATCAGATTCAATAGCCAGAAACGAATTAGGTGTTGCAGGACTGGTAGCTTTAGTTCGACGAGAATGACGTCGACAATGGCGATCGACATTGGAGGACTCGCCCTTGTTGTTTGATTTCGCCGCATCATTGAATAAGGGTTTAGAAAGTTGAAAAGGCATGAATTAATGACACATGTTCGAAAGTTGGGATTTTGGTTCATTCAAAGTAATGCTATTGATGTTTCACTGTGAGTGTCGTTTGAAATCATAGATAAAACTCAACAAATTTTTTAATGAATGGATCACATTTTGTAACAATGACAAATTTATGCCCCCGTGTTTTCTATACTTGGTAGTAAGCGTCGAAAAAATAATTTAATATGTCAATGTCTTTAGTGTCTAAGAGCAAAAAAGATATAAGAATGTATTCTTGTCAGGATAATTTTAAATTTATTTTAAATATTTATTTTTAAGGTAATGATATTAATAAATAGTTGAAAATTAATTCTTGTCTTTTTTTTTTCATACTTTCTTATTATCTTTTTTATTTTCATACTTTCTTATTAATAAGTATTTTTCTTCTAAAATAGGTGAATAAAGATATAACATTTTTATTCTAAAAAAAAAACTAATTAATTGGTGCCGACATTTGCCATTGTAAGTTGTAAAACCTTCTTAAATTATTCTTAAAAAAATAATGTAAATGAAAATAACCTATAGTTAATGGAATATAATTGAAATAAAAATATTTATTTTTAATATATTTTGAATGTTCTTATCAAAATAAAATATTTATCTTGTGCATGTATGAAACATACTAACAAATTTTTAATTGTTTAAAATTTAATTGAGCTTTTAACTACTAATTGAAATTAAAAAATATTTGATTAATAAAACAAAAAGTCAATTACCCCAGGGGAGAGCCCCAAAGATCTAATGAATTAGACCATAAACAAAACGGGTGAACCAAAAAGAAAAAGAAGAGACATAAATATTTCTAAAAATTGGATTAAAGTTAACAGAAGCAGAAGTGTCTATATTTCATTGGCAGAGCATTATCCCAGAACTAAAACAAAACAAAATTCTCATATTTAATGTTACACCAAAGGGGCAACACGAATAGAAGGTAAGTTGGAAGGTCATACAAAATTGTTGCGAGAAAACAAAAATATTCCCAGGTTTTCATTTCTAAGGTCAAGCAAACATAGAATGAAAAACAAACCTGAAACGGAATTCAAATTCATATGCTACAAAAAAACAATACTTTAAAAATGGTAACTACTACATCTCAGTACTTAACGGGAGCAAGGATTTCAAGTTGTGGAGCAAGTTTCTCATCAACAATCTTTTCGGCTTTAGTCCTCAATTTATTGAGGAGCTTCTTCTTCTCATATGCCAAATGAGCTCGTTCCTTCCTCTTCTTCTCCAACTCCTATAGACAAGAAAAAACATTAAGAATTTTAAAACCACAAAATGGTTTTACCTAATACAACAGCAAAACAAAAACAAAAAACTCACCTTGATGGTGTCGTAATAATTCCATCCAACCTCGGATGACAACTGCCCAAGCAAGCAGTATTTGTGGCCCTTTTGAAGCCTCAACACCCTATTTTTCATTCACAGAATTCGATATTAAACTGGGATAAAAATATCTTGATTCAACAACAAAACATAAAAATTGTGAATCAGACTATAGAATGGATCTTACTTAAGGGCATCAGGTACCACCATCCTTTTGATCTTGTCATATGGTGGAGGAATTCCCTCGTATACTTTCAACCTAGCAAGTGCAGCCTCTCCACGCTTGGTCTTGTGTGGAATCATTCTACATAAACACAAAAACACTTCTCAAAAACCCTACAAAACACAACACAACACTCGACAACAAACACTTACGATTGTTTGGTTACTTAAATCTGTAAAATGAAATCTTTATTACGAATTTACTAATTCTGTAAAATGAAATCTGACTTAAAGAGAGTTTAAGTAAAACACCATATATTTCAACACATTTGTGCAATAACGAGTTAATAAATTTGAGTCTTAAAATCAATTCTAAAATCAAAGTTCGAAATTTTAGCTTCAAATTAGAGAACGGCCAAACATATCAAATTTAAATATATGCAACTAAAGTCGATTATAACTCTTAGAACCTAGTTGGATTAGCTTATAGAAGCTTATATACTGACATATTTTGTGTGACTGTCCCAAAGAATTAATAAGCATAGTCTATGACTTTCTACATAAGCTTTATTGAACTAATTTTCACAAGTTTTCCAACATATCTTAAGATTTTTTCAAGTAATTTTCATAAGCTTCTTCTAACTAATTATCACAAGTTTTCCTAGATATCTTATTAAATAAAGTTTATAGCATATAAATAACAATTACACATTATGTTACTATTTGCTATAAAAATAGCTTAGGAGAGATTATACGTAATCACTTATATTTATAAGCACTTGCATAATAAGCTGCTTATACAAACAGACTTTTATAACCAATTTCATAATTCGATTCTATCAAATAAACAGGCATGTAAAACAAATCATTCTAAAAAAAACATTCACATCTAGATCATGAACCTAATTATAAACAGAAAATAACATAATCAAGCTTAAAAAATCACGAATCTATAAGAAATGCGCTTAATTCATAAGCGTACATAGTGAGTGATTAACTAACCCACGAACAGTGCGCCAGAAGATCTTGGACGGAGCACGAAAGTGAATAGGACCATGAGAGGGTTTGGTGTTCATACGCTTACGAAGGAACCGCATGTATTTCATCTTCTGTCTAACGAGACCGCCGGAGATGCAAATTTCTTCGCATCTAACGAGAACTACCTTCTGACCGTTGAGAAGCTCCTTCGCGACGATTGAGGCGAGCCGGCCGAGCATGTGGTGACGAGCGTCAACCACCACTCTCTTTGCGCAGGCTCCTGATCCGGACACCATTTTTGCTCTTTCCGGCGGCTTGTTTCCTCTCCGGACCTTTTTAGGGTTTCATTAGAATATAACAGAATATATGTGTTATTGTTGGGCTCTTCAGTGGAAGCCCAAAATCAAGTTTTTTCTTTTGGTTTAGCCCAACATCAACTATTATAAATGAATAACTTTCAACAAACAAAAATAATCATTTATAAGTTATTTTTGGATTTTTGGAGTTAATGTTATTTCACCTAGAATTATGTTTTAGGCTACATAATTCAAGTTTTTTTAGTGTTTGCAAGCTTAGGAGTCATAATAAACATGTTAGGTGTATTTTTTTACCATCAATGATCATTTTTTATGGTCATTGGGGTTGTGCTTCACCATTGACGAAGCTGAAATGTTGCAGGTCGTATCGGAGATGTATTTTCGGTTTTCTTCAACGTTTATATCAAAAATCGGAAATGCATATCCAGTTTTAGTATGTCTGCATTTTCCCATTTCTTTGAACATGAGTCACTTTATTAACATTTGTTTCATACTTCTACAAGAGTAATAGATGAGAGACCGTCTAGGTTGAGACATGGCAGGCTTGCATAACATGCTTTTGTGAGAAAGGAAATGATTCAGGTATCTCAAGCTCATTCTGCCTCTGGAAAGGTTGTGCCAGATGCGCCTACAAGTTTTAGTGTTCATGTTTCTACACCTATTTCATCATCCTCTCGTGGCATACGAGGTTCTCCAGATCATCCATCCTCGCCTCTGTCTTCTCGTAGACGCACTGTCTCACTGATGGTATTTGAGCCAGGAGAGACGTCAGGGTCATAGCCGACACCTGAGGCCATACATCTGACACCTAATGCATCTCAGCCACAATCCACACATCCGCCTCAGTCATAGACGACATCTGAGGAGGAAACTGAGGCCCAGGCATCTGAGGCGGAGGGTTTCGAATGAGGGCCTTCTGATTTATCATTGTTGCCTTTGTACCCAAACCATGTTGTCAGACATATCTGGGACAGAGAGGTATGAATTTTGCATTGTTTATTCTGTTAATTTTCTGTAGAATTATTTTATTATTAATTTTTGTTGAATGAATTTTGTTAAACCATGTTTGCAAAAATGTGATCCGCTGAATATCATTAATCATGCACAGAAAATCACTCGCTTGGTAGCTCCCCCTGAGCCTTGGTTTCAAAAGATCTTGATTCTTTTAAGGTTGAAATATTTGACTCTACATGGATATATTATCGTTAATCATGGTATGATTAACGCTTTTGTTAAAAGATGGCATCATGAGACATCATTGTTGCATCTACCACATGGTGAGATAACAATCACGCTGGATGATGTCGCATATCTGCTGCATCTTCCGAAAAGAGGGAGGTTTTTAGACCATGAGAGGATAGACAAAGAGAAGGTACTGAAGTTGTTGGTAGAGTACTTAGGGGTTATGTCAGATTTAGATATTTGCATATTGTGTTCACGATAGAGGTACTATGTGCATAAAAGGTTGATGGTAATCTCGAGCACGTAGTCCAACACAAAGCATCTGCTATGAGAGCATACCTGTTGTATCTAGTTGGCACTGGCACTGCCATTTTATGGACACTAGTGCAACTTACACTGATGTCATGTACCTGCAATACTTTGAAGACTTAAAGCGGATCCATGAGTGGAACTGGAGGGCTAGGGGTGTTCAAAAGCAAACCATCCCAATAAAAACCGCTAACCGAACTAGACCAAACCGAAAACCATAAAAATCACATTTTGTTCGAATCAGTTTATGTCATTTTATGATATAACCGTGTAGTTCAGTTTGATTTACGGTTTATATGTTGAAACCGATCCAAACCAACCCGGATTGCAGTACTTCAAAATTACCCCATATTTTAAGTATATGCAGGACAAATTATTCAAAGCCCAACCCAAATAAAAAACAAATATTCGGCCTGCTGCAAATTGAGTTACAAGCGGAAGCTATTCTCGAAGCGTAACACGAAGCGACTAGGTTGCGAAAACTTTATCTTCCCAAACGTGGTTTTACTTTCATCTTCTTCCTCACGTGACACCAACAACATGTGTTTCTCACCTTTCCATGCATCAATAACTTGCGATTTGATTTCAGCTTGGATTTAACTCGATTCAGCTTTGGTTTGAATTTGTTTCAAGTTTGGATTCATTTTCAGTACGTTTTGATTTTGAATTTTGAGTGGTTTCGTTGATTTTTCCACTATTTCAACACGATTTCGAGTTAATTGGTTTCTCTGGTTTTTGTGTTTTGATTATGAATTTTGAGTGGTTTTTGTGTTTTTGCTACAGAAAAATCACCGTCGCGCTTTATTATTTCCAAAGGAATTGGAAAAGAGCGAATAATCCAAAAGAGAATCTAAGTACGAGGGTTGGTTATGAAAAGGGAAGGTATTAACACCCTAAACATCTACAGTACTCCGCAGGAACCTCTTTGAAAATTTGTGTATTTTGACTATAAATGTTGTATACAAAAATGGATTGTGGGGATGAGGAAAGAAGTATTTTTTAAATAATTTTTACACCTGTCGCAGTTGAGAACCTTTAGTGCCTACGTACCACCTTCCGTGCAATAGGGGATCAGGGTACTCGTAGTTCACCTTTAAAAATTTTAAAACACATGTGTGTTGGTTAATTTTAAGAGACAAGACATCATCGTCTTATCTGAGTGGAAGAACATACTTATTACCCATGATTATGAGAAAGGAGAATTTGCATCATCTCAAAGTGAAGGATATGGCTTGTATTTTAAAATCAACAAAGCCTCGCTCAACACCCAAGTGGAAAATATCTCACTTCACTACATATCATAGAAGTATAGTAGCTCGCATCACTATAAGGATTAACAAGAGTCTAATCTTTTGAGAAAATTTTAAAAGTAAAAATCCAAAATGGAAAAATGGTTTGAATGAGATTGATTGACTTTTAATATTCTCACAAAAATGTCAAGATATTGTTAAGTTGAATAAAGTTTGATTAAGAAAATATTTTTGAAAATGCATGGACCTAAGTCCAAGTTTATTATGAAAGTGGTTCAAGTTTAAAACAAGAAGAGTTTTTAAAAGGGGGGAGGAGATTTTTTAAATTAAAGAAGATGGGAGGAGATGAAGGGACCATCCTAAAGCATAAGGTAAAAGCTAGGGAAAAGAATTGTCTAACCAACAAGAAGCCAACACTTAACACAATGAGTCAACATAGAATTCCATCCTTTAGATTTGAAATCAAACAAGCAAATATAATAAACCTCTTAAGAAAACCAAGCTTCAATTGCATTAAGTCTTCAAAAATTGGACAGAGTAACAGTTGTATACAAATGAATTCCCGATCACAAATAAAGCATGTAATCACAATAACCTGCACACAAAGAAAACAAACAACCCAATGTCTTGGGGTAAACCCCAAGAGCTCCAGACAAAATAACAGTTGAGGTCACAAGGTAGGTCAATGTCTCTAATCCTAAGTCTAAGAAGTCCATCACTCCATTATACCAAGGATAGTAACCAAATAGTCCAAGTAGCATTAAAGTTGTGTATGGTTCAAGTTGATTATTAAGTATCTTAAAAAAAAAGATCAAATGAGCAAAAATATAAAAATGACATAAAAATAAATGCTCAAATGAGCAAAGATGAAAATAGCATGAAATGTAAATGCTAAAGTAAATGTGCTTCAAGTAAAGACATAAAGTAAAAGCGTAAAATAAAGTCAATTGTTAGGAATTAGTGGTTAGCTGAATGACCATCTTGAAACTTGTATTTAGAACTCATTAGAGGATTGGTAGAACCAAAGCCTCTCAACAATAAGTTGCATTTGCTTTTTGTCAAGTATATCATCCATTTAAGAATTCTTAAGGCAACATTAAATGATCAATGATGTTTAAGTGATCCACTTTGACCAAAACTGATGAAGATTTATTAGAGGATTGGTAAAACCAAAGCCTCCTAACAATGAATCTCAAGGTTATTGGATCAAAGGGTTCAAATCAACATACTTGGGCTTGAAAATATGGGTTTGGACACGAATGATCATTTCTCGAATTTGGACAAATTTTAGCGATATGTTAAGCAATCGTAAGTGGACTTATATAGAAGTCACACCTATTTTAAGGCCGGTCAATAGCAATTTATGTGACATATGTTTAGATAAATGATATTTAAATCATCCTCAAACAACATGTAGCACAAGTGATAAAGGGATAAGATGAAGTGGGAGGGGATATATTAAATGGAAACATGGTTTCAAATATTGTCAACATCATTCATCCATTTTAGTGGATTTGGTTTTTCAACCTATCAACACCCAAGATCCAACGAGGTTGAATAATTTGTCCCAAGATGGCTTCCAAGTCAGTATCACATGTCATAACAAAAGTTAAACAAGAATTATGTACACAAGTTTCCAATGACACACTTTGATCAAAAGCAAAACCCTAAATATATTTCCAAGTCAAAAAATAGGTTAAAATAGGAAAGTAACTTGAAAAATTATGTCCATTTAATTCTAAACTCCTAAAGGCTTCTAAAATTTAGATGCATGACTCAAAGTTTCTGAAAAGAAGAGAAAATATGTTTTTTTAAATTCAAACATCAAAACTAGTTGATCAAAGACCAAAACTAGGCATCCTTTACAAAAATATTTTGAATAAAATGGGAGATCATACTTAAAAAATCAACAAAAAGGCTTCAATGATCTTGAATCATCCAGGAACTTTGAATATATTTCCTTTGATTTTTAGAAATTAGTGAAATTGGAGAATTAAATCTTTCTTCATGCCTAAACAAGAAAAGGTCTCACAATCAACAATTAACTTCAATTTTTTTAAAAACAGAGTTAGCCAACCTGTAAACTCAAATAAAAAATATAAACAATTAGTTTAAACCCTAAGAATCAATGATGATATTTTTCTTTAATTTTATCTCAGAAGGAAAAATTAAATAAAAATTATTTACTTCAAACATAAAAAAAAACAAGAAAAAGACGGTATATCCAATCAAATGAGCTAATTCATATCTCAAGAATTTTATAAAATTGGACAAAATTTATTTTTAAGAATTAGACTTAGATAGAAGCTATAAAATATTTTTTATATATTTTTTGATTTAGTAGAAATAGGAAAATAAAATTTCAAAACTTAAAAGATTATTAAAACCCTAATTAACTGCATGAATTTATTTAATCAAGTAAATTGATAAAAAAATGAAATAAAAATCAAAATATGAAAATATATTTAAAATGGAGTTTAAAATATTTTTATGATAATTTTTGAAGTAAGAAAAGTACTAAAACAAAATTTGAGAAAACAAAAGAAAATAATAAAAAAAAAAAAGAGTTATTACACCTGCTATTTCAAAATGCGTTGTAAAAGAAAATGAAGATCATGTTCAATCAGAATGGGACATGTCATCGTCCCTACCACAACACCAACCATATTTTCTGGGTTTTTTTCCAGTTTTGAAAGACAATGTCCATATCATGATATCTCTTTCATTTCTCCATGAAAATAAAAAATGTAAACAACAAACCTCAAGATCAAAATGAGTAGAACATCATGGAATCAAATAATTCATGAAATGATGCATGCATGATGGAGAAATTCGCGCGTGAAGGTTGTTGTATGAACATGATCTTGAGTTGGATAATTCATCAAACATTTTTCATCTTAAGAATTCTCTTTCAATTATCCACTAAATCAAACGATCCAAACATCAAAATTCATCACAAAAATGCAAGGAACGTGAAGATGCTATTGATTTTTCCAGAAGATCAATGAATCAAAAATAAAATGCAAGTTACATTCATGATAGAGAAAGTATGGAAAGTCTACCTTGTGAAATAGAATGGTTGATTCTTTAGCTCAAATAAAAAGCTAGCACTCCAGAAATACTTGACTTGATGCTTCAATGTAATCCAATAGAAGGAGATACGAAGGAAGCTTGGAGAAATAATGGAGGAAGCTTGCTTGAGAGAGAAAGAGAGAAGAAATTTTTTGCTTGCAATGGAGAAAGAAATGCGTGAGGAAGAGAGAGGGAGAGAGAGAGAGAGAGAGAGAGAGAGGGGGGGGCTACTGACTTGTTGTCCCAACCCCCTTTCAAATTGAATGCAAACTTCTTTATATAAAAATGTGGAAATAAGAGTGAGGGTAAAAATGGAAAACAAGAGTGGGAGTGAGGTGGTGTTGCATTTTGAGGCTTGGCTTGTGCCTTGATACTATTGTTTTGGAGTAAGTGAGAATGCAAAGAGTGTGAGCTGGCAAGTTGGCAATGTGTTGTGACAAAAGTCTATGCATTTTCATTCAAGTTATGTTGATAGCATGACCAAAACTTTACCTCACCACATCTCTCTCCAAATGTATAAAATGCAACAAGATTTGAAACAAACTTGGAGAGGACATGACACATGTAACACCCCAATTCTACCCCAAGCAAATTATGCAAAATAAATCAGAGTTATAAAATTTCATTCATACAAACGAATCGGGACGTCACAAATTCTTATAACAAATTCATTGCATTCATCATGGACATATAACACTTTTAATAAAACATAGTATGAACCATCAACATAGCATCTTTAATAAAATAATTCAACAACTATGCAGCGGAATTCTTCAATAACATCTCTAAATAAAACAGCAACTTCGAAACATCTCATATTTAATAATAATCAATTCAAAACTCAACAACTGAAAATTAACAATCAAAAATCAACAAGCGTTCATCCCCCCCCCCCCCCCCCCCCCGAGTGTTACATATCAGAGCAATGACACCGACTCGAACTATTGAAGGTATACAGCCTTCACTCGCGATTACCTGCACGTTATCAACATAAGGGCAACATTCAAACAAAAGGGGTGAGATATCTAACAATATAATAAAGCGCATGATAATTAATATATTAAATTAGATCAATAATATAACCACTTCTCATCTCATAATCAACAATAATTATAGCATATATACTCATTCATCAACATCAAATACATTTCATTATTCAATCATATAATGTGACTCAAAACTATGCAAGTGCAAGTGGTACCATTGGAGCAGAACTCCCATCTCAAAAATCTGCCAATTAATAGAGGCATCAACAAGGCATAGCCTTCATCTCAAAATTTGCCAATCCAGGCCATCTCAACGAGCATAAGCTCCATCTCAAAAATGCAATGTATGTGACTCATCATGAATGTAATAACAACACCCAAATTAACAACATTTCAAATCATCTCAAAACATCTCAATTAACATCTCGAAATAACAACATCTCAATCATCTCAAAACAACAACATCTCAATCATCTCAAAACAACAACATCTCAATTAACAACATCTCATAACATCAAAATAATTTATTAAACATCATTTACTATCACAAAATCACCGAACACAACTTCATCAATAACATCTCAATAATACTCAATTGTATATTAATACTACGGTAATCCATACTGTTATTTTGCTAATTTATATCGTTACTGTCACTAATCCTACTGTCATGATTCTAACACCAGCCTCTAAACATCTACTATTCATCGTTCTGTCCAAAAATCAGCACAACGGTCATCTACGGGAATTAGTTCTAAATCCTGCATTATCTGCTAGGATTACACTTCTTATCCATTATTTAATCACCTAGAATAAAGCTCACCGCGTTAGCTAATCAACGCTTCGAACGACATATCAAACAGCATCCTAAAACCCAAGTTACAGCAATTAAAATTCAATTCTGTCAAAAACCAGACATTATGTATCGACACAAAACCTTATGGATCGACTCATCCTGCTTCATCTATACACTATGAGTCGACACATCCTCCTTATTGATCGACTCATCCTGGCTCAAACACAGCATGTACCGACACATGCTTCTCACTGATTGACTCATCCTGAGTCTTGCAACTATCATGTATCGACGCAAGTCCTTTTTGTATCGACTCGTCCTGAGTCTAACATCGCCCATGTATCGACTCATCCAGCTTGAGGTCGACACATACTGACCTTTCCTGCATAATTCTATGTTTTCCTCTGTATTTACACTACGGGAATCATGTTACAGCCCTCCATACCTTATTATAATCATGATATTTCATCTCCTAACATTATCCTCTATTACCACATCGATCAAACAACATCATAGCATCGTTATTCATCTAAATTTCATCAAATCTTCATCATACATAATCACACATATCCAATTCAAGAACAAAACAACAATCCTCTAACCCCACATATCAAACATCATGAACCCAATTATAAAGTAAGAACCCCACCCTTACCTTGGATTGAAGGTCGCTCTACAATTTCCGGGTTGAATCTTCGTTCTTGCCGTTTTCCACTTTTTCCAGCAGCTTCACGTTCTCTTCCAAATCCTTATTTCTTCCTACTGCTTCCTTCTTCTATTCTAACAACAAATAATAAAATAACCTAATATTCTATTATTCCTTAGTGGGCTCCAAACCTACACCCCCTTATTACTTCTACTCTCTTAAAATAAGTCCACATTAAATAATATTACACTTCTAATATTATTTCACCACATAATAATATATCTCTAATATTATTTCTCCACTTAATAAAATAAATCCAATTTAATTATAACACATCTTCACAAATATTCCAAAAATAATTTAATTAAATAATTAATTAATTACGGGCGTTACAACTCTCCCCCACTTAGAATATTTTCGTCCTCGAAAATTTACCTCAATCAAACAATTCAGGATAGGAGTCTCGCATCTTGCTCTCCAACTCCCAAGTCATGCTTTCACCAGCAGATCTTAGCCAAACCACTTTAACCAATGCAATTTCTTTGTCCCTCAGTCTTCATTTCACGATCCGCGATCCATACAGGAATTGTATCCACCGTAAGATTATCCCATACTTGCACATTGTCCATATGAATCATATGAGATGGATCTGAAATATACTTCTGAAGTTGCGACACATGAAACACATCATTCAAATTCGACTTCCCTCTCTGGAGGTACATCAGGAATCTCGTTTGGGAAAACTTAAGGAAATTCACACACCACCTACAATTCCTCAATTACAGCTTGAGTCTCTACAGATAGCGGCGCCATCAATGAAAACATTTGTGCTTCCTCTTGCATCAACCTCCTCAACTGTCTAGCAGACAACATATCATCTTCCTCTTCTTCAAGATTAGAAAACTTCATTGACTTGTCATAACAGTTAATATGAACACAGTTATGCTCTAACCAGTTCATACCCAGAATCACATCCAAACCTCTTAACGGCAAACAAACCAAATCAACAACAAAGTCTATGTCGAAGATCGACAAGGGACACTTAGCACACACATAAGAAGTGGTCACCGACCCGTTGGCTGGAGTATCAACGACCATTTCTCCATTCAAAGAAGACAACACAAGATCCAATCTTTCAACACAATCAACAACAATAAAACAATGCGTAGCACCAGTATCAATAATAGTGATTAAAGGAGTACTATTAATGAAACATGTACCTCTAATAAGTCTGTCCTCAGCAGCTGTCTGATCCTCCACCAAAGCAAACACTTTACCACTTGACTGAGCCCTATTCGGTTTCGGACACTGGCTACCAATGTGCCCTCTTCTTTACAGTTGAAACAAACCACACTCTTGTGTTCACACTCAGATACAACATGTCCATTCTTACCGCAACGGAAACACCTCTTCACTTCAGTAGCGCACACATTACTCTTGTGTCCAGGTTTTCCCCACTTAAAACAAACCACACCAGCAGGAGCATCCCCCCCACTAGTCCTCTGACCATGAGCAACTCTCTGCTTACCCTTACCAGCTGGGGCATCATAAGGTTTACCACGATTCTGCGGGTGCTTACCCCTCTTCTCACTAATAATCTTGTAATGAGCATTATTATCTTCCTCATAAATCTTGCAGCTATCAACTAAATCAGCAAAGACACGGATTTTCTGATATCCAACTGCTTTCTTAATCTCCAGGTGCAACCCATTCTCAAATTTAATACACTTTGAAAACTCATCATTTTCCTCAGCGTAATGCAGATAAAACTTAGCCAACTCAGCAAACTTGGCAGCATACTCTACAACAGACAGATTTCCTTGCTTCAACTCAAGGAATTCAATTTCCTTCTTACCACAGACATCTTCAGGAAAATACTTTCTCAAAAACTCCATACGGAACACAGCCCAAGTGACATTCTCACCTGCAGCTTCCAACTTCCGACAAGTCTCTAGCCACCAGTCATCAGCCTCGACTGCTAGCATATGAGTCCCATAATGAACCTTCTGTGTTGGAGTGCAATCCATCACGCGAAAGATTCTCTCTATCTCTTTCAACCATTCCAAAGCTCCGTCAGGATCATACTTTCCCTTGAACGTAGGTGGATTCTCTCTCTAGAAAGTCGCCAAGCAACGAGACCCAGCATTCCCGTCAGCATTCAGCTGATTTTCCATCGCATGAGCCATTGCTTTTAAAGAAGTAGCAAGAGCAGCACCATTCCTTCCAACCATCTCAACTTCTTACTACAACATAAACAACAGTTAGAATATCAAAATAACAATACTCAATTGTTAGACAACTACGACTCAACGATAAGGTCAGACCAACCTTTTGCTCTGATACCAACTTTGTAACACCCCAATTCTACCCCAAGCAAATTATGCAAAATAAATCAGAGTTATAAAATTTCATTCATACAAACGAACCGGGACGTCACAAATTCTTCTAACAAATTCATTGCATTCATCATGGATATATAACACTTTTAATAAAACATCGGATGAACCATCAACATAGCATCTTTAATAAAATAATTCAACAACTACGCAGCGGAATTCTTCAATAACATCTCTAAATAAAACAACAACTTCTAAACATCTCATATTTAATAATAATCAATTCAAAACTCAACAACTGAAAATCAACAATAAAAAATCAGCAAGCATTCGTCCCCCCCGAGTGTTACATATCAGAGCAATGACACCGACTCGAACTATTGAAGGTATACAGCCTTCACTCGCGATTACCTGCACGTTACCAACATAAGGGCAACATTCAAACAGAAGGGGTGAGATATCTAACAATATAATAAAGCACATGATAATTAATATATTAAATTAGATCAATAATATCACCATTTCTCATCTCATAATCAACAATAATTACAGCATATATACTCATTCATCAACATCAAATACATTTCATTATTCAATCATATAATGCGACTCAAAACTATGCAAATGCATGTGGTACCATTGGAGCAGAACTCCCATCTCAAAAATCTGCCAATTAATAGAGGCATCAACAAGGCATAGCCTACATCTCAAAATTTGCCAATCCAGGCCATCTCAACGAGCATAAGCCCCATCTCAAAAATGCAATGTATGCGACTCATCATGAATGTAATAACAACACCCAAATTAACAACATTTCAAATCATATCAATTAACATCTTGAAATAACAACATCTCAATCATCTTAAAACAAAAATATCTCAATCATCTCAAAACAACAACATCTCAATTAACAACATCTCATAACATCAAAATAATATATTAAACATCATTTACTATCACAAAATCATCGAACACAACTTCATCAATAACATCTCACTAATACTCAATTGTATATTAATACTTGATCGGGACTTTATGAGTCTATTGGGATACTAACTGGAAGTATACAGTTTAGTCGTTCTAGTTTTAAATGATTATCGAACCCACAGAGACTGAGGATCAATCGCATACGATCTAATGCTACAATTGTTTAACTAAGCGATGAATATTTGGTTTTAAGGGGGAAATAGTTTAATTAAAAATAATAGTAATAGTTATACCGGTATGTGATAGTCGGTGAATCGCTTGGCCTATAAAGTATTTCGGTAAAAACTAATTGTTTAAAAACCTGAGACATACACTCCCGTGTTCATGAAATAAGTCATGCTACTAAACCTAGTGGATGCACTTTAAATTTAATAACACTTTTTGAAAACAATTTGAGTTTAATTAATTTATTAAAACACTCTCGTGTATTTAAAAATTAATGTTTCCTTACCACTATCTGGGTTGAACCCCAGCTCTCGCATGCAGGTTCTTGCCTTAATTAATTTTCCACTCTCGTGGCAAAATCGTGTTAATTATCCTCTCACTCTCGTGACAAGGATAGTTAAATTAAACATGGAAGTTGGAAACCAGAAATTGTTTTATAAATGTTTTTGGCCAATGTATCATTGAATTCTTTCGGTACTTAAGAGTCACATACCGGTACAAATAATTTAGCCAGACATAATATATTTAATAACTATACAATTCAAAATATAATCCATAAAAATAATTGGCATAATACAAGAATGAATAAATATTAATTGCAATAAAAAACCTGGAAATAATGTTGCTATGGTAATCTTGAATGTTACAATATTCCTTGCAGCTCGATCGAAATCAATAAATTGTGTTAATTCTTAAATGAAGAATTAACACCCTAAAACTAATGTTAGAAATAGAAATTACAGTAATGTAGAAGAAAAAAAACTCTAAAACAAGGAAATAGAAATAATTGCAGAAAGTAGAAATTTGGTTCTGGGAGAATTTCTTCGACCTTCATCCCTTTGCACTACCACATATATATATAGGAGAAAATATAACAGTTGAAAGAATCTTGGGAAAAGGCTTGAGTGGAGGAAATATAGGATGCATGGTTACTGAGTGGAGGAAATATTGGAAAAGAATTCTGCCCTCACGTTGCCCACGTCTCCACTAATTCATAACGTTCATCTTTACGCGCGTGACGGCGTCACAGATGGGTGACGGTCGTAATGCGCTTGAATAGCGCATTACACTCATCAATGATATGTGACGAGCGTTCTTTCTAGTTGGGGATGCGTTACGGTCGTCACAGGTGCAAAATCTGATATTTTGTTCTTTTCTCTTCTGTTTCTTGTTTAGCTTTCTTCATGTGGTCCCTTTTCATTGTCTTGAGTTGACAAATGTTGTACCTGTGAAAAGACATAAAAACTCGGAATAATCGGGAGTTAGACGACTCAATGTATTATAAAATCGGTAAAAAGCATAGTAATTATATGATACGATTTCTCGTTATCAAATTCCCCCATACTTAAACCTTTGCTTGTCCTCAAGCAAATAGTCATTCAAAAGGTCGGACAAGTTTTGTCAAGCGCATATGCATGACATACCTTGGATTTTTAAAGCAATTTCGGGAAATCCTCGTCGGTTCGGCCAATACTTGAGTGAAACACTAAAGATACGCTAATGACACAAGCAATAAGCTTAGTCGTAGGCTTCCATTTCAAACGAGCTATCCAACAGTTCCGTTATAATTCTGCCCAGAGTTCCTCGTATCTATTTCACCCGGTTTCGTTCTGGCGCAATCACATTAAGCCCTTTGTCTTAGCACGCACGTAGTGGAGTAATCGGTTAGTGACTTTGATCCTTTAGCACGGGGTCTGGTACACGCATGTGGCAACCCTACATATGTTATCCAAGTTGGAGGTTATGGGGGATCAGGCCGTAGCACGCCCTACCGAGTTCAGAACCAGATACCTCTGAACCAACCAACACTAGATTCCTTCGTTATTTTCTCAACTCTTATATGTGACTGTATATTTTGGTGCACAAAATTTCTTTTCTTTTAGCAGCGAGATAGGAAGGATATTTTAATGATCAGGCATCAAACACTTATATTCATCGATTCTCCACGTGGTTTGTGTCAAGACGGTGCTGACTGCTAGTATAAACTACTAGGGGTTACTGTAGAACTAAAAACTCCAGATATCGGTATAATGGTCATCAAAACGGATCGCGTAAGTAGGAAGTCTACGGTGTCATAACCGTATCGATCTTGTTATGTCGTTTTCGGCTTCCTCAACTGGGATTTCGTTAAAATAGGTATGTCAGGCTAATGCAAAGATAAATTTTTTTTGGTATGGCTAAATAAAGTGAAGAATTTAAATCGAGACATATCATAAAAATTACTAGTTTATAAAGGAAGGAAAGGTACCTCTCCCATACTAAATCCGACATTGTCCTCAATGTTGCAGTATATAGGCGGGGAAGTACAATTACAAAAACAAACGGAAAGGAAGTGAAACAGAAAAAATAATAAACTACATAAAAAAATAAAGAAAAACTACTGGTGACCACGTCCTTTACTCCTGGTGCGAGAGCGTCTAGTAGGAGTGGCTTCTGTGTCAGTATCCTGGAAACCAAGGGTGCTGACGTCCAACCTTAAGGCGTTGAGCTCTGACAGGGCCTCATCCAACCTCTCATTCATGTTCCGCTGTCCAGTCAAGATCTGAGCGTTTTGAGCGCATAGATACTCATATTGCTCATGTTGCCTTCTTTTAAGCGCTACGCTCATTTGATTTTGCATATGAATGGCGCGGAGGACCTCTTCAAGAGTAATAGGAGGTGGTGCAGATGAAGATCCAGGAATGTCGTGGACGGGAGGAGCATTATCCAGCTCTTCTTGCATTTCGTCCGCGGGAGCATTAGGCTAGTCTTCATGAGTGGGAGCACGCCCCGTGGGAGCTGCAGGATCGAACAACCAGTTAGCTCGGTTTCGTGGATCGATTCGGTCCCTACAAGGAAAAATTATGTTTCGATAAACAGTGTTCTTGATCACAGGGTGGAATCTGCCATCCTCCCGCTCATAAATGAGATGTGCAGCCTTACAGTGATCCAAAGTTAGCAAAGCCGGTGCGATAGAAGGCATAGTCACGAGAGCAGCACCATAGTTCAGACCTATGGCAAGTGAAGTCACCAGCCCTCTGAAATAAAAGGGTTTTTCGCCTCTAGCACAAATAGAGTGGATGTGAGCCAGTAAGAACGGGGCGACGTTGATCTTTTGCCCTGTGAACGCGCAATGCATAAAGAAGAGCTCCTTGGAGTTGAGCTTGTGGTTGCTGTCACGGGCGAATATTGTGTTGCTGAGGATGCGGTGGAAATAGCGGATGGCCGGATTATGAATGTGGGTGACATTTAGATGGTCGTAGGATCTGGCACGGATACTCGTCATACTGTGCCATAAGTTGAAGGCTTCCTCACCAAAATTATCCGGCACCCGGAGATGGACACCTTCGTCAGAACATAAGCCTAAAAGCCGCACGATGTTGGATTGGGGCAACTCGTGCTCAATGCCAAACATGCGAAATTTGGCCAGGCCTGACAGTTGGTTCGTGGCACCTGGCGGAGTGATGTAAACAAAGGAACTCAAAAACTCAAGAGTTAGAGTTTCATAAATAGGTCTTGGTTCGCAGCACAAGTTCCATAAATCCACACTCTGCAACAATTGGCGGACACTGTCAAGTAGTCCCAAACTCCTCAAACAGTCAAGATCAACATACCGTGTAGGTTGGAGACCTCGGCGTTAGAACTTCTGAAATTTGACCCGTTGGGTTTCTCCTTGTTCGCCGGATCTGAAAGTGAGAGCGGGAGCTTGTTGGTTGTTGGCCATGGTGTTTGTAGAACGGATTGAAAAAGGTTTGGAATGAAAATAGGGTAGTGGGTGGATAGTATTTTTAGTGTTAGAAATTTGGAAGTTTGAAGAAAAATGGAGTGGAGTGGGTATGTAACGTGATTTTGCAGCAATGGAGGAATTGTGGTTAAGAAGACAATGGTTGGAACGGTTCTGTAATAGTCATTCTGATATATTGTGCGCGTGACGGTCGTCACGAGGGTGTGACGGTCGTAACACGGCAAAAATGCGTGCTACGCTCGTCACGAGGGTGTGACGGTCGTAACACGTTCAATGTCATTAATGGGAAGACCGTTACAAGACCGTTACAAATGTTTATATAATTTTTTTTATTATTTTCTTAATATTCTAAGTTTGAAATATTCTAATAATTATAGTTTTGAAATATTATTTACTAACACATAATGAAATAATATTTGCGTTAAATATAAACAATAAATTGAAAGAAATAAAAAAATATACTGAAAACGAAAATGAATGAAAATAAAATAATAGAAACTTGGTACTTGATAAATAATTGAATTAATCAATAAAAATTGTTTCAAAATAACTTAAATAATAAAAAATGATAAAATGCTAGAACAACTAGAATCCCCCTCACACTAAAACTAAACAGTGTCCTCACTGTATGTACAAATGCGAGAGAAGAATAAATTAAGATAACAATGGCAACTCTAGCCACGGGGAGTAGGGAACATATGCTGGTGCATGAAATCTAGCTGGTCGGTTACCAAATCCATGAAAGCGATGAAGTCCACTCGGAGAGATGTAAGCTCGCCCCGCATTTCAGTAATTTCTTCATGCAAAGAGTGCAGGGTAACAGTAGGTGGAGGCGGTGGTGGGATCTCTGGAGCCTGGGTGGCGGTCTCAGTAGAAACTATCTGCTGCTCCCATGGATCGGGAAACTGATGGTATCCCGGTGGTGTGGCAGGGTCTTCAGCATCGTGAGAGGTTTTGGGTACTTCGTAAATGTCAACAGTGGAAGGAGACGAAGGCGGTGTAGCAGGATGGTGGAGGTCAAAAAGCCAGTTTGCTTTATTATGCACACTAGTGATAGGGTTCGGGAGCATAAACTGGTGGACAGTCTCATGATTAATTAGCAGCTCAAATTCATCTGGCCCAAGATTCCCTATAAAGCTAGTGTTGAAGCAAAATTCAATGTTCATCGGCTTTATTCCATAATGCGGGGCTGATCATAGCATAGGCCTTCGGAGTCCAATTGCATTTGATATTATAGTGACTAAACCACCCAACAGGATTGGTGCATTTGGAGTCTGGATAATACGCTCCATGTTAGCTAGCATATAAGCGGCACCGTTTACCGGACGACTCTGGGAGGCACAATACATAATGAAGAGCTCATCACGAGACACAGATGTAACATTCTGCTGTTTACCAAAAAGGGTATGGGCGATGATCTTATGAAAGTACCTGATATCCAGGTTATGGATGCACTCAGAATAAAGGTCAGACGGCTCTGGATGGTTATTGCCAGCAATGCTACCCCAGAAAAAATCAAGGTCAGAATAAAGCAAGAGGTCCTCCTGGGTCATAGTAATAACACCAGGGCCAAAAGGGAATCCTAGCAGGTTGGCAAACTCCCTAAGGTTATAGCGGTAGTCCATGTCAAACAACCTGAAAGTGATCAACCCACGGTTGAATCCTAACCCGTGATTTGGAATGTAGCTCAGGGTGCTCAGGAACTCAAGGGTCAGCTTCCTGTAGGTACAATACCGTCTCCGAATAGGAGCAGTGTCCCAGCCAATCTGGTGTAGCAAATACATGACACTCTCACGAATGCCAAGAGCAGTCATAGCATGGTCATCAGCGTAGATTGTAGGGCACATTTCCCGCTCAGCCAAATCCTCAAAGCGTCTTCTTTGGTGTCTTCTTCTCAAAGTGATATTCATGTAGTTTACACGTGCCATGGAGCTAAATATGAAATCAAAAGAATTACCCCCCTGAAATTTTTTAATAAATGTTTGAAAAACTAAGTTAGTATTTTCAGGTTAAAAATGCCGAAGTTAAATAAAAAAGAAAAAGAAAGTTTAAAGGGAAAATAAAAATAGAATAAAAAGAAAACAAAAAGGAGTAAGAGATGCAACATGAAAGTTTCAAAGATTAAGAAAAAGAAAAGAAAATTAAAAACATATTAAAATAAAAATAATTAAAATAAAACATGGGTTGCCTCCCACGAAGCGCCTTTGTTTTATGTCGACGGCTTGACAGATAATACCTATTCAGTTAGGTATCGGGGTAGGTGGCTCACTTAACTGAAGATAAGCCGAATAGTCTAGATTTCCGTCGTTAAAGTAGTGCTTTAAGCGCTGACCATTGACTATGAATGGTTCGATAGAATTTCCTTTAATTTCTATCGAACCACTTGGGAAAACTTTATTAATTTCGAATGGTCCTGACCATTTGGAACGTAATTTTCCCGGGAAAAGTTTCAATCTAGAGTTGAATAGGAGCACGATGTCTCCTTCCTTAAATTCTTTCCACAAGATACGCTTATCGTGCCATTTTTTTGTTCTTTCCTTATAGATTCTAGCATTTTCATAAGCGTCTAAACGCAATTCTTCTAATTCATGGATATCTAATATTCGTTTTTTCACCAGCAATCTTGTAATATAAGTTACGGGTTTTAATGGCCCAATAAGCTTTATGTTCTAATTCTACTGGCAAATGACAAGATTTTCCATAAACTAATTTAAACGGCGTTGTTCTGATAAGGGTTTTAAAAGCTATCCTATATGCCCAAAGAGCATCATTCAACTTGGAGGACCAATCTTTTCTGGATGTGGCTACGGTTTTCTCAAGGATTTGTTTTATCTCCCTATTTGACACTTCCACTTGTCCGCTCGTTTGAGGATGGTATGGTGTGGCTATGCGATGTTTAACGCTGTGATACGGTGGGAGAACTGACTGTGGTTTTGCGTTTGTTTTCGCAAATGTTTCGGTTGAGCAAGAGTCGCCACCGACTTTTTATTTTATCCTAAGGAAAGGTTTAAAAAGCACAGCAAAAACCTTTGAGATATTTCGTGGGTTCGGGGAGTAGATTATAGAAAGGGAAGGTATTAGAACCCTTTCTATCCATGGTTATCCATGGGCTCTTAGGTACTTGCTTAGATCAACTTGCCTTGGTTTTCAATTGTTTGAAAATGGTGCTTTGTGTGTGGTTTTGAAAATGTTTTGAAAAAGATGCCTTGTCTAGGCTACCCTTGTAACAATTCTTTACTCGTATGTTTTACAAAAGGTGTTTGTCTTTTTGAAAAGATGTTTCAAGGTTTTTTGAAAGTTTGTTTTGAAAGTGTTTGTGAAGTGTGGTTTGAAAAAATAGGCAAGTGTTTTTGTTTTGCAAGTTGACAAGCACTTAAGAGCTATCTACCCTAAAGTTCTCAAAGATTTTTTTTATGTTTTAACCCTTTTAACAATTTTGTTCCACCATTGCATTTGGTGGACAATCTTGTGTTAGGATGTGAAAGGGACGGGCGCGGGTCATCGTTTAGACCATAATTGCAATGGTGCCAAGTATCTTTGGGCAATTTTCCTTTAAGGGACTTGATCATTTTTAGGCAACTTTCAAAAGCGTCATCGAGGGACTATGATCATTTTGAATTGTGTTTGTTTTGCCCAAAGAGACCTAACATGCAATATGGCCCATTATTGAAGGCAACAAGTGGAATACCCTAGGGGTGCAAGTGTGATTGGTGTTGTCCATTTTCATGCTTGATTATCTTGAAATTAGGTCCAACTATTTTTGTTCTTTTTATTTGCATACAAACCCTAATTCTAACATGGTATATTTAGAAAGCTTTAAAGTGCGAAATTTAAAGTTCCTAAGCTATTACAACATAATATGGGAAGGGGGGTACAAATGTTCAAATGGGGGGTTTTTGACAAGGAATTTAAACCTAGCTATTACATCAATTTGGAATTATTTACAAGATAATTAATTGCACAAATTAAATAGAAATAAATAAATATGCAAGATGCAAAAGATGTTTTTATATGTATGAAAAAAAAGTATTTTTTATGTCAAATAAAAATAAAAAGTATTATTTTTTTGGAGTTTTTTATGTTTTAGGGCAAAACCCTAATTTTATTAGGTAAAAGGTATTATTTATTTAATATGTACAATGTTTATTTATTATATACAAAAATAAAATAAAAATGAAGTATATTTATAAAAAGGTATTTTTAATGTTAAATATTAATAAAAAATAAAAGTGTGTATATTTTGTATTTTAACCTAAATATATTAATATATATATATATATATATGTATTTATATTATATGATAAATATATTAAACATGTATAAAAAATATAATATTTAATATTTACAAAAAAAGTATTTTTGATATAAAATGTTTTCAAAAGAGAAAATGAAATAAAAATCAGAAATAAAATATATTTGCATTATTTTTTCCTAGTTATTCTAAATAATAGTATTTATATTATTTATGCACAAAAACTAAATAAGACTAATAAATATCAAAATAAATGCAAAAAATGTAGAAAAAAGATTTTTTTATATTTTTTCATACTTAAATAAAAATATAGAAATGAGATCAAAAGAAAAAAATGGAAAATGATAAGTAAAAATCAAAATGGGCCAGGGAGGTTCAAAAGCAAAAGCAAGGTGCAAATAAGAAAAATAGAACAAGCCCAGCCCAATAGGTTCTTCTTCAACCTCTGGCCAGAACTTTGACAAAAAAACGCGCGCTTGGAACACTGGTTCAAACACCTGGATTCTTGGACTTTTAGCACAAACTTACAACATAAGAAATGTTAATCATCAAGCCACGATTCTGAATATGTAAAGAACTCCTCCTAACTCTCAGAAATGAGAGAGAATTTTATCATTCCCAAATCTTAACTTAACTTTTTATCAATATTCAGACCTTAAATTCTCACAACCTATGCAAAATAAATGGAAAGTAAAGGTATGTACAGTTTCAGGGGCATGAGTAGAACACTTCTTATTCACAAACTTAGAGCTAATGATGCCTACATTAGGGGATAGAAGTTCAAGAATATACCTGTTCAATTGAAGTTGTATCTGATGATGGAGGTACTTTCAGAGCAAGGTGATGATTGGTACAACTTCCTTGATGTCCATGGATGCTATTCCAAGTTTTACTTTGCTTTGAAACTAGCTGAATCGAGTTGTAGCACTCCACCTGTAAAAAAAGAAAATGAAAATGGCCAAACTAATTAGAGGAGTTACAGTCCACTTCTAATGCTTTGGATAGTTTGCATTGATGGTAGGGAAGGTGTTTGAAGTGGTTTTAGCAAGAATGCACGATGGAAATGAGTTATGGGATTCAATCTGCAGTAGGTGCTCTGTTTGGACAGTTTGAGAGTGATTCTGTGTTGGAGAGGGCAATGGAGGTGGATAGCTCGTGTTTCAGCTTGTGTTTTATGTTTGGAATATGTTTGACAAGTTTTCCTAAGGCTTGGTTAGCTGATATGAAAGTTGTTGTCCAAAATGCAAGCTTTCTTACACTTTAAGCAAGAGATGGCAAGTTGGTGTTTCTAGCCTGTACAGGCCCCCATTCTATGCTGAACCACTTAGTCTTGATCAGTGTAATTAGCTCCTAAACTTGTGCCAAAGAGATTTCAAATGTACTTGCTTGGATTTGCTTTAGACATAAAGTTCACTTTTGCAAAAATGGATAGAATGCTTTATCTAAAAATGGATTAAACCTTTATGCAATGCTTGAACACATAGAATATGGTCTTGGCACAATGAGTTTGCATTAAATTTATGAGTGTAAAATAGATTTAGGGCCTGTAATCAAGGAATGCATGCTGATTTGAAAATTGCCTAAGTGTATGAACATGGAAATTGGCCATAACAAAAGTGAGTTTTTCCCATATTGCAAAATTCGATTCTCCATAACCATGAGGTTGTTTGATGAGTTCTTGGACATTTTGGAAAGCTTGGAATGTGTAATACAATCCATCTTTGAAATGCAAATTGAAATTCCAAGTGGAAGTATGTGGAAAATGGTCTTAAAGTTAGGTAAAAACCTTGCCTAAAATAGGTCAAATTTTCTCTAAGTTAAGAATGGTTTGGTACCCTTGTTCCAAAAATTGTAACTTGAGATACAAGCTTCTTTTGGGAAAACTTTGTGAATCAAAGTTGTAGATTATGCAATAGGCTACAACTTTCATGTTTTGACTTTTGCTTTAATCCAAATGAATCTTGGTGAGAAAGTGGGACAAAGTTAGGAAAAAATTAGGGTTTTTCATAACTTAGAAAAATTCTAAGTTACGAAAAATCTTCATTTCAAACCCTAATTTACATTTCTTGATTTCTTGATGAACAAGTTTCATGATTTGGCATGTTTTGATGAAAAATGAATCTTGACACTTGATTTTGACCAAAAAGTCAAAGTTTGACTTTTCAGTATACAGTCAAAATTGATCAATTGACTGGGAAATTCAACTGTCAATCTTGTGCATTTGGGATCTTTTGAACTTGTTGAGCATGTCAAGATAATTCCATGGTGTCCTTGAGTCCATATATGAGCTTGGTTTGCCATTGGCTAGGTCAAACAGTCAAAAATTGCCCTTGTGCAGTCAAAACCCTAAAAATGACCATTTTGCCCTTTTGGTGATCTGATCAAATTTCTTGTGGAGTTGTGATCCAAACTTGATCAAATGGTCCATATGAGTTCATAATGTTGATGTGGGTCAATTTTCATGAGATTTGACTGTCAATTGGCCACAATTGACTTTTTCCCCAATACAGCTGATTTCTAGGTCAACTGTCCAATTGACTGGGCAAAACTTGGAATCAAGGCTTGAAACTTGATGTGGATAAACTTGGGAGTCCAACATGAAGCATGAAACTAATTTTAGGCATTTTGGCCCAAAACATCTTTGTGCAAACACAAACCCTAATTTGGGTCAACAGTGCAAGGAGAAGTCTTGAGCAGATGAAACCCTAACTGGATCTTGAGCTTCAAGGGCTTAGTGATGAGAAATCATTGAGAAATGAGAGGGCAAATTTTGGGGTACAACAGTTGCCCCTGTTCAATCTTCTTGAATCCGAAGAGTTAGATTGGCAAGTTTGCCTTTCGCGACTCGAGGGTTAAAGGAGATTGGACACTAGAGTGCCCTTAAATTTGCACTCGTCAAAGCAATGGATGCGGGAATGGGCTTAGAGATGCCATTTGGAGATGGGCTTAACGATGCCATCTGGAAGAGTGACAGAAACTTGTCGGGGATGGGCTTAAAGATGCCATCTGGGATGAGTATAAAAAAGGTGTCCATATTTAGGACCATCTTTGAACTGGGGTCTGAATAAGCAATAGATTGACATCCGTATCTGGAGGCATCCGTAAACTGTTTTCAGAGGTTGAGAAGAGTTTGAACAAGCGATAGATTAACATCCGTTGTTGGGAAGAATCCATAAGCTGTTTTCAGAAGTCTTGAGAAGAATCTGAACAAGTGATAGGTTAACATCCGTTACTTGGAGAACCCGTGAACTGTTTTCAGAAATCTTGAAGTCGAATAAGAAATAGAGCAGCATCCGTTGTTGGGAAGCGTCCGTAAACTGTTTTCAAAAGGTTGCATCTGAACAAGTGATAGATTAACATCCGTTGTTGGGAAGAATCCATAAACTGTTTTTAGAAGTCTTGAGAAGAAACTGAACAAGCGATAGGTTAGCATCCGTTACTTGGAGAACCCGTGAACTGTTTTCAGAAATCTTGAGGTTGAATAAGCAATAGAGCAGCATCCGTTATTGGGAAGCGTCCGTAAACTGTTTTCAAAAGTTGCATCTGAACAAGTGATAGATTAACATCCGTTGTTGGGAAGAATCCATAAACTGTTTTCAGAAGTCTTGAGAAGAAACTGAACAAGCGATAGGTTAACATCCGTTACTTGGAGAACCCGTGAACTGTTTTCAGAAATCTTGAAGTTGAATAAGCAATAGAGCAGCATCCGTTGTTGGGAAGCGTCCGTAAACTGTTTTCAAAAGTGTCTCGGAAGATAATGATTTTTTTTTTGTCTGTCGACTGATCTTACCTGCAAAGGCAAAGAGTTAGTTATATGCAATGTCATGATGCATGATACAATGTATGTTATATGATATGAATGTAAATGGATGCGCATGTAAGCTGGAGAGATGTCTTGCGGAGGATAAATGAATCCTAGATGGCTGAAGATAAAAGCCTCTTGACTGCTGCCGGGAAGGATAATTCCTGGTTTTTGCTGGGGAATAAGGAGCTTGGGTTGTATACCAATCTTCTGGGGAATACCAGACCTTCAAACTTCGAGGGGCCTCAGAACCACTTGTAGGGACTTGGAATTCCCTTGGTGACTTGCAGGGTAAGAGAAATTCTGATGATGTCTACTGGGGATTTTAGAACCTGGTAGACTTAAGCTGGAGAGATAAGACCAAGAATCTCTAGTCTAGTGAGAAGCATTTCTGTGGGGAAAAGGTTCACTAGTCTGGCTCCGCTGGGGGTTGATAGTTTGAAGTTTTAGCTCTGCTGGGGATACTGAAACTTAAACTCTGAGGGGAATCGAGTTCTGGAGGATTCTCTGGCTGGGGATAATAAAGATAAACTCCTCTGGGGATTGTATTGATAAGTCATGTTGGGGAACTCTGATGAACTCCGCTGGGGATAGGAAGAAATTTGCCGAGTGCGACCTTCCGTGGCAATTAGCTGAGGATAACCCAGTTATAAGCCCTTGTGAGGAATAACTTTGAAAAAAGCTCGGGAGAGACGTCCGTACTCTGCAGGGGATAAGCTTCCAGAATCTACTAGGGATAAGCTTTGAGACTTGCTGGGGATATGGAATCCAAATCTCCCGGGGATTTCCTTTGAAAGGGTATCAAGATATCCAACTGCACCTTCAACCTATCAGTAATCCTCTTTCTTGAGTCATAAGGAAATGATTATGTTCAAATGCATATGCCTATTTAACAAAACATTGGATGTTTCTCAAAATAAAACAAATAGTGCAAGAGAAAAGAAAAAGGAAATGACACAAATTTCTGGGCAAAGTATTTGTATTGACTTTCTATGAGTGTATTTGTACAAAGGAGACAATCATCCTAGTAAGAGGATTTTGTCATAAATATTGAAAGATTTATACAAAATAAGGATGGCTATGTGAAATAATTCCATGGGATTCCATTCCGCTATAGCCTTCACAACTCTGAATATTTGTCCATTCAATGCTTCGTCTGTCGATGACTGGATTGATCAGGAGCCTGGAACTAGTTGATGAAGAGATTATCTTTGAAGTGATCCGACGAGACATAGTCATACGCTTTAATTCCCTAACTTTTGCCTGAATCACCCTTTCGGGTTTTCGATCCACCGGGAAACCCTTTTTTTCCCAAGCCGCCCTTTCGGGTTTTCGACTTGTCGGGTGTACAGATTTTTTTGTTTTTATCCCTAATTTTTGCCTGAACCTCCCTTTCGGGTTTTCGATCCACCGGGGTGCCCATTTTTTGCCCAAGCCTCCCTTTCGGGTTTTCGACTTGTCGGGTTATTTTATGCGTAGTATCTTTTGACTATGTCTGCATTCGCAGGGTGCGGCAAATCATCGCCGTCCATGGTGGTCAGAATCATTGCACCACCAGAAAATATGCTCTCGATCACAAATGGTCCTTCATATGTAGGAGTCCATTTGCCCCTGGGATCACTTTGCGGCAAGATAATCCGCTTGATTACGAGATCTCCGACTTGATACACTTGACGTCTGACTTTCTTATTGAAGGCCTTGATCATCCGCTTTTGATACGTTTGACCATGGCATATAGCAGCGAGTCGCTTCTCGTCGATCAAATTGAGTTGATCAAGTCGGGTCTGAATCCAATCATCTTCATTCAAACCTGTGTCCTTCATAATCCTTAGAGAAGGAATCTGAACCTCCATAGGCAGGACAACTTCCATGCCATATACCAACGAAAATGGGGTTGCCCCGGTTGAAGTACGTGCCGTCGTACGATATCCATGTAGAGAAAACGGTAACATCTCATGCCAGTCTTTGTAAGTAACTGTCATTTTCTGAATGATCTTCTTAATGTTTTTGTTCGCAGCTTCAACATCACCGTTCATCTTTGGCCGATAGGGAGATGAATTGTGATGATAAATCTTGAACTGTTCGCACAAAGCGGTGATCATCGTGTTATTCAGATTTGTACCGTTGTCTGTGATGATCCTTTCTGGAACACCATACCGACATATGAGATTTTGCTTGATGAAGCGGGCAACCACATTTTTAGTAACAGAGGCGAAGGAAGCTACTTCGACCCATTTGGTGAAATAGTCAATGGCAACTAGGATGAAACGATGTTCGTTGGAAGCCGTGGGCTTGATCTCTCCAATCATGTCAATGCCCCACATTGCAAATGGCCAAGGAGCAGTCAGAACGTTGAGAGGAACCGGAGGGATATGAACTTTGTCAGCGTAGACTTGACATTTGTGGCAAGTACGGGAATGTTGATGGCAGTCAGCTTCCATGGTAGACCAGTAATAGCCTTCCCTTAGGATCTTCTTAGCCATTGTATGCCCGCTCAAGTGAGTGTCAAATGTGCCGCTGTGTATCTCAGTCATGATCAACTCTACTTCAGCTTTGTCTACGCATCGGAGTAATACACAATCATGGCTTCGTTTGTAAAGGATGTCGTTGCTCAGGAAGAATTTGGCAGCAAATTTCCTTAAGAACTTCTTGTCATTTACGGAAGCTCCTTCGGGATAATCTCTAGTCTGGAGATACCTTTTGATTTCATGGAACCTGGGTTGTTCCACTACTTCTTCGTTATTAATCTCGTGACAATGTGCAGGTTCATCCATTCGCTCGATGGTGATTTGGGGAGCCTCGTTATCCCAGTTGAGTTTAAACATGGAGGACATTGTAGCTAGAGCATCTGCTAGCTGATTCTCTTCTCGCGGGAAATGCTCGAAGGTAATTTGCTCGAAATGAGGCAACAATGTCAAGACATGTTCTTTGTATGGGATAAGATTATGGTGCTTGGTATCCCACTCTCCTTTGATTTGACTGATAACCAAAGCCGAATCCCCAAATACGATCAAAGATTTGATCCCCAAGTCTATAGCAGCCTTGAGACCAAAGATGCAAGCTTCATACTCAGCCATGTTGTTTGTGCAGCTGAAGCAAAGTCGGGCCGTGAAAGGTGTGTGACAACCTTCCGGAGAAATGAGTACCGCGCCGATACCGTTTCCAAGTGCATTTGAAGCACCATCAAAGTACAGGGTCCATCGGGATCCCTTTTCGGGTCCGTCATACGGTCCGTTACCTTCAATGTTATCCAAATTCATGATGTCCTCGTCTGGGAAGTCAAATCTCATGGGTTGATAATCTTCGATAGCTTGATGGGCCAGATGATCAGCTAGCACACTCCCTTTTATAGCTTTTTGGGTGGTGTACTGGATGTCATACTCAGTTAGGATCATTTGCCATCTAGCTATCCTTCCAGATAAAGCAGGCTTTTCGAAGATATACTTGATAGGATCCATTTTGGAAATCAATAAGGTAGTATGAGTCAACATATACTGTCTTAGTCGGCGAGCAGCCCATACCAAAGCGCAGCAAGTTTTCTCGAGCAGTGAGTAGCGAGTCTCACAGTCGGTAAACTTTTTGCTAAGGTAATAAATAGCATACTCTTTTCGACCAGACTCGTCATGCTGGCCCAAAACACACCCCATTGAGTTATCCAAGACGGTCAAATACATGATCAATGGTCTTCCTTCGACGGGTGGCATCAAAATAGGAGGTTCTAGCAAATACTCCTTGATTTTATCAAAAGCAGCTTGGCAATCGTCGTTCCATTCGACTACCTGATCTTTCTTTAAGAGTTTGAAAATTGGCTCACAGGTAGAAGTCAGATGAGAGATGAATCTGGAAATATAGTTCAAGCGCCCCAAGAACCCTCTAACCTCCTTTTCAGTACGGGGAGCAGGCATCTCTTGTATTGCTTTCACTTTTGCTGGATCGACTTCAATGCCTTTGTTGCTTACAATGAATCCTAGAAGTTTACCAGACCTAACTCCAAAAGTGCACTTACTTGGATTCAGCTTGAGTTTGTATTCTTTCAACCTGGCAAACAGCTTTTCTAGATGTTCAAGGTGCTCCTCCTCTGTTTGTGACCGAGCTATCATATCGTCTACGTAAACTTCAATCTCATGATGTATCATATCATGAAACAAAGCTACCATGGCACGTTGATAAGTTGCCCCAGCGTTCTTCAGTCCGAACGCCATCACCTTGTAACAGAAAGTGCCCCATTGTGTGACAAAAGTTGTTTTCTCCATATCCTCGGGGGCCATTTTGATTTGATTGTAGCCCGAGAATCCATCCATGAAGGAAAACACTTTGTGCTGAGCTGTATTGTCGATCAAAATGTCAATGTGTGGAAGTGGAAAATCATCTTTGGGGCTGGCTCTATTCAAATCCCGGTAGTCCACGCACATCCTGACTTTGCCATCTTTCTTAGGTACTGGCACGATGTTAGCGACCCATTGAGGATAGGACGTAACAGCCAGAAAGCCAGCGTCGAATTACTTCATCACTTCTGCTTTGATCTTTTCAGACATGTCAGGCCTCATTCGGCGGACTTTTTGCTTGATCGATGGACAGTCCTCTCTTGTAGGGAGACGGTGAACCACGATGTCTGTGTCTAAACCCGACATGTCTTCATAAGACCAAGCGAAGATTTCAACATACTCATTCAACAACTGTATCAGGCGTTCCTTGACACTTGGTTCCAGATTGGCACCCACTTGCACCTCTTTCCGGTCTTCCTCGGTCCCTAAGTTGACAGTTTCCAATGACTCTTCGTGCAGTAAGATGGCCCTTTCCTCTTGCTGTAGAAGTCTGGCTAGTTCCCCTGGTACTTCACAGCCTTCATCATCTTCATACTCGGCTTGATTGACCAGATCTTCAGAGTTATTGAAGGATATAGCAGAATAGTCACCCATGGAATCCGGAGTGGATGGGTACCTGCATTTGTGAGTGTGGGTGTGTGTAAGGGATAGCCATCCTTAAACAAAAAATGCAAAAGGAAAGAAAATGAACACAAGCAGTTTATCAAATGAAAAACGTCCAATGAATCATTAAACATGGCATATGGATATGAAAGTAATCAAAACCCTTACAAGTGGACCTACATGCCCCGGGCAAGGCATGAGGTGAAAAGGTAGTGTACGGATTGTTCGAAAATAAATATTACAGACCAATAGGAAATGTTTGACAGATAAATTACTGATGAATAAAAGTGATGGGGACAAAGTCTTTTGCCTCCCAGTTCCACAATCCTCCTTTGACAGTTGGGTAAATCCACTCTTCGATGTTGCTCTCTTTGTCTTCATCCTCCAAAGCATTGATTCCGTAGGGAGAAATTTTGACTGGCGCCCTTTCAATCTTCGAACGGCGCATAGCTTTCTGGCCCGCGGTAGTGAATCCTAATCCAAATTTGTCTGTCTTATGTGGAATATCAGGCAACTGCCCCCATGCTGAATTCTTCCCCTCCTTTATTGCGGCCTTTGCGTCCTCCAGAGATGCCATCCTGGCCATCTGCCTTGGTACTTCAGCTGTCAACTTTGCTACTGTTATTTCAGGAAGGACTTCTTCGAAATGCTGAAAAGGCATCTCAATGAACTCCCCCTCTACCTCCACATACCGGAAGGAGTTCAAGTGGCTGATCATGTACTCCTCTTCGCCATGGACGGTTATAATCTTCCCCTTGACAGGATACTTCAACATCTGATGTAAGGAGGAGGTGACTGCCCCGGCATGGTGTATCCAAGGCCTACCCAACAAGCAAGAGTATGACGGACGGATGTCCATCACATAGAAAGTAGATTTAAACACCTCAGTGCCTATCTTGATGGGAATATCAACCTCCCTATGGACCATTCTCTTCGAACCATCGAAAGCTCTGACAACAATGTCACTCGGATTCAACTCCAACCCTTCACAATCTAGTCGGTCCAAAGCTTTCTTAGGCAGTACATTCAGTGACGAACCAGTGTCGACCAAGACATGTGCGAGAGTAGTTCCTCGGCACTCGACTGAAATGTGCAAAGCATCATTGTGGTTTCTACCTTTAGGAGTTAGGTCGGCATCAGAGAAACCTAATCCATTGTCCGCAGTAAGGCTGGCCATGCAATTTTGAAATTGATCTACAGAGGTTTCCTGGGGCACATGGGCTGCCTTCAGGAATTTTATCAGAGCCTTAGCGTGCGCTTCCGAGAAGAGTAGTAGTGCCAACATGGAGATCTTTGAGGGGGTTTGCCCCAGTTGTTCTACCACATCGTAATCACTCCTTTTGATTATCTTCAAGATCTCATCCATTTCCTTCTTGGAGGTTTCCAGGATGACCAAGGGTTGAGCCCTCGTCCTGACGAGCTCATCTTGGATTCCCTTACCTTTATCAACAGCGGTAGGAGGGACAATACTAGGAACAACAACATCTTCAATCAATGGGGTTCTAGCAGAGAGTTTTATTGGTGTAGGGATGACCTTATCAGCAGATGAGGGTCCAAAGATTGCTCTTGGAGGGGCAATCTCTGGAGAAAATATTCTCCCGCTCCGGGTGATTTTGCTCGTGCCTGCAATGTTTCCAATGCTGGCTTCTTCATCATCCGAACTTTCTTCAGTTATTTCGATTTGTTTAATACCATGGTAGTAGACGTCACCGCCATAGTTCCATGGTATTGACTTCTCGAAAACATAGGGGACAGGCCCTGTCATTGTTATCTTCAAAGGAACAGATTTCATAGCTGGTGTAATCTTAACAGGCTTTCTGACGGCCTTGGAAAGATTGGCGTGAATGGTTATGATTGAGACATCTTCAGTATGGGTTGGAATAGCAGAAACTTTTTCAAACAAAATTTGTCGACTGTCCATTAGGCCTTGGATGCCTTTCTTCAGTAACGGACAATCAAAAGGCAGAGAATAACAACAATAGCAGTCTTCTTTACATCTCGGGAAGATCCCGACCTTTAACAGATTCTACTTGATGGTTAACAATGGAGTTATCAGATCATTGACATCAGCAACATACAAATCTTCTTCAATGGAATTGACATTTCGGCCGTGCTTCGGCATGGGAGCAGATATCACATTAGGCTTCTCCGGAGCGTCGAACTCCACCTCCTTCGCCTCTATCAGGTCTTGGATTTTATGCTTAAGTGCCCAACAATCGTTGGTGTCGTGCCCGACACTGTCAGAATGGTAGGCGCATTTAGCATTAGGATGATAATGCGGAGAGGACGTATTCACATTTTTTGGTGCCTCTTTGATAGTGGCGAGATTCAACTTCAACAGATGGGGAAGCACTTGCGCTGGCGTCATATTAATGCGGGTGAACTGCCGTTGTGGCCGTTCAACTCGTTGTTGATTTGGTCTGGACTGGTTATAGCGAGGCTGTTCACTTGAAGGGTTTTGAATCATTACGGCCCCCACGGTCGGTCGACGCTCAGTCTTCCCTGCTCTTCTCTGGGAGTATACCACAGTCGTTTCTTTCTTGAAAGGTTTCTTCTCAACACTTGCAGCGACACCCTTCTGAATCTTTCCTGACTTGATGCCAGCTTCTATTCTTTCGCCTGTTAAGATCAAATCGGTAAACCCCGCGGAAGAGTTACCAATCAGATGATTGAAAAATGGCCCAGATAGGGTCCCTAGAAACATATCAACAAGTTCACGGTCGGTTAAAGGAGGCTGCACCCTGCCAGCCAAATCCCTCCATTTTTGTGCATATTCTTTGAATCCTTCGCTGGTTCCCAGTGACATACCCTGAAGTTGGGTACGAGTAGGAGCAAGGTCAGAATTATACTGATATTGTTTGTAGAAGGCGGTGGCCAAGTCTTCCCAGTTTCGGACGCTGGTTCCCTCTAGCTGATAAAACCACTCCAGTTGAGCCCCAGAAAGGCTGTCTTGAAAGAAGTGGATCCAAAGGTTCTTATCTGCCGTATAAGGTTGAATCTTCCTTACGTAGGACCTGAGATGCATTTTTGGACAGGACAGCCCATCATACCTCACAAAAACTGGTACTTTGAACTTTGGGGGAATTACAATCCCGGCAACCAAACCCAAGTCTTCAAAATCCAAACCCGGTACTCTTTGTAGCTCCATGGCGGCCAACCTGTCTTCTAAACCCTTGTATTTATCATCAGCCGGAGGGTATTGTTGATCAGAGTAGTCTTCATCCTCTTCGACCTCCTCTTCTTCCACATCGGACTCAGAAGGTACCGCAGCCCCACCTCCTTTACTGGTTCCTTCATCAGAAGTAGGAGGAAATTCAAGCACTCTCCTGGTCTCTCCTTCAAATCTTCTCCCTAAAGTAGCCACCCCGAGTCTCTTTTTCTTCTTCTTCACTGGGTCTTTATTCCCCAGCAAGGTCTTGAGATCCTCCTGACCCTTAGCCAAGGTCATCAGGAGTTGCTGGAACTGTGCATTTTGAGTTTGCAGGTCTTTGACTGTTTGCTCGAGATCCATCCTACTGAAATAAACAGCAGACAAATAAGGAAACCTGGAGTGAGACCTGCTTATGCACATGATGAATGATATGCTTATGTATGCAATGCATTCAAGGATTTGGAACATTCAAAATTGTTGTAGACAAAAAGGAACGCACGTCATATTAATAAGAAGAAATTTGTTAGTACATAAATGCCCCATGGGCCAAATATTACAAAAACAACTTCTCAAGGCAAAAAGACGTTGCGCATCCTCTTTGGCGCAATGAAGGTGTTGAGGGACTCTTGCTCCTGGAGTCGGCGGGTAAGCTCTAGAACCTTCTTCTCACTGGCGTAGAAGCTAGCTTCAAAAGTGTTCCGTTCCTCCTTGAGCTGAATCCAACTTTTCTGCATTTCCTCCCACGATGTAGGCATGTCAGGATGTAGGATGGTGTAGGGAACCTCTCCTTCCTTGACGGGCTCTTTAATCACAGGGAGTACATGAGGATAAGGCATCATTAGACTTTGGGCTCGGGCTCGTACCCACTTGAGATAAGGCTCAAGAGGGATGGAGTTCTTGTGTCCCAGAGTCTTGCTATCAACCTTGTTGGGCCTCCCCCAAGCTCTGATGAATCTTTGGCAAAGTCCTTGCGCATCGTTGTCGAAGTCAAAAACTAGGTCAGGAATCAACATGTCGTGAGGGTCATCCCTCCGTGCATATCCAAATTGCCTCAAAGCTAGGCAAGGGTTGTAGGTGATACCTCCTCTGATTCCAAGTAAAGGAACATTAGGAAACTCTCAGCAACGATCGACAATGATGACATTTTCTCTGGACCGAGAACACCAATGTACATCAGAGTGAGTAAGAGTCATCAACCGTTGGGACCACCTTGAGCCTTGGTCATTCTTCAAGACAGATTGTGGAAGGTGCGAAATAAACCACCTTGCAAGGAGAGGAGTACAACACATGAGAACACCTCTCTTTCTCATTGTTCGTGTGTAAAATGAGTGAAGGATGTCCCCAAGCAATGTTGGTATTGGATTCTTGGACAAGAAGATTTTGACGGCGTTGACATCTACCAATTGGTCAGAATTTGGGAACAAGACCAACCCATAGATAAGGAGTGCCACAATCTCTTCAAAGGCTTGTAAGTCCAATGAATTCCAACATTCTTGTGCCTTCTCAAACAAGAATTTTGCTAAGAATCCTTTGACGCTGCTTCTGGTTTCCCAATGCCCCTTGATGTCAAATGGTTGTAGATGTAATGCTCGAGCAACATCTTCAGGCTTTGGTTCCTTTTCCGTACCGTTGAAGGGTAGTTGATTAAGGATAGGAATTCTCAGGAGTTGAGAAAACTCCTCCAAAGTGGGCACCAACTGGTAATCGGGGAAAGTGAAACAGTGGTGGAGAGGGTCAAAGAACTGGAGTAGCACTTTCATCATGTCTTCTTCAATGTTGGTGTTGACTAAGCTGAGCAGTCTACCATGTCTTTCACTGAAGGATGAACTCTCCGGAATTCTTGAGGTGAGCTCCTTGAGTTGAGGAGAGATTCTCACAAGGTTGACTTGGATGGTTTTTCTGCGAGGAATTTCCATGACCTACAAAACAAGAACAAAGATGAAGATCTAAACCCTTGAAATGGTTAGTGAATGCATATGATGCTTTATGATGTATATGATGTATGCACAAACATATGCACAAGCAAATCACACCAAACCCTAGTTTCAGGCTTGCATGGGGTTTCATAGGTAAGTACCCTCTTGAGTGTAGTTGGCTTAAAAAACCTGTCCTATAAATAGTAACCGGGTTCTAAGGAGCTCAATATCATTGGATTGTTTTCATTGTTCATTGTTTTGGTTTATCCACTTAACTAGCGACCAAAATATTCCAAGAAAACAACCCTCAATGAGTGTAGTATCGAGTATCTACCAACTTCGGACTGCACCAAAGCCGGTCATCTCACTACCCCTAATGTAAGGCCAAGATGGTCAAGTAAGGTTCTAGGTCATTAGTGCTTAGTGACATCACTCAGCGGCCCCGTACTCTCCTTGATTGAACTCAAGGGTTACCGGTACTCACAAATATGTCGCACTAATATAGCTATTGCTTCGACCGTGTCGGTATACCCCGCACAGTTTCCACAACGTATTGCTATCTATGAATGTTTCCCAAAATCCGGGTGTAGGATTGCAAACCCAAACAAGAGAGCCAAGATATAAAGCAATCAAGTCAAACAATTAATCATGCAAGAGGGTGATCTAAGCCCTAAGGTTACTCCACTTTTAAAATTGTCCCCAGCAGAGTCTCCAGTTCTGTGATACGGTGGGAGAACTGACTGTGGTTTTGCGTTTGTTTTCGCAAATGTTTCGGTTGAGCAAGAGTCGCCACCGACTTTTTATTTTATTCTAAGGAAAGGTTTAAAAAGCACAGCAAAAACCTTTGAGATATTTCGTGGGTTCGGGGAGTAGATTATAGAAAGGGAAGGTATTAGCACCCTTTCTATCCATGGTTATCCATGGGCTCTTAGGTACTTGCTTAGATCAACTTGCCTTGGTTTTCAATTGTTTGAAAATGGTGCTTTGTGTGTGGTTTTGAAAATGTTTTGAAAAAGATGCCTTGTCTAGGCTACCCTCGTAACAATTCTTTACTCGAATGTTTTACAAAAGGTGTTTGTCTTTTTGAAAAGATGTTTCAAGGTTTTTTGAAAGTTTGTTTTGAAAGTGTTTGTGAAGTGTGGTTTGAAAAAATAGGCAAGTGTTTTTGTTTTGCAAGTTGACTAAGAGCTATCTACCCTAAAGTTCTCAAAGATTTTTGTTATGTTTTAACCCTTTTAACAATTTTGTTCCACCATTACATTTGGTGGACAATCTTGTGTTAGGATGTGAAAGGGACGGGCGCGGGTCATCGTTTAGACCATAATTGCAATGGTGCCAAGTATCTTTGGGCAATTTTCCTTTAAGGGACTTGATCATTTTTAGGCAACTTTCGAAAGCGTCATCGAGGGACTATGATCATTTTGAATTGTGTTTGTTTTGCCCAAAGAGACCTAACATGCAATATGGCCCATTATTGAAGGCAACAAGTGGAATACCCTAGGGGTGCAAGTGTGATTGGTGTTTTCCATTTTCATGCTTGATTATCTTGAAATTAGGTCCAACTATTTTTGTTCTTTTTATTTGCATACAAACCCTAATTCTAACATGGTATATTTAGAAAGCTTTAAAGTGCGAAATTTAAAGTTCCTAAGCTATTACAACATAATATGGGAAGGGGGGTACAAATGTTCAAATGGGGGGTTTTTGACAAGGAATTTAAACCTAGCTATTACATCAATTTGGAATTATTTACAAGATAATTAATTGCACAAATTAAATAGAAATAAATAAATATGCAAGATGCAAAAGATGTTTTTATATGTATGAAAAAAAAGTATTTTTTATGTCAAATAAAAATAAAAAGTATTATTTTTTTGGAGTTTTTTATGTTTTAGGGCAAAACCCTAATTTTATTAGGTAAAAGGTATTATTTATTTAATATGTACAATGTTTATTTATTATATACAAAAATAAAATAAAAATGAAGTATATTTATAAAAAGGTATTTTTAATGTTAAATATTAATAAAAAATAAAAGTGTGTATATTTTGTATTTTAACCTAAATATATTAATATATATATATATATGTATTTATATTATATGATAAATATATTAAACATGTATAAAAAATATAATATTTAATATTTACAAAAAAAGTATTTTTGATATAAAATGTTTTCAAAAGAGAAAATGAAATAAAAATCAGAAATAAAATATATTTGCATTATTTTTTCCTAGTTATTCTAAATAATAGTATTTATATTATTTATGCACAAAAACTAAATAAGACTAATAAATATCAAAATAAATGCAAAAAATGTAGAAAAAAGATTTTTTTTATATTTTTTCATACTTAAATAAAAATATAGAAATGAGATCAAAAGAAAAAAATGGAAAATGATAAGTAAAAATCAAAATGGGCCAGGGAGGTTCAAAAGCAAAAGCAAGGTGCAAATAAGAAAAATAGAACAAGCCCAGCCCAATAGGTTCTTCTTCAACCTCTGGCCAGAACTTTGACAAAAAAACGCGCGCTTGGAACACTGGTTCAAACACCTGGATTCTTGGACTTTTAGCACAAACTTACAACATAAGAAATGTTAATCATCAAGCCACGATTCTGAATATGTAAAGAACTCCTCCTAACTCTCAGAAATGAGAGAGAATTTTATCATTCCCAAATCTTAACCTAACTTTTTATCAATATTCAAACCTTAAATTCTCACAACCTATGCAAAATAAATGGAAAGTAAAGGTATGTACAGTTTCAGGGGCATGAGTAGAACACTTCTTATTCACAAACTTAGAGCTAATGATGCCTACATTGGGAGATAGAAGTTCAAGAATATACCTGTTCAGTTGAAGTTGTATCTGATGATGGAGGTACTTTCAGAGCAAGGTGATGATTGGTACAACTTCCTTGATGTCCAGGGATGCTATTCCAAGTTTTACTTTGCTTTGAAACTAGTTGAATCGAGTTGTAGCACTCCACCTGTAAAACAAGAAAATGAAAATGGCCAAACTGATTAGAGGAGTTACAGTCCACTTCTAATGCTTTGGATAGTTTGCATTGATGGTAAGAAAGGTGTTTGAAGTGGTTTTAGCAAGAATGCACGATGGAAATGAGTTGTGGGATTCAATTTGCAGTAGGTGCTCTATTTGGACAGTTTGAGAGTGATTCTGTGTTGGAGAGGGCAATGGAGGTGGATAGCTCGTGTTTCAGCTTGTGTTTTATGTTTGGAATATGTTTGACAAGTTTTCCTAAGGCTTGGTTAGCTGATATGAAAGTTGTTGTCCAAAATGCAAGCTTTCTTACACTTTAAGCAAGAGATGGCAAGTTGGTGTTTCTAGCCTGTACAGGCCCCCATTCTATGCTGAACCACTTAGTCTTGATCAGTGTAATTAGCTCCTAAACTTGTGCCAAAGAGATTTCAAATGTACTTGCTTGGATTTGCTTTAGACATAAAGTTCACTTTTGCAAAAATGGATAAAATGCTTTATCTAAAAATGGATTAAACCTTTATGCAATGCTTGAACACATATAATATGGTCTTGGCACAATGAGTTTGCATTAAATTTATGAGTGTAAAATAGATTTAGGGCCTGTAATCAAGGAATGCATGCTGATTTGAAAATTGCCTAAGTGTATTAACATGGAAATTGGCCATAACAAAAGTGAGTTTTTCCCATATTGCAAAATTCGATTCTCCATAACCATGTAGTTTTTTGATGAGTTCTTAGACATTTTGGAAAGCTTGGAATATGTACTACAATCCATCTTTGAAATGCAAATTGAAATGCCAAGTGGAAGTATGTGGAAAATGGTCTTAAAGTTAGGTAAAAACCTTGCCTAAAATAGGTCAAATTTTCTCTAAGTTAAGAATGGTTTGGTACCCTTGTTCCAAAAATTGTAACTTGAGATACAAGCTTCTTTTGGGAAAACTTTGTGAATCAAAGTTGTAGATTATGCAATAGGCTACAACTTTCATGTTTTGACTTTTGCTTGAATCCAAATGAATCTTGGTGAGAAAGTGGGACAAAGTTAGGAAAAAATTAGGGTTTTTCATAACTTAGAAAAATTCTAAGTTATGAAAAATCTTCATTTCAAACCCTAATTTGCATTTCTTGATTTCTTGATGAACAAGTTTCATGATTTGGCATGTTTTGATGAAAAATGAATCTTGACACTTGATTTTGACCAAAAAGTCAAAGTTTGACTTTTCAGTATACAGTCAAAATTGATCAATTGACTGGGAAATTCAAATGTCAATCTTGTGCATTTGGGATCTTTTGAACTTGTTGAGCATGTCAAGATAATTCCATGGTGTCCTTGAGTCCATATGTGAGCTTGGTTTGCCATTGTCTAGGTCAAACAGTCAAAAATTGCCCTTGTGCAGTCAAAACCCTAAAAATGACCATTTTGCCCTTTTGGTGATCTGATCAAATTTCTTGTGGAGTTGTGATCCAAACTTGATCAAATGGTCCATATGAGTTCATAATGTTGATGTGGGTCAATTTTCATGAGATTTGACTGTCAATTGGCCACAGTTGACTTTTTCCCCAATACAGCTGATTTCTAGGTCAACTGTCCAATTGACTGGGCAAAACTTGGAATCAAGGCTTGAAACTTGATGTGGATAAACTTGGAAGTCCAACATGAAGCATGAAACTCATTTTAGGCATTTTGGCCCAAAACATCTTTGTGCAAACACAAACCCTAATTTGGGTTAACAGTGCAAGGAGAAGTCTTGAGCAGATGAAACCCTAACTGGATCTTGAGCTTCAAGGGCTTAGTGATGAGAAATCATTGATAAATGAGAGGGCGAATTTTAGGGTACAACAAACGCCATATTTTGAAAGTAGTTTTTTGAAAATTCTAGAGATAAAATGGGAACCGCCATCACTGATTACTAGTCTTGGTACACCGAATCGTGGGAAGATAACATGCTTGAATAGTTTAAGTACCACTCGTGTATCGTTTGTGGGTGCAGCGGTGGCTTCAATCCATTTTGACACGTAGTCAACAGCTACCAATATATACTTATTTCCAAAAGATGCGGGGAACGGTCCCATGAAATCAATTCCCCGCACATCGAAAATTTCTACTTCGAGAATTCCTTTTTGCGGAATTTCGCCGCGCCTAGATATATTCCTTGTGCGTTGACATCTATCGCAGTTCATAATTGCTACGTGAACGTCTTTCCATAAAGTATGCCAAAAGAAGCCAGCTTGAAGTATTTTTGCACAACTTTTCGATGTACTAGCATGTCCACCATAAAGGGCGGAATGGCAATGGGAGATGACGTCGTCTATTTCAATGTTAGGAACACAGCAACGGTAGATACCATCGGCGCCTCTTTTAAAGAGTAATGGTTCATCCCAAAAGTAGTGTTTAAGATCATGGAAGAATTTCTTCCGCTGTTGGTACGTTAAATCAGGTGGTAAAACACCGGCAGCTAAATAGTTGACGAAATCAGCGTACCACGGTAATATGGTGTTGGTACAAATGGCTTTTACTACCGCAGTTGTTAAAGGTTCATTGTGTTGATCTAAATTGTCGGTAAGAGCTATCTCTAGTTTAGCGATAAGGCATTCATAAGGGAAATCTTCGTTTATGGGAACACTCTCGGTTTGGATTCCATCTAATCTTGATAAATGGTCTGCTACCACGTTTTCAGTCCCTCTTTTGTCTTTTATTTCCAAGTCAAACTCTTGTAGGAGTAAGATCCATCTGAGTAGTCGCGGTTTGGCGTCTTTCTTACTTATCAAGTATCGGATCGCAGCATGATCCGTGTAAATAATGATTTTGGCGCCTACTAAGTAGGAACGAAATTTATCCAATGCGAATACAACAACTAAGAGTTCCTTCTCCGTAGTGGCGTAATTCATTTGTGCGGGATCGAGTGTTCTGCTTGCGTAGTAGATAGCGTGAAGCTTTTTATCTTTGCGTTGTCCTAGGACTGCGCCTACAGCATAATCGCTCGCATCGCACATTATTTCAAATGGTAGGTTCCAATCAGGAGGTTGCATAATAGGTGTTGAAATTAAGGCTTCTTTAAGCGTCTCAAATGCGTTTAAGCATTTATCGTCGAAAATAAACTCAGCTTCTTTCATTAATAATTGAGTTAGTGGCTTAGTGATTTTAGAGAAATCTTTTATAAAACGTCGGTAAAAACCAGCGTGTCCTAGAAAACTTCTTATTTCTCTAACTGTTTTGGGTGGTTGAAGGTTTTTGATAATCTCGATTTTTGCTTTGTCGACTTCAATCCCTCTGTTTGATACAATGTGACCCAACACAATTCCTTGTCTCACCATGAAGTGACATTTTTCCCAATTGAGCACTAGGTTGACATTGACATAGCGTTTCAGTACTAATTCAAGATTTGATAAACATCCGTCAAAACTTTCTCCACAGACAGAAAAATCATCCATGAATACTTCCATAATTCTGTCTAAAAAGTGCGAAAATCGCCATCATGCATCGTTGGAAAGTTGCAGGTGCGTTACATAGTCCAAATGGCATTCTTCGGTATGAAAAGGTACCATAGGGGCATGTGAACGTGGTTTTCTCTTGATCATCAAGATGAATGGGAATTTGGAAGAATCCTGAGTATCCGTCAAGATAGCAGAAATGGGAATGTTTGGCTAAGCGCTCGAGCATTTGATCAATGAATGGTAATGGGAAATGGTCCTTGCGTGTAGCTTTGTTTAGTTTTCTATAATCGATACACATTCTCCATCCTGTTTGGGTATGTTGTGCCACCGATTCGCCTTTTGTGTTTGTTATAACTGTAACACCTCCTTTCTTAGGTACTACGTGAACTGGACTGACCCAGTTACTATCTGATATTGGGTATATGATGCATGCCTCTAGTAGTTTTTGCACTTCTTTCTTAACGACTTCACTTAGGATAGGATTTATTCGTCTTTGATGTTCTCTAGAAGTCTTGCAGTCCTCCTCCAGCATAATGCGGTGCATACAGAGAGAAGGGCTTATTCCTTTTAGATCTGATATATTATAGCCTAACGCGGTTGGATACTTCCTTAACACACTAAGAAGTTTTTCGGTTTCGATCTTCCCTAAATTGGCATTGACTATAACTGGTCATTCGAGTTCTTTATCTAAAAGTTCATACCTAAGATCTTCAGGTAATGTTTTAAGTTCTATACCAGTTTTCTTATTGGTTGGGGTAGGATCGGGTGTTAAGGCGAAACATTCGCTTAGGTTGGTATCTAGATGTTCTTGTTTCCAGTCATCGTCCTTGAGGATAGTTGGTGTCGGAATTTTCAGAATCTCAGAATAGGCGTCTTCTTGGCTTTCTAGTTCTTTGACACATTCATCAATAATATCTAGGAGACAGCATGAGTCATCTATAGCAGGGGCTTTAAAGAATTGGGAAAGAATGAATTCTACTTTTTCTTCTCCCACCTCGAAGGTAAGATTTCCTTTCTTAACGTCAATGATGGCTCCTGCAGTAGCTAAAAATGGTCTTCCTAGTATGATGGGAATGTTTGAATCTTCCTTGATATCCATTATTATAAAGTCAGTCGGTATGTAAAATTGTCCTATTCGGACATGAATGTTTTCTAGCATCCCAACAGGGAATTTGACTGATTTGTCAGCTAGTTGTAGGGACATCTTGGTAGGTCTCATGTCGCCTAATTTGAGCTTCTCGCAAATAGATAAGGGCATTAGACTAACACTTGCTCCTAAATCGCATAGAGCTTTGTCTATGACAGATTTTCCAATTACACATGGTATGGAGAAACTACCAGGATCTTTTAGCTTTGGAGGCATGTTATTTTGGATTATGGCGCTACATTCGGCAGTTAGCATAACGGTTTCGTTTTCATTGATTTTCTTCTTATTAGACAATATCTCTTTTAAGAATTTAGCATATGACGGCATTTGGGTTATAGCTTCTGTAAACGGAATAGTAACGTTTAATTGTTTCAGAAGTTCTACAAATTTCTTGAATTGCCCCTCGTTCTTGGATTTTGCAAGTCTTTAAGGGTACGGAATTGGTGGTGTATATGGTGGTGGAGGCACGTAAGGTTTTTCTGAAGCCTCTCTGTTCTCATTCGCGTCTTCCTCTACATTCTCAGATTGATCTTTCGACTTCTCAACTTCCTTTTCAGGTTTCTGATACATGGTTGGGTTTTGGAGTCTAGGATCTACCGGTCCATCGAGGGCTGTCCCACTTCGTAATGTGATAGCATTTGCATGTCCTTTAGGATTGGGTTGTCGCTGCCCAGGAAATGTACTAGCAGGTGCGGCAGAACTAGCTTGGTGTTGTGCTACTTGGGAGATTTGGGTTTCTAACATTTTATTGTGAGTTGCTAGGGCATCTACCTTATTTGCTAATAGCTTCAATTGTTCACCGGTGTGAATGTTTTGATTGAGGAATTCTTTGTTTTGTTGAGCTTGATTAGCGATAAAATTTTCCATTAGGATTTCAAGGTTAGATTTCTTAGGAATGTTAGGAACATTAACATCGGGTTTTTGATAACCTGGAGGTACAGCAGGTGCTTGGCCAGGTGCATATAAAGCGCTATTGCTCTTGTACGAGAAGTTAGGATGGTTCTTCCAACCAGGATTATAGGTATTAGCATAAGGATTACCTTGAGCGTAATTTACCTGATCAACTGATATTTCTGCTAAGATTTGACATTCGGTTCCAACATGACCAGGGACTCCACAAACTTCGCAGTTTGGGGTAAGTGCAACCACGGTGGCCGCAGGAGGTAAGGTCAAGCTTTCTATCTTTTGGGTAAGAGCATCTACCTTAGCATTAAATTTATCTAGGCTACTAATCTCGTACATCCCACCTTTGGTTTGAGTTTTCTCCACAGATGTTCTTTCTCCTCCCCACTGATAGTGGTTTTGAGCCATATTTTCAATGAGTTGGTTAGCTTCGTCATAAGGCTTGTCCATCAGCATACCACCTGCGGCGACATCTATAGAGAGTCTTGTGTTGTACAAGAGTCCATTATAAAACGTGTGGATGATCAACCATTTTTCTAGTCCGTGATGTGGGCATATTCGCATCATATCTTTGTAGCGTTCCCATGCATCGAATAGCGATTCAGTATCCTTCTGCCTAAATCCGTTGATTTGGGCTCTTAGTGCAGCAGTCTTGCTTGGAGGAAAGTACCGTGCTAAAAATACAATCTTGAGTCCTTCCCACGTAGTGACAGAATTTGATGGCAAGGATTGCAACCAAGCCCAAGCTCTATCTCTTAGCGAGAAAGGGAAAAGATGTAATCTTATTGCATCTTTACTAACACCATTTGCTATAACTGTGTCGGAAAATTGAACGAATTTTGTAAGATGTTCATTTGGATCCTCGGAAGGATCTCCAGAGAATTGGCGTTGTTGGATAGCTGATATCAATGACGGTTTCAACTCAAAATCGTTTCGATTTATTGCTGAAGCAGCAATGCTGTTGTGGGGTTCTTATTGTGATGGATCTGCGTACTCCTTCAGTGGACGGGTCCTTTGTTCTTCGACCATGTCTAATTCTGGATTAGTTTCTATTTCAGAGGAAGAATTAGAATTTGTTTCAGAATCAATCTTGATTTCGGGTTTGGGTAAGGGAATAGCGTGATTTAAACAGTAATCCCTGACTGCACGTCTTATGGAAAGGATTTGTTCAGGTTTGTCCGTCGATTTGTCAAGTGGTTCGCCTTGTGAGCGAGTCCTTGGCATACAAATCGAAAAAAGGTTTCTGTTGCCTAGTCTAAACGCGCAACAGAAGAATCGTAATTAATTGACTAATCAGTCCCCGGCAACGGCGCCAAAAACTTGATCGGGACTTTATGAGTCTATTGGGATACTAACTGCAAGTATACAGTTTAGTCGTTCTAGTTTTAAATGATTATCGAACCCACAAAGACTGAGGATCAATCGCATACTATCTAATGCTACAATTGTTTAACTAAGCGATGAATATTTGGTTTTAAGGGGGAAATAGTTTAATTAAAAATAATAGTAATAGTTATACCGGTATGTGATAGTCGGACTTCGGGAATTCGGTGAATCGCTTGGCCTATAAAGTATTTCGGTAAAAACTAATTGTTTAAAAACCTGAGACATACACTTTCGTGTTCATGAAATAAGTCATGCTACTAAACCTAGTGGATGCACTTTAAATTTAATAACACTTTTTGAAAACAATTTGAGTTTAATTAATTTATTAAAACACTCTCGTGTATTTAAAAATTAATGTTTCGTTAACAATATCTGGGTTGAACCCCAGCTCTCGCATGCAGGTTCTTGCCTTAATTAATTTCCCACTCTCGTGGCAAAATCGTGTTAATTATCCTCTCACTCTCGTGACAAGGGTAGTTAAATTAAACATGGAAATTGGAAACCATAAATTGTTTTATAAATGTTTTTGGCCAAGGTATCACTGAATTCTTTCGGTACTTAAGAGTCACATACCGGTACAAATAATTTAGCCGGACATAATATATTTAATAACTATGCAATTCAAAATATAATCCATAAAAATAATTGGCATAATACAAGAATGAATAAATATTAATTGCAATAAAAAAACCTGGAAATAACGTTGCTATGGTAATCTTGAATGTTACAATATTCCTTGCAGCTCGATCGAAATCAATAAATTGTGTTAATTCTTAAATGAAGAATTAACACCCTAAAACTAATGTTGGAAATAGAAATTACAGTAATGTAGAAAAAAAACTCTAAAACAAGGAAATAGAAATAATTGCAGAAAGTAGAAATTTGGTTCTGGGAGAATTTCTTCGACCTTCATCCCTTTGCACTACCACATATATATATATATATATATATATATATATATATATATATATATATATATATATATATATATATATATATATATATATATATATATATATATATATATATATATATATATATATATATATATATATATATATATATATATATATATATATATATATATATATATATATATATATATATATATATATATATATATATATATATGAGAAAATATAGCAGTTGAAAGAATCTTGGGAAAAGGCTTGAGTGGAGGAAATATAGGATGCATGGTTACTGAGTGGAGGAAATATTGGAGAAGAATTCTACCCTCACGTTGCCCACATCTCCACTAATTCATAACGTTCATCTTTACGTGCGTGACGGTCGTCACAGGTGGGTGACGGTCGTCACAGGTGGGTGACGGTCGTAATGCGCTTGAATAGCGCATTACGCTCGTCAATGATGTGTGACGAGCGTTCTTTCTAGTTGGGGATGCGTTACGGTCGTCACAGGTGCAAAATCTGAGATTTTGTTCTTTTCTCTTCTGTTTCTTGTTTAGCTTTCTTCATGTGGTCCCTTTTCATTGTCTTGAGTTGACAAATGTTGTACCTGTGAAAAGACATAAAAACTCGGAATAATCGGGAGTTAGACGACTCAATGTATTATAAAATCGGTAAAAAGCATAGTAATTATATGATACGATTTCTCGTTATCAATACTACAGTAATCCATATTGTTATTCTGCTAATTTATATCGTTACTGTCACTAATCCTAATGTTATAATTCTAACACCAGCCTCTAAACATCTACTATTCATCATTCTGTCCAAAAATCAGCACAACGGTCATCTACGGGAATTAGTTCTAAATCCTGTATTATCTGCTAGGATTACACTTCTTATCCATCATTTAATCACCTAGAATAAAGCTCATCACGTTAGCTAATCAACACTTTGAATGACATATCAAACAACATCCTAAAACCCAAGTTACAGCAATTAAAAGCCAATTCTGTCAAAAACCAGACATTATGTATCGACATAAAACCTTATGGATCGCCTCATCCTGCTTCATCTATACACTATGAGTCGACACATCCTCCTTATGGATCGACTCATCTTGGCTCAAACACAGCATGTATCGACACATGCTTCTCACCGATCGACTCATCCTGAGTCTTACAACTATCATGTATCGACGCAAGCCCTTTTTGTATCGACTCATCCTGAGTCTAACATCGCCCATGTATCGACTCATCCAGCTTGAGGTCGACACATACTGACCCTTCCTGCATAATTCTGCATTTTCCTCTGTATTTACACTACGTGAATCATGTTACAACCCTCCAAACCTTATTATAATCATGATATTTCATCTCCTAACATTATCCTCTATTACCACATCGATCAAACAACATCGTAGCATTGTTATTCATCTAAATTTCATCAAATCTTCATCATACATCATCACACATATCCAATTCAAGAACAAAACGACAATCCTCTAACCCCACATATCAAACATCATGAACCCAATTATAAAGTCAGAACCCCACCCTTACCTTGGATTGAAGGTCGCTCTACAATTTCTGGGTTGAATCTTCGTTCTTGCCGTTTTCCACTTTTTCCAGCAGCTTCACGTTCTCTTCCAAATCCTTATTTCTTCCTATTGCTTCCTTCTTCTATTCTAACAACAAATAATAAAATAACCTAATATTCTATTATTCCTTAGTAGGCTCCAAACCTACACCCCCTTATTACTTCTACTCTCTCAAAATAAGCCCACATTAAATAATATTACACTTCTAATATTATTTCACCACATAATAATATATCTCTAATATTATTTCTCCACTTAATAAAATAAATCCAATTTAATTATACCACATCTTCACAAATATTCCAAAAATAATTTAATTAAATAATTAATTAAATTACGGGCGTTACAACACACTCCAACTTTCATGTTCAAATATTTTCAAAATAAAGCTTGAATCAATGAGATAATTGGCTATGAATGCATGCACATCACTTTCTTGATGAAATGCATGACCTGGATGGACAACTCATGCGTGCAACATGCCTTGTGCTGGGCAAAATGACAACTTGCATGGTACCTACTTCCCATGATTATATCTTAAAATGTAGGTGTTATTTTGAGAAACTTCCTGAAGCAAACTTGTTCCTCACGTTTATGGCTTGATCTTTGATGTTGAAATTTTTTCCAAATAATGAAAATTTCCAATAGAAAAGTAATGACATATGTGTGCCCATAAATTGTTTGATGAAATGGATGGCCTGGCGCGCGCGTGACATGCCCTGTGCTAGGAAAAATGACAACTTGACACTCCAAATCCTAAGCATTATATCTCATTCTACACTTGACCATTTAAGATGATTCTTGAATAAAAAATGAAGAGAAAACTTCAAACTCCAACTTTCATGTTTCCAACTTTTTGATTTGAGCTCAAATGGACATTCAAAATTAACCCAGAAGTAATCAGATTTTTGTATATTATCCAAAATTTCACTAAGTGTTCAGAAGTTTCCAAGCTCAATAACTCTTTTTAATTTCACTTTTTTGACTTGAGTCCTCAAAAGAAAAGTTGTAGAACTTTTCCTCCTCTTTCCAAGCATGTAAAGTTTACTCATTTTCAATAAAAATTGAGAAAGTTGTGATGGTTCAAAATTCAGTACTATGAACACTTAGAAAAATTCAATTTCCAAATAACTTTTTACACAAGTTATCTCCAAATCAACTCTTCTTCGCGATTTTATGCCACCATTGACCATGAAATGTGAAAATAGGGACATTCAATTGATGGTTGACCAAAAGTTCACTTGGTCAACAGTTGACTTTTGTTGACTTTTGACAAAATGACCATTTTACCCCTTTTGATCAATTGAACCCCTTTCAAATCAAAATTGAAGATAAAACTTCCAATCATATATGATCATGAACATATAGAGAAGCATGGAATCAAGTATTGACCAAAAATTCAGAGGTTTCCTGATTAAATTCCAAACCCTAGTTTTGATCCTCTGTGCTGGGAGATGGTAAGATAAGTGCAATTGTGTCATTACCTATAATATGGCATTCAAAGAAACATATATACACATTTGGATTTTAGTTAATAAAACACATATATAAGACACACACTTCAAGGTGCTTGATGATCTATCAAGAGAAAACCTAAAGATAGGATGAAGTAGAAAAAGTACCCAAACTCTAATGTGTGATTTTGATGCATTGATGATATGAGATGATGGGAAATCTTAGGGGCAAAAATTGGGGTACAACATGTAAGCTATTTGGTTTTCTAATTAATGGCCTTCTATCAATTATTATAGTCAGATATGGCTACTGACAAAATAGTATATGGTTCTGATGCATCCTTTTCCATTTCCATGGTCGAAAATCAGGTAACTTTTAGTATTATTATTGTTTTGAATGTTCTTTAATTACATTAGTTTAGTGTAATTGATTGGTTTCCATTATGTATTTGCAACCTCAAAATAATCCATTGACGACTACAACAAATCCACCTCAAACTATTGATTTGGACAGTGTTCAAAATAAAAAGAAAAGGAAAGTTGGAAAAGTTGATGATTCTAATGCCGATGATTCTAATGATGGAGATTCAGGTAAACAAAAACTTTGCAGGTATAAATCTTGGGTTTGGGATCATTTTACAAGTGATGATTCAGGTACTCGGGCTAAGTGTAATTGTAAGAATAAAATTTGGATATGTGTTTAATCTCTAAGTTTTGATAATAACAAGCATATATTTTATGCAGAAAAATTTCAATTTTAATGGTTTCATTGAGTGTGCAGATATACATTGTTAGTATTTTGGATAGAATTAATCAAGGTATCATCAAAATCACATTACCACTCAGAAGAAGAACCATTGAGTTATGTTTCTAATGTAAAATTAGTAGTTCTATGGAATGCTAAATGTTCGACAAGAAAAGAATCTCAATGAGTTTCCAAGAAGAAAGAATTTATGATAAGTTATTGCTTCAAGATTAGAAATCAAGAGGAGATAAGAAACAAGCTTCCAATGTAGAAGATCAGAAGTCAAGACTAGTTCATTAGAAGAGTTGTTGCCTATGATTCTAAAGACGAAGTCAAGATTCTGAACACATACACAGAAAGTTTCTACTCTAAGATCGGAAGTCAACATTTGCTCATCAGAAGAGTTATTTCTCATGTATCTAAAGAGAAAGTCAAGATTCTGAAGACTCAGAGAAGTTCATGGAATATTCACCTTCATTTAATATCAGAAGTATTCCATTATAAGTGTGATACAGTGGCCAAAACCGGACTGTTTTAGGAAAATGCTGGTTTGTGTTTTGCGTTTGTGTTTGCAAAATGTCGCGGTAAGCAAGAGTCACCACCAACTTTTATTTTATCCAACTGGAAAGAAAAAAAGCACAGAAAAATTCCTTTTTCGAGATTTTGAGTACGGGGGGTAGATTATAGAAAGGGAAGGTATTAGCACATTTTCTATCCGTAGTTTTCTACGGGCTCTTAGGTACTTGCTCATCATTTTAAAAATTGCTTCTGTATTTGTGTGTTTTGAAAAGTTTTTGTTTTACTTTGTTTTAACCCTTGCTTCTGTCTTCAAGAGTGTTACGAAGTATTTTGAAAACTTTGTTTGAAAAGTGTGTAAGTGTGGAAAAGTTTGATTTTGAGCAAGTACCTACTAGCATCTACCTACTCGAAAAAAGAGAATATTTATGTTCTTGTTTCCTTTAGAGAGTGTTATCCCACTATTAGTGAGTAGGTAGCACCATCGTTGGAGTTGTAAGGGTCAATTCGAAAGGGACGTACAATCACTAAAGCAATGTTAGGACGTCTTAGTAATAACCCTAATGTCTTAAGATCAATATTCGAGGCAACATATCTGAGGCAACTTTTCCGAGGGGGACTTTGATCTTTGTTTAGACAAGAGAGCGACCATTAAAACACCCTATACTTAATGATCGTTTACCGAAGGCAACTGAAGTGAGAGTATACCCTAGGAGTGCGCATGTGCGAGTGATTCAATTTCAAGTTTATTATCTTTGCACATTTAGGGTTTGCTAACTGTTTTAATTTTAACATACATTCTTGTCATACAACCCTATTATCATACATCTAACAGTTAATATTTTGCGGAAATTAAATTGCGGAAAGTAAAGCTACGCTATTACAAGGCTCCAGGTATTAATTACATAGCCAAAAAACCCCGCTAAAATGATAAATAAACAGAGAAAGTCCTAATTAATCTATTACATCCTGTGAGCAATTACATCAATATTGTAAAAAAAAAATAAACTCGCGCGAGGAATTAAGAACGAGAAGAGTTAGGGTTTTGACCCCGTCTAACCTAATCACAAGAAAAAAAAACATTTTTCTTTGATTGTTTTTGAATTTTTAAGGAAAAGTAAAAGGTTTTAAATTAAATATGAATCTAATTACCAATTAAATTAAATTAAGAAAAATATTAGATTTGACCTATTTTTGTGTTTTTGGTTATTTTTAAGAAAAAGAAAATAGGAATTAAATTAAACTAAAACCCTAATTTTCTAATTGTTTTTAATTTATTTACAAAAGGAATTAAAGTTAACTAATAAATTAAATAAACTAATTAAATTAATTTTTGATAAAAAAATAAACCTAAATCTAATTTGATGAAAAATTATTTTTATGATTTTTGATAAAAAAAGAAAATTTATTTTGTGTTAGTAAAAAAAAAATTAAATGAATTAATAAAGAAAATATAAGGAGAAAAAAGAAAAGGAAATTTGGGCCTGTAAAAACAGCAATTGGAGGGTGTTGATAGCAAACTTTGGGCCCAAACAAACTGACCCACGTTTGACTTCCTGGATCCAGCGTTGTGCATTGACTAGGGACCTTGGTAGACCTTCAGATGATGACCTTTAAATCCAGCGCATGGACATCTGGCTAGCTAAGCATTGAAGGAGTATGGTGGACGCTTGGACCAGAGATGTATTGAATCTGTAATAAGAAAACAAGAAAATAGCATTTGTGTTGGGGCCTGGGATCGAACCCAGGTCCCCAGGCTTCAACCATCACCTTGTTGCCAACTGTACCAAACACGTTTGTTGTATGTAAGATAACAATTAAACAATATATTCAAAACAAACAAAATAAAAAAACATCCGTGCGAAAGTTTGAATGGGCTAATGGGATGGTGCCACGCCATCGTCCCCAACCTCTCTCCGTTGGTAAAAGTCAGAGACTTTTACCTACGGACAAATGTCCGTCACTAGAGCTCCTGCACATTTCAAAATCAAATACAGGCACGATCAATGGATTCTAATGCTATAGATCAAATCGCCTTGGTCTGCTAAGCATCATGGTGCCATTATTGTGGACCAATTTTACCTGTATACGAAGATCCTAAAACGAGTCACAAAACCCTAATAATGGCAAATCTCTATAGAGTTAGAAAAAAATGCAATTAATTGTTATGAACAGCTTGCAAATGCTTCAAGGAACAAGATTATGTAGGTAATTCATGCTATAAGTGCCATAATCATGTGATTTGATTTCAAGAAAAAGCCATGGTCGTGGATCACTTACAGTGAGTTCTAACGCTGGAAAATGCTTGTTCTTGATAGGTACAGCTTTCTTGTATGTCTGTGATACGAATGGGATGGCTTAGGAATCTTGAAAACGCATGGAAGTGCAAAATCAGGTCACCACTTTCTTTTAGTTTTTTCAAGTTTGGTTCTCTTTCTACACGCCTCCAAAACCTTCTCTTTTGATCTGCTTTTGTCCACTATATACCAAGGAACAAATTAGGGTTACAAACATGCCTTCAATCCTTGTCAATTATGATTTTTGATCTTGATTTGATTCACTTGAAAATCTTTCCAAAATAGGTCAATATCAATCTTTTTATGCACACATATGCCTTGCACGATTTGATTCACTTGCTAGCTGTATAAGGAACCTGAAATGTGCACAAAATCTTAAGGTTTCAATGGTTTGGATATTTTCATGATTTATTTTGATTTAAATTGATTTAATTGAAATAATAAATCAAAATAAATAGCAAAAATAAGATAAAGGCAATTGGAAAGAGATAGGGCTCGTGGACCATTCTACCAACTCAAAACAGGTGCCAAAAGTTAGGCCCATTTAACAAAAATTGCAATTTGAGGCACTTTTGACTTTTGACAATTTTGCAAAAAAGGTCAACTTCACCAATGTATAACTTCATCAATTTTGACTCTTTGAAGGTGTTCTTGGACTTTTTAGAAATATCAATATGTCCTATAAGCAACCCTTTTGGTCTCATCTCAATTGGGTCTTCCATGTTCATGTATGAAGCTTTAACAAAAAAGGTGTTTTTGTTGACTTTTCAAAATGACCTATAATGTCTAAATTCACAACTTCTTGTGAGTGCATATTTTGAACTTGGGAGCTGAAGATGAATTGTAGGCCATTGAATCCTATTCAAAATTAGATTTGTATGGGTCATTTCTCATAAAGAATGAGAAAGTTATGCTTGGTCAAAGTTGAGTTGACTTTTCCTACAAACCCCTAATTTAGCAACTTTTGGGCTTTGATGAATTGTGAGCAATCCTTGAGGAATCATGATCAACCCTTGATCAAATGATGAATAATACTTCAAAATGAGGATGTTGACCAAAAATCTTGAGGTTTGACTGTATGGGGACCACAGTTGACTTTTGCCCTAACACAGTCGATTTTCAGGCCTTTGAGCAATTGACTGAGCAAACTTTCTCTGCAAGGCTTGAAACTTGACATGGATGATCTTGAGAATATATTAGGACAATGGTGAGAATTTGGTATCTTGGACTCAAGTATCTTGATGCAACATGAAACCCTAATTTAAGGTAGACTGCCTTAGGAGAGAGCTTGTCTGGTCAATCCTTGGACTTCCTTGAGCAACTTGAGACTTTCTCTTGAAATGTTTTGAGAAATATGGGAGGGTAAATTTTGGGGTACAAAAATAAGAAAGGATTAAAGAAAGAAAGATCTTCTAGACTCATTTCTAATCAACATCTCAAAGTCCATCAGAAGGCAAAATTAAAGGATGATATCTTCTCAAGATAATCTACTCAACAAAGGTAATTTCCACAAGAAGACAAATATCATCAGAAGAACCACTGCACTCGACAGAAGAACTATTGAGACCATTTCTATAGAATCACCAGCAGTTCTACAAAATGACGAATGTTCATCAAAAAGGGAATCAAGTATGTTCTAAGGAAAACATAAATCTCATATCATAAAATATATATGCTTCCAACCTAAGAAAAAAATATTTCATTATCAAACAACAAATATGTAGCTAACAATAAGCTGTTGCTTTCAGCTCAATCCAAAGATCGGAAATCAAGGTGTTGTAACTGGTTTTGAAAATGAGAGTTGCCACTCTTAATTTTTATCCTAAGGAAGATAATATAAAGGATAACCCTAAAGTGTAGAGATTCTAGGTCTTTGACTCGGTTTTAGACGAAGGGAAGGTGTTAGGCACAACTCATCTACCTTGTTCACAAGGATACTAGAGTTAGAAGAGCGATCTTTAGGAAATAGGGTTTTAGTTCTTTATTAGGGGAAAAGGGTTTGAATTTTAGTTAGAGGGAAAAGGGTTCGAATTTTAGTTAGCGGGACTCGCCATGATTTTAATCATATGTCTACGTATCCTCTTAGGAGGAATCAGAGTCCCATTTCATAGTTCGCGGTGTTAGTTGGTGTTTTTATAGAATTGCATAAAATTGCTTTCGAATTTATCATTGAACCTTGTATGGGTTGAAAATTGTGTGAGCGTAGACGTAGTTCGCAGTTAATTTCAAAAGAAATTCTCATTAATTCTTTTTCGAAAATATCTTGGGTTTTTTATTATGTTAGTAAAAAAGAGTTTTGACGTTGGTTAACTGTTTTAAGACGTTGAGCGGGGGAGTCTGTGTTAGAACATAGTTTGATTCTACAACCCTCAGTTAGAGTTTTGATGATAACAAAATACAAGATTAAATGAATTATGAGATTTATATAAGACATATGTGCTACTCAAAATTATGCTTTGTATTTGCAGGAAACTCTGATGGAATCAGCATCAAAATATCAATATCCACATCAGCATCAAAAGATATGTCAGCATCAGAAGATCAAACATGTGCTACGCTGAAGTATGATGAACATATTTGCGCTCAACATACTCTAACTCAGATCAAGATCCTAACTATGTCATCAGCACTCAGAAGCGCCAGAATAAGCTCAAGCCAAGAACACTCTGATCCTCATTAAGCAGAACATTCTGAAGTGTCAATGTTACTGCATTCAAGGTAGATTAATTACCAACGGCTTTATTCCAAGACAAATATCTTCTCAAAAAGGAAAGAATGTTATAAGCATTGAAATGGAATTATGGACAGCAACGTATCTATTCCAAGGCTATATAAATAAATCAGTGAGAAAAGAAATGGCTAATACTCTACAATTCTCTTACACGCATAAGCCAATCATCTTCGTCCTCACTTGTTCAGTTTGCTAAAGCTCTCAACTGCTTACTCTATAGTTCTAGCAATCTAGTTTCATATAAGCTTCATTTTGTGTATTATCACAGTTGTGATATATAGTTTTTCCAGAAAACATTCAACACACATATTGTTCATTTATCTGTAAAAGAATTACCTTGAGATAAACTGGTTTGTGGTTAGACTCAAGAAGGCTTTGACAATTGTTAAAGCAGTTGTTTGTATTCAGTTGAATATAGTGGATTAAGACCTCGTTGGAGAGAGGAGAAATCACCTTGACGGGTGGACTGGAGTAGTTTGAGATCAAACGAACCAGGATAAAAATAATGTGTTGTCTGTATTTGAACAAGTTTTAACAATTCAACCCCCCTTCTTGTGTTTTTCACATCTTCAATTGGCATCAGAGCGCCTGGTTCTGAGTTCATAACACTTAACTGTGTCAGTACAAGATCCAGCATTGAAAAACACTATGGCAGGAACACATCACAACATCAGCAATGACAACAATGAAGAAAGAGACAGATTCAGTGGCAAACCTCCAGTCTTTGATGGAGAGAACTTTGATTACTGGAAAGACAGAATCGAAAGCTTCTTTCTGGCCCACGATGCTGATCTGTGGGATATGGTGACTAATGGATACACGCACCCAGTGAATGCAAATGGTCAGAAGATTAACATGAAAGCAATGTCTGATCAACAAAAGCGTGATTTCAAAAACCATCACAAGGCCAGAACAATTCTTCTCAGTGTTATCTCTTACTCTGAATATGAAAAGATATCAAACAGAGACACTGCAAAGAATATGTTTGATTCTTTGAGAATGACGCAAGAAGGCAACCTTCAAGTTAAAGAAACTAAAGCTCTTGCGCTCATTCAAAAGTATGAGGCATTCAAGATGGAAGAAAGTGAATCTATTGAAACAATGTTCTCAAGATTTCAGATTCTGGTTGCTGGTCTCATAGTTCTGGACAAAGGGTATTCTACTGCTGATCATGTTAAGAAGATCATCAGAAGCTTGCCAAAACAGTGGAGGCCAATGGTCACAGCGCTGAAGCTAGCTAAGGATCTCAATACAATCTCTCTGGAGGAACTTGTCAGCTCCCTCAGAAGTCACGAGATAGAGCTAGAAGCTGATGAACCTCAAAAGCAAGGTAAGCTATTAACTTTAAAATCTAACAGAAAATCTGACTCCAAGGTTTTGCAGGCTGTTGAAGAAACCTCTGATGGGTCCTCATCAGAAGAAGATGAATTGTCTCTCCTCTCCAGAAGGGTGAACCAATTGTGGAAGCAGAGGCAAAGAAAGTTCAGGAATCCCAGAAGATCAGAGAATCAGAATGAATCCTCCTTCAGATACAGAAGGTCAGAACCCTCCTCTGGATACAGAAGATCTGAAGGCTCTTCAGGAAGTAGAAAGCCAAACAACAAAGACATCATCTGCTATGAATGTAACGAGCAAGGACACTACAAGAGTGACTGCCTAAAGCTTCAGAAGGAAAAGCCCAGAATAAAGTTTGGCAAGGAAAAGAAGAAAAGTCTCATGGCCACATGGGATGACTCTGACACATCTGAAGCTGACTCAAAATCAGATGATGAGAGAGCAAACATAGCTCTCATGGCAAACATATCAGAAGACAGTGAAGCTTCTGAATCAGACTCTGAATCAGACACAGAAGAGGTATTTCCTGACTTTGCTATTAATTTTACTAAGGCTGAACTAGCGAAAAGCCTTAATGAGATTCTGGAACGATATCAGCAGATCAGAGTCAAATTCAGAAACCTGAAAAGGGATCTTGCTTCAGACTCTGATAAAACTGAGAGTCTCAAATTGGAAAATTCTGAGTTGAAAAATAAAGTTTCAAAATTAGAAAATATATTACAAAACTCTCAGAAGGAAACAATTCTTGAAACTCCCAGTAGTGCTGATGAGATCATCAAGGAGTATGATCACAGCTTTCAGAAGTTTCTTGCTAAAAGCATAGATAGAAGCAAGATGGCTTCAATGATCTATGGAGTCAGCAGAAATGGCAGAAAAGGAATAGGATACTGTGATACGGTGGGAGAACTGACTTGAGGTTTTGCGTTTTGTATTCGCACTTGTTCGGTTTAGCAAGAGTCGCCACCGAATTTTTATTTTATCCTAAAGGAAAGGTTAAAAAGCACAGGAAAAAACCTTTTGAGATGTTTCGTGGGTTCGGGGGGTAGATTATGAAAAGGGAAGGTATTATCACCCTTTTCATCCATGGTTATCCATGGGCTCTTAGTTACTTGGTTTTAGATCACTTGCCTTGATTTTTGATTGCTTGAAAATGGTGTATGTGTGTGTGTTTTGAAAATGTTTTGAAGAAGATGCCTTGTCTTAGGTGTTGCACCCCAAAATTTGCCCTCCCATATTCTTCAAGAAATTGCCAAGCCAAGTCACAAAATTCCCCAAGGATTACACAGCTCAACAGTCTCCTGAACAGTCAAAGTTAGGGTTTTGAGTCTGATCAAGAAAAGGAAGTGTTCAAAGGCTCAATCAAGTCTCATGCGCCCACAAATATGATCAAGTATCCTCCCATCAAGTTTCAAGGCATTCAGCTCAAAATTGCACAGTCAAAACCCTAAATTGCACTACAGTCAACTGTAGGGGCAAAATGGTCATTTGACAGTCAAAAGTTCAAATTTTTGGTCAACATATCATTTTGAAGCCACAAACATCATTTGATCAATGCTTGATCATGATTCTCAAAAGTTGGCTCAGAAAATCATCAAGATGCAAAAGTTTCCTTACTTGGACAGCTGAAAAAGTCAACTGAAATTGACCAGGGCATAACTTTCACATGGATTATCAGAAAAATGCCATCCAAAGCTCATTTTGAAGAGAAAGACATTTCCTACAACTCATCTTCATACTTCAAGTCCAAGAAATGCTCTCACAAAAAGTTATCAATTTCAACATTATAGGTCATTTTCAAAAGTCAACGAAAAGGGACTTTAAGTCAAAGGCCATAACTTGAGATTGGAAAATCAAAATGACATGGGACCAAAGGCATTGGTTAAAGGACTCAAAGACCTTTCCAAAATGTCCAAGAACATGAGAAAAGCTTAAAAATTGAGCAAGTTATGCATTGGAGAAGTTGGGAAATTTTTGTGAAATGGCAAAAGTCAACTATCCTTGAAACTTCAATTTTTGACAAAAGGGCCCACTTTCTTCCACTTGACTCAGCCTTGTCATGCCACACACGTGTCCCATGATTAATTTCAAGATCAAACATTGATTTTTCTATTTTATTTAATTTTTGATAATTTAATTCATTTTAAATCTTTAAAAATTCAAATAAAATTCAAAAACCAATGGAATAGTGTCATTTGAATTTGGATAGCTTCCATATATCATGGGCCAGCTCACAAACTCATGCTAGGGTTAAATTGCACACCAAGTCTTGGTTTGCTTAAAAAAAGGGAAAATTGGTTAATGGTGAAAACCCTAGGACTAGTTCTCTCATGGGCATGAATCAAGGCCAACTAATGACCTAATTCTCTTCCCTCATAAGTGCTAAGTCAAACCCTAACCACAACACACCAAATGCTACGCTAAAAAGCTCATTGAAAACTTGGAATTTTGACTTGAAAACTCAATTCTGAAATCACTACTAGGGGTGGATTCAAGTCCTAATTCCTTTTCCAAAAGCTTCCTTGTGGTCTCCTGAACAGATTCCAATCCCTAACACCAACTCAAACGCAAGGAATTGGTAACAAGACCTTCGACTGTACAGCAAAAAACTCATAAACGCATATCATGTTCTAGGCACTTTTTATGCAATTTAATTGTTGATTCTTGTTCCTCATTGGATTTCAAAGCTAACTGACATGATTAATTTCGTTTTTATGCCATAAATGTGATTTCACCATGATCAATCTTTAGGGTTTTCCAAGCTTGAATTTAGGGCTTCTGAAACCAAGCAAAATTAGCCCACGAAACCATGACCATTCAAATCAGCAAGCTTGGACGAAGAAGAATGAATGTTCGCGCTCAATTTATAGAGCCCTGAGGCTTAATCGCTATTTTTCCAAAAGCCCCCTAAAACCACGCTTAAGAAACCGTTGCTTATGTTGTTTGTTTTTTCAGGGTGGTGGAGACGATGAAGCGTGGCAACATGTGATACGTTGTTTTTGAATTTCGCGCGCTTCAGTCACTAACGCATTGTTTGCTTTCATTATATTTGTTGTTTATTTAATTAACGAATGTGTGATCGTGGTGCAGCGGTATAGGTGTTAACTGGTAACCCTCATGACCTGGGTTCAAGTCCCAGGTCTTGCATAATTCCAATATTATTTTTCCAAACGTCTTCCTGTGCAATTTCAAAGGTGGAGCGCATGGTACACCACAATCATCAAGACGTCCACGTGCCTAAGAGGATCAATCAGAAAGCCATGTTCAGAGGTGTACCATAAGCCTCAGTCAAAGGTCCCATACGTGGCCTGGGAAAGTCAACAAATTCCAAAATCAATTGGGCTAGATTGCTGGGCCACACCTCCACTTTAGGGCCTGAACCCCCTGGTTTGCTTTCTCTATATTTTTCTTGTTTTATTTTTAATTCTTGTTTTATTTTCTTTATTTGTTTAAACTAATTATTATTTCTTTACAAATTATAAAATACACAAAAATCAGAAAAAAGAGAACAATATAATATTTATTTTATTTTAGTTATTTTCATAAATAAATTGTATGTAAATTAACTTAGTATTAATTTAGGTTGCAACTTTAATTCTTTCTTCCATAAAAAAATCCAAAAATATAGCATTAGGTTAATGACTTTTTTATTCCTTTTAATTTTCCTTGTTTTTTGCCATAATATTAGTAATTTTCATAATTAAACTTGTAAACTAATTAGGGTTGCATTTAGGTTAGATTTTAATACTTTCTTAATAACTAAAAATCCAAAAATATAGCATTAGGTTTAATGACTTTTTATTCCTTTTAATTTTCCTTGTTTTTTGCCATAATATTAGTGATTTATTTATTTTCATAATTGAACTTGTAAACTAATTAGGGTTGCATTTAGGTTAAATTTTAATACTTTCATAATAAACTTAAAAATAATTAGAACTAGGTCTAACATTTCATTTTGGTTTTTTAATTAATTCCTTTTTATTAAATCTCAAAAAAACACAAAAATACCAAAAAAAACATTTTCTTTTAATTCTTAATTTTAATTCCTTATTAATAATATTTCGCAAAAGGGTCCAACGCCCATGTTCGTAATTTATTTTCGCGCATTTATTTTATGTCGTTTATTATAATTATGTAATTCTCCCAAAGCGTTGTAACAATTATACTTTTCGCACTTTTATTTAATTTCTTTATTTTCTTGTCAAATCGGGTCCGGTTTAACTTTGGCGATGTGGACCCGCGCCATTTGTAATAGTCTTAGATTTACTTTTTCCGCAAACTTTTAACTGTTAACAAAAGCATGAAAGAATGTATGGACTTAAAATAAAATCAAGCGTGGAACACCAATAAACATGACAAGACAAACATCAATGAAAACGACACACAATTCGCACACACCACCCCTAGGGTACGCCTCACTGTTGCCTTTCGAAAGGTGATCGTCGAGTAGAGGATGTCTTAGTAAGTCCTCATGATCCGGGAACCTGGCATGAGGGTAGCTTCTAAGGTGTCTTCCCATTGCTCTAGTGATCACCATGTCCCTACAAACCCGAATTGACCCGAACACCTCCAACGGTGGTGCTACCTACCTCTCAATGGTGGGATGGCACTACTTTAAAGGACATTTACACAGACGAATTCCTTAGGGTAGGTAGACGTCTCGTAGATACTTGCTCTCTTCAAAAACAAACAAGAATCTTTTCACACCGACACTTTTCAAAAGCCTTCAAAACAAATTTTTCAAACACTCTGACGTACGAGTCGAACTGAAATTTTTCAAAGAAACTTTTTAACCCACAATTGAAAAGCAAACAAACAATTTTGAAAACACATTGAGCAAGTACCTAAGAGCCCATGGATAACCATGGATAGAAAGGGTGCTAACACCTTCCCTTTCTATAATCTACCTCCCGAACCGAGAGCAATCTCATAAGGAATTTTTCTGTGCTTTTGTCCTTTCCATTTGGAGAAAATAAAAGACGGTGGCGACTCTTGCTTCCGCGACATTTCGCGAACCAGCGTTAAACAGTCAGTTCCAGATCCACCGACCCCAGAACTGGCGACTCTGCTGGGGAATAATATTAAAGTGAGGTGTACCTTAGGGCTAAGTCATAACTGTGTTTTCAATTACTTTCCTTGTGTGCTTTAAATTGTGGGTTGCTTGGGAGTTCTATAGATCCTAACCCGGATCTGGGGATACCTTCTTATAAAGTAGCAACAAGGCTGTGAGGGAACTGTGCGGGGTATACCGACATGGTTGAAACAGTCTGCTACGTTGATGTGGCACTTTGGTGTGTACCGGTAACCCTTGAGTTCAGTCAAGGAGAGTACGGGGCCTCCGCGTGGTGTCGTGAAGCATCAACAGACCTCAGGAACCTTAATTGAACTATCTTGGCCTCTTTAGGGTAGTGAGATAACTGACTTTGGTGCAGTCCGAGGTTGGTTGATACTCGATACTACACTCAATTGAGGGTTGCTTTCCTGGAATATTTCGGTCGCCAGTTCAGTGGCTAAATCGAAACGATGAACAATGAAAGCAATCCCGTGATATTGGGAACCTTAGAACCCGGTTACTTTGATTAGGACAGGTTGAACTCACCCACTTCAAGAGGGTAGTACCCCAAACTTCATGCTGGTCTAAACTCTAAGGGCTCTTTTGTGTGACTTGTGTGCCTTTGTACTTGCCTACTTGCATGCTTGTTAGCTGACGCATGAACTACTTACAGGTTTTGTTTATAGTTCTTAACTAGGACTCATGACAAGGTTTACCAAATTTCTTGCAGGTTTTGTTTATAGTCCTTAATGGGGACTCATAACAAAGTATACTGAATTTCTTGCAGGGTCTGTTTATAGTCCTTAATTGGGACTCATAACGGGGTTTACCTACATCACCCCATGCATAGCATGACATCATAACATTGCATACATCCTAACCCATTTCAAGGATCTCAAGGGCTTGTGATGCAGGTCATGAGGAATCAAACATCTAGCAAGGGGCAAAGAGGATTTTTTTTTCCTCTAGACAAAGTTGTCAGGGGCTATGACCCACTCGATATGGTGAGCTCTGACTCTTGAAGAAGGTTCCCTTAACCAAGGTTATTTGGCAATCAAAACCAGACATGATGACTAAAGTCAGGGGCTATGACCCACTGGATATGGTGAGCCTTTGACCCCGGAAGAAGGACTCTCAACCACATGAAGTACCTTCAACCAAGTTGCCAGCTTCCAACTCTAACAAGTTTCTCTGTTTACCCCGCGAGGTCCTTGAAATCATCGCATGCATATCATACTCATCATTACATAACAGGTACCCTTGTTGCAGGTTACTTACCTTTCCCGCTGTTTATTTCAGCAATGGCTTTCCAACCAGACAACCAGGACCTTCTTGCTCAAGAGACTCGGTTCGGAGAAGTCCTCTTGAATCTATCCAAGGGGCAGGAGGAGCTAAGGACACTTCTCATGGAGACTTTTGCCAGGAACAGTGCTGAGGATGAAAGGCTGAAACACCTACAAGCTGAGATGGATGCTATGAAAGCCCAAATGCTGGGGCAGAGGAACGCCATTCAAGGTTTAGCTCAAAGACAAGATGAGCTCCAGTTTCTCGTCAACCAACTGCTTCAGGGTAACCAACTGGGGCAAACGTCTAAGGGTAAAGAGCCAGTCATTGTTCAACCACCTTTGAGACAAGGAGATAAGGGAAGAGCTCCTCAAATGGCTTCAGTACCACAAATTCAGCATCAACCTCACCAGCGTCAACCAGACAAGCCTAAAAGGCAGTTCACCAAGATCAACATGTCGCTGGATCAAGCACTACAACAAATGTTGAAGGCAGGGCTGATCACTTTAAAGGCTCCTCTCCGGAATCCAAATACTTCTGCTCCTAACTATCATCCCAATGATAGGTGCGCATATCATTCTGATAGCCCGGGGCATACTACGGACAACTGCTGGCCTCTCAAAAACAAGATCCAAGACATGATCGACGCTGGAGAGATTCAGTTTAAAGTACCCAAGACTCCCCATGTGATCACTGCTCCCATGCCAAAACATGGCTAGGATAGAAAGCACTTTTTGTTCATTTAAATTCAAGTCGTATTTTTCTTTGGTTATTCAAACATTTGTTCATGTTAAAACATTGTTATTCCATTAATGCATCGCTTATGTCCGTTTTGAATCAATATATTCGTATTCACTCTGTGCATGTTATTTTCATATTTTTTCTGATGTCAACTCTCATTAATTCTAAGCCTCTTGAGGGAGGATGACGAAAACGATACTGTTATCTACAGTATGCTTTTGAACAGACCCCGCTGATGAGGTACAGGCATTGTTTCAATTCCTAAACACTGGAGTTATAAAGATGATAATCCCTCGCTAACCCCTCTGAGCCAAAGAAGTAGGAGTTTTTATTTTCGAAAATCAAAACCCTTAATCATAACCCGGGGCAGGGTAGTCTCTCAGTTGGTCCAAGTGCATAACAAATGGCACTAAAAAGAGTCCTCACGAAACAAAAGACAGTGATGGTCCCGAACAATCATAAAGACCGACAGTCATTACTTCTCAAAATAAAAGCCCATTAAGTCAAAACCTACAAAGGGGACTTATGAAACTGGGGCATCCCGCTGACCGTAATTCCAAAAAAGGAAACAGTTCAGGCAAAAAAAATAGGGATAACGAAATCAAAAAGAGGTCCTACAAACCCTCAACAAAAAAGGAAATGACTGCCTAATCAAAATATACTGTCAATATCCGAATCATCACCGGAAAATCAGAACGAAGACTCAAGCTAGGTCTAACGTATGATCAACTGAGTTTAGGATTGGAGAACATCACGAAGAGCGGGTGGGTACAAATAATTTGAGCCTTTATCCTTTGTTTCTTAAACCGTGAACCAGGCCACGTTATAACCCTTAAAAGTCCTAGCTGAAGCATGGGTTAGTTTGAAAGCATACTGTTACGAAAGGTATCCTGACTCCTGAAGGCCTACGGTAAATACAGAGTTGACATCATGTTTTACAAACATTCACATGTTTTATGAAAAAAATGCATTTTCAAAATCTTCAAGACAGACATAGGCTTTGCATTGTTAACATAACTTTGTTTGCATATGACTTTTTGTTTGAACAACATAGAAGTTCGCACGACGAAAGCCTAATGAACAAAAGCACTTCCAATCAAGGGGCATGGCATGACTATTGTCCATCGTCTGGGGCAGTTAAGTCAAGATTCGGAGAATCTCTCAAAGGCCACATAGCCTGGGGCAAGCCTCCGCCTGAGTCACCGGGGGCATTCCAACAACAAATCTTGCCTGATCAAATACCTTCTGGTTGCATGGCAAAACACTGCTAACAGGGGCAACTCCCTACATTCTGAGAGCGTGGACATAGTCGAAAAGATACTACGCAAAATCAAAGACCCGCTAGGTTGACATACCTAGGCAAAAATAAAGGCTTCCCGGCGAACCAAAAGGGTTCGGGCAAAACGAAGGGATGAAATAAAAAATCTGTACACCCGGCAAGTCGAAAACCTGAAAAGGCGGCTTGAGCAAAAATGGGTATCCCGGTGGACTGAAAACCCGAAAGGGCGGTCCAGGCAAAAGTTAGGGATCAAAGCGTACGACTATGCCCTGTCATCTTATCACCTGCCTACCAGAAGAAGGTTTGTCCATAAAAAAAAAACTATCAGCACCTCACGGGTCTTCCTCTCCCATCTCAGAAACAGGGGCAATAAAGAGCTGTCTGAGCAATCTAGTTGTTCTGTCCTCCAAGGTACCAAGGTAGTTTCAGCTAAAGAACATAACCAGGCATCTTAAATTCCTCAGAGAGTGAGACAGCAAGCAGTATACTCTCCTCAAGCAAAACAGTTATCAACCTTAAGGAAGTTGGGTGTCCTCCCGCAGATCTCAACATTCCCCAGCAGCATATATTCTTAACAAGCATCCCCGGCAGTCTTGGTCTAAAGATTGTTCCCCGGTGGCATACATCAACATTCAAAGGAATCATTTCCCCAGCATATCAAAAATCCCCAGGAGAGTCCAATTAGTTTCCCCAGAAAAGTTGGAATTCATATCCCCTCAAGCAGTAAGCTTATCCCCAGTAAATTCTGGAAGCTTATCCTTCGCAGAGCACGAACGCGTCGTCCGGCTTTATTTAAAGAGTTATTTCCTTAACAGGATATAACTGGGTTATCCTCAGCCAAAAGCCACGGAAAGAGCGTCGTCGACAAAGTCTTCCTATCCCCATCAAACTATTATCAACAGCTCAGCAAAGCATCCCTCTTCCCACAGAGTATTGCTTCCCAGCATGGTCGCTAGAGTATCTTTTCTCCCCGCAGAATCCTCCATTTGCCAAGTTTATTCCGCAACGGAGTCATCTTCTCCTACCGGTATTCTTGCAGTTATCATCCCCAGCGGAGGCAAAATCTATTCTTCAGCGTCAGCCCAGGATACAGCTTCCCGGCACCCGTCAAGGATTCACTTTCCTAGACAAAAGCATACGTAAAACATCACATACATCATTATAGCATGCATAACGCATTGCATCATACAAGTCTCATTTATATTGAGAACATCATTGCTTGATCCATATCATGCATTGCATATGACTGACCTTTACCTTTCAGGAAAGATGCAGTTGAAATTCTCAATCATATTTCAAGACCTAGACCGGTTCAGTTAAATCGACCCTAAGATTTTCCTGATGCCTATCCAGTCAAAGGCCTTCTCTTGGTTCAGTCAGATCGACCCTAAGATCTCCCTGATGCTTATCCAGTTGAAGACATTTCAAGACCTAGACCGGTTCAGTTAAATCGACCCTAAGATTTTCCTGATGCCTATCCAGTCAAAGGCCTTCTCTTGGTTCAGTCAGATCGACGCTAAGATCTCCCTGATGCTTATCCAGTTGAAGATATTCTAAGACCTTGTCCGGTTCAGTTAAGTCGACCCTAAGATTTTCCTAATTCTTATCCAGTCAAAGGCCTTCTCTGGTTCAGTCAGATCGACCCTAAGATCTCCCTGATGCTTATCCAGTTGAAGATATTCCAAGACCTTGTCCGGTTCAGTTAAGTCGACCCTAAGATTTTCCTGATTCTTATCCAGTCAAAGGCCCTCTCTGGTTCAGTCAGATCGACCCTAAGTTCTCCCTGATGCTTATCCAGTTGAAGACATTTCAAGACCTAGACCGGTTCAGTTAAATCGACTCTAAGATTTTCCTGATTCTTACCCAGTCAAAGGCCTCTCTGGTTCAGTCAGATCGACCCTAAGATCTCCCTGATGCTTATCCAGTTGAAGACATTTCAAGACCTAGACCGGTTCAGTTAAATCGACTCTAAGATTTTCCTGATTCGTACCCAGTCAAAGGCCTCTCTGGTTCAGTCAGATCGACCCTAAGATCTCCCTGATGCTTATCCAGTTGAAGACATTTCAAGACCTAGACCGGTTCAGTTAAATCGACCCTAAGATTTTCCTGATGCTTATCCAGTCAAAGGCCTTCTCTGGTTCAGTCAGATCGACCCTAAGATCTCCCTGATGCTTATCCAGTTGAAGATATTCCAAGACCTTGTCCGGTTCAGTTAAATCGACCCTAAGATTTTCCTGATGCTTATCCAGTCAAAGGCCTTCTCTGGTTCAGTCAGATCGACCCTAAGATCTCCCTGATGCTTATCCAGTTAAAGATATTCCAAGACCTTGTCCGGTTCAGTTAAATCGACCCTAAGATTTTCCTGATGCTTATCCAGTCAAAGGCCTTCTCTGGTTCAGTCAGATCGACCCTAAGTTCTCCCTGATGCTTATCCAGTTGAAGACATTTCAAGACCTTGTCCGGTTCAGTTAAATCGACCCTAAGATTTTCCTGATGCTTATCCAGTCAAAGGCCTTCTCTGGTTTAGTCAGATCGACCCTAAGATCTCCCTGATGCTTATCCAGTTGAAGATATTTCAAGACCTTGTCCGTTTCAGTCAGATCGACCCTAAGATCTCCCTGATGCTTATCCAGTTGAAGATACTTCAAGACCTTGTCCGGTTCAGTTAAATCGACCCTAAGATTTTCCTGATGCTTATCCAGTCAAAGGCCTTCTCTGGTTCAGTCAGATCGACCCTAAGATCTCCCTGATTCTTATCCCAGTAGAAGACACCCAAGATTTTCTCAACGAGCGTTGTTGAAGTTAAAATCACCCAAGGTTCTCTTACCATTCATGCTAAGGCAGTAACCATCCCTGTTTCATTCATCATCATGTGAAGCTCTAGACTCAGCTCCTGTAACCAGTCAGGACACATCTATACCAAGCATCTGAAAACCAGCCCCTGCAACGTGTCAGGTACTCATTTGTTCTTTTGCAGGTATGCAGGTTCTCGCTAAGGAATCTCCTACGTGATCAACATCCAGATGGCATCTATAAGCCCATCATTCTATCCAGCAACCTCTGAATGGCATCTATAAGCCCATTCCCACCACACTGCCACTATGTGAGCGCAAATTTCTGGGCACTCTAGTGTCCAATCATCTTCTACCCTCGGATTACGAAAGGCACGTCAGCCAATCTACATCCTCAGGTCTAAGAAGATTGAATAGGGGCAACTGTTGCACCCCAAAATTTGCCCTCCCATATTCTTCAAGAAATTGCCAAGCCAAGTCACAAAATTCCCCAAGGATTACACAGCTCAACAGTCTCCTGAACAGTCAAAGTTAGGGTTTTGAGTCTGATCAAGAAAAGGAAGTGTTCAAAGGCTCAATCAAGTCTCATGCGCCCACAAATATGATCAAGTATCCTCCCATCAAGTTTCAAGGCATTCAGCTCAAAATTGCACAGTCAAAACCCTAAATTGCACTACAGTCAACTGTAGGGGCAAAATGGTCATTTGACAGTCAAAAGTTCAAATTTTTGGTCAACATATCATTTTGAAGCCACAAACATCATTTGATCAATGCTTGATCATGATTCTCAAAAGTTGGCTCAGAAAATCATCAAGATGCAAAAGTTTCCTTACTTGGACAGCTGAAAAAGTCAACTGAAATTGACCAGGGCATAACTTTCACATGGATTATCAGAAAAATGCCATCCAAAGCTCATTTTGAAGAGAAAGACATTTCCTACAACTCATCTTCATACTTCAAGTCCAAGAAATGCTCTCACAAAAAGTTATCAATTTCAACATTATAGGTCATTTTCAAAAGTCAACGAAAAGGGACTTTAAGTCAAAGGCCATAACTTGAGATTGGAAAATCAAAATGACATGGGACCAAAGGCATTGGTTAAAGGACTCAAAGACCTTTCCAAAATGTCCAAGAACATGAGAAAAGCTTAAAAATTGAGCAAGTTATGCATTGGAGAAGTTGGGAAATTTTTGTGAAATGGCAAAAGTCAACTATCCTTGAAACTTCAATTTTTGACAAAAGGGCCCACTTTCTTCCACTTGACTCAGCCTTGTCATGCCACACACGTGTCCCATGATTAATTTCAAGATCAAACATTGATTTTTCTATTTTATTTAATTTTTGATAATTTAATTCATTTTAAATCTTTAAAAATTCAAATAAAATTCAAAAACCAATGGAATAGTGTCATTTGAATTTGGATAGCTTCCATATATCATGGGCCAGCTCACAAACTCATGCTAGGGTTAAATTGCACACCAAGTCTTGGTTTGCTTAAAAAAAGGGAAAATTGGTTAATGGTGAAAACCCTAGGACTAGTTCTCTCATGGGCATGAATCAAGGCCAACTAATGACCTAATTCTCTTCCCTCATAAGTGCTAAGTCAAACCCTAACCACAACACACCAAATGCTACGCTAAAAAGCTCATTGAAAACTTGGAATTTTGACTTGAAAACTCAATTCTGAAATCACTACTAGGGGTGGATTCAAGTCCTAATTCCTTTTCCAAAAGCTTCCTTGTGGTCTCCTGAACAGATTCCAATCCCTAACACCAACTCAAACGCAAGGAATTGGTAACAAGACCTTCGACTGTACAGCAAAAAACTCATAAACGCATATCATGTTCTAGGCACTTTTTATGCAATTTAATTGTTGATTCTTGTTCCTCATTGGATTTCAAAGCTAACTGACATGATTAATTTCGTTTTTATGCCATAAATGTGATTTCACCATGATCAATCTTTAGGGTTTTCCAAGCTTGAATTTAGGGCTTCTGAAACCAAGCAAAATTAGCCCACGAAACCATGACCATTCAAATCAGCAAGCTTGGACGAAGAAGAATGAATGTTCGCGCTCAATTTATAGAGCCCTGAGGCTTAATCGCTATTTTTCCAAAAGCCCCCTAAAACCACGCTTAAGAAACCGTTGCTTATGTTGTTTGTTTTTTCAGGGTGGTGGAGACGATGAAGCGTGGCAACATGTGATACGTTGTTTTTGAATTTCGCGCGCTTCAGTCACTAACGCATTGTTTGCTTTCATTATATTTGTTGTTTATTTAATTAACGAATGTGTGATCGTGGTGCAGCGGTATAGGTGTTAACTGGTAACCCTCATGACCTGGGTTCAAGTCCCAGGTCTTGCATAATTCTAATATTATTTTTCCAAACGTCTTCCTGTGCAATTTCAAAGGTGGAGCGCATGGTACACCACAATCATCAAGACGTCCACGTGCCTAAGAGGATCAATCAGAAAGCCATGTTCAGAGGTGTACCATAAGCCTCAGTCAAAGGTCCCATACGTGGCCTGGGAAAGTCAACAAATTCCAAAATCAATTGGGCTAGATTGCTGGGCCACACCTCCACTTTAGGGCCTGAACCCCCTGGTTTGCTTTCTCTATATTTTTCTTGTTTTATTTTTAATTCTTGTTTTATTTTCTTTATTTGTTTAAACTAATTATTATTTCTTTACAAATTATAAAATACACAAAAATCAGAAAAAAGAGAACAATATAATATTTATTTTATTTTAGTTATTTTCATAAATAAATTGTATGTAAATTAACTTAGTATTAATTTAGGTTGCAACTTTAATTCTTTCTTCCATAAAAAAATCCAAAAATATAGCATTAGGTTAATGACTTTTTTATTCCTTTTAATTTTCCTTGTTTTTTGCCATAATATTAGTAATTTTCATAATTAAACTTGTAAACTAATTAGGGTTGCATTTAGGTTAGATTTTAATACTTTCTTAATAACTAAAAATCCAAAAATATAGCATTAGGTTTAATGACTTTTTATTCCTTTTAATTTTCCTTGTTTTTTGCCATAATATTAGTGATTTATTTATTTTCATAATTGAACTTGTAAACTAATTAGGGTTGCATTTAGGTTAAATTTTAATACTTTCATAATAAACTTAAAAATAATTAGAACTAGGTCTAACATTTCATTTTGGTTTTTTAATTAATTCCTTTTTATTAAATCTCAAAAAAACACAAAAATACCAAAAAAAACATTTTCTTTTAATTCTTAATTTTAATTCCTTATTAATAATATTTCGCAAAAGGGTCCAACGCCCATGTTCGTAATTTATTTTCGCGCATTTATTTTATGTCGTTTATTATAATTATGTAATTCTCCCAAAGCGTTGTAACAATTATACTTTTCGCACTTTTATTTAATTTCTTTATTTTCTTGTCAAATCGGGTCCGGTTTAACTTTGGCGATGTGGACCCGCGCCATTTGTAATAGTCTTAGATTTACTTTTTCCGCAAACTTTTAACTGTTAACAAAAGCATGAAAGAATGTATGGACTTAAAATAAAATCAAGCGTGGAACACCAATAAACATGACAAGACAAACATCAATGAAAACGACACACAATTCGCACACACCACCCCTAGGGTACGCCTCACTGTTGCCTTTCGAAAGGTGATCGTCGAGTAGAGGATGTCTTAGTAAGTCCTCATGATCCGGGAACCTGGCATGAGGGTAGCTTCTAAGGTGTCTTCCCATTGCTCTAGTGATCACCATGTCCCTACAAACCCGAATTGACCCGAACACCTCCAACGGTGGTGCTACCTACCTCTCAATGGTGGGATGGCACTACTTTAAAGGACATTTACACAGACGAATTCCTTAGGGTAGGTAGACGTCTCGTAGATACTTGCTCTCTTCAAAAACAAACAAGAATCTTTTCACACCGACACTTTTCAAAAGCCTTCAAAACAAATTTTTCAAACACTCTGACGTACGAGTCGAACTGAAATTTTTCAAAGAAACTTTTTAACCCACAATTGAAAAGCAAACAAACAATTTTGAAAACACATTGAGCAAGTACCTAAGAGCCCATGGATAACCATGGATAGAAAGGGTGCTAACACCTTCCCTTTCTATAATCTACCTCCCGAACCGAGAGCAATCTCATAAGGAATTTTTCTGTGCTTTTGTCCTTTCCATTTGGAGAAAATAAAAGACGGTGGCGACTCTTGCTTCCGCGACATTTCGCGAACCAGCGTTAAACAGTCAGTTCCAGATCCACCGATCACATTAGGCAACCAATGTAATGACTCATGTTTGAGTATATACAAGGGTGTGTATCTTTTCGAAAAGATGTTTCAAATGTTTTTGAAGATTGTTTTGGAAGTGTTTGTGGAGCGTGGTTTTGAAAAATAGGCAAGTGTTTTTGCAAGATTGATCCAAGTAACTAAGAGTTTGTCTACCCCTAAATTTACTCAAAGGTTTTTCTTATGTTTTAACCCTTTTTGACAATTTTGTTCCACCATTGAATTTGGTGGACCATCTTGCGTTTAGGATGTTTAACGGGACAGGCGCGGGTCATCGTACGGACCATGAATGCAATGGTGCCAAGTGTCTTTGGCAATTTGCTTGAAGGGACTATGATCATTTTGATAGGCAACTTTCGAAAGCGTCATCGAGGGACTTATGATCATTTGAATTGTTTTGCCAAAGAAACTCGACGTGCAAGCATGGCCCACTTTGGAAGGCAACATGTGGGATTACCCTAGGGGGTGCAAGTGTGATTGTGTATTGATTTCATGTATTTGTCTTGTATTAGGTTATCTAGCGTTTGATTTTATGTACATACAAACCCTAGGTCTAAACATGGTATATTTGAAAGCGGTAAATTGCGGGAATTTAAAATCTACGCTATTACAAAATAGTATCCGGGAGTGGGGGTACAAGTATACACAAATGGGGATGAGACTTAAATAATTACAACCAAATCGAATCGATCGCAATGTAAAATATAATGTATAGCAATGTATAAGAATAGAAAATGTATAATGTATCAATGTAAGTGTATAGTGTAAGTGTAAGTGTAAATGTAATTTATTTACAAGTTGAGAAAGATGTGAATTTTAATAAGAAAATTAAGTATTGTTAACTTAATGAAAAGAATTAAATATTTTGTTTATTTAATTTTTGTATTCTTGTATTTTGTTAATATGCACAAATGAAAGTTTTAATCTTAAGAAAGGAAAAGTATTAACTTTAAAGAAAAATTATGTAATTATGTACAAACAAAGTTTAAATGAAAAGAAAAAAAATGTTTTAAGTTTTTATGTAAAAATTAATGTTTTATATACTTATGTTAATATTTTTTATGTATGTACAAATTAATGTATTTTAATTAATCTTTTTATGAAAGTTTTAATTAAAAGAAAACATTTTAAATTTGAGAACATTATTATATTCATGTTTGTTTTAGTTAGTATTCTTATACAAAATTATAATTATATTATATAAAAAAGGTATAAAAAATTAGTGTAAAGAAAACAAAAATTAATGTGTTTAATTAAGTTATATATATAAAAAAATATTAGGGTGATAAAAAATGTTTTTAGTTTTTTAAGAAAACAAGAATGGGCCTTAGGGAGGTTTGTTTTGGCCCAAGTGGAAATTGTTCAGAAATAATAGAAGAAAGGGGGTATGCGTGGTATGGGCCTAAGTGTTTTGAAGGGCAAGGCCCATTGCAAGCTCCTCATTTTCGTTTAGGGGTTTCCATATTATTGTTTTATTTTGGGAACAGATTAGGGTTTGAGAGACACAGAGGCTCCGTTCTTCGTTTTTGCTCTTCGTCTTCTTCGCTTCGCTTCTGAGCACCTCCTTCGCCCATGGCCACCCACGCCATCGTCCATATCCTCTTCTCCCCACGGATTGCTCGGGCAACAGGTTTCAAGGTAGCAATTTTCGTCTCAATCTCGTTAGGGTTTTATGTTTTGCATGTTATGATTTCGCATTCTAATGTTATGTTTATTATTGTTTGTTTCTGTTGAGGTATGAAAGGGAATGGAAGAAGATTATACTACCTCTTGGAGACGGAGGAGGAAAGGATTGGGAGGCGCTGTGGCGGCCAAGGCGGCGAGGAGATGGTGATGCTGTGAACTTGCTTTGATAACCACAGTACTCTGTATTCTTTTCCTTCTTGTTGCTTAATGATGTATGCTGAAAGCCTAGCTTAACTTCCTTTTTCTCTTATTCTCTTATCCTCGCTTCTGCTTGTGTATGCTTCTGTTGCTATATGCCTGACCCCTGAATACTTCTTTATCTTCTTCTTCTGGTTGCCTTGATGTCTCTGTTGCCTCTAATGTTTGCCTATGATGAGAGTTCTCTGAGGCCTTTTGTGTTGCCTTTGAATGCTTTAGCTTGATGCCTTGGTTTGCTGTATTGATGATGAGATGTTTTGCTACGAAATGCTTGATATATTTGGTATTTGTTACACCCAATGATGAAGGTTTCCTGAGGGTTTGTTGGGTTTGGAAACTGGTTAATGGCTTTGGTTGGAAGCTGTTGTACCCCAAAATTTGCCCTCCCATAATCTTCAAGGTTTTTCCAAGCATCACCTCAAATGGCTCAAGTCTACTCAAAGGCTACACAGTCAAACACCCTCCTAACACAGTCAAAATTAGGGTTTTGGTTCTTGCAAAGGAAGTTGAGGTTTTCAAGGGCTCAATCAAGTCCCACATGCCTATAAACATTGTCAAGCACCTACATGTCAAGTTTCAAGGCTCACAAGGTCAAGTTGCACAGTCAAAAACCCTAATTGCCTCACAATCAACTGCAGGGGTAAAATGGTCATTTGGCAGTCAAAAGTCAAAAATTTTGGTCAACATCTTATTTTGAAGCCACAATCATCATTTGGTCAAGTCTTGACCATGATTTCACAAGAATGGCTCAAAAATCATCAAGGTGTCAAAAGTTTCTATTTTTGGACAATTGAAAAGTCAACTGTAACTTGACCAAGGCATAACTTTTTCATGGTTCATCATAAAAATCCCATACAATGCTCATCTTGAAGGGGAGGACATTTCCTACAACTCATCTTCACATTCCAAGTCCAAGAAATGCTCTCACAAAAAGTTATCAATTTCAACATTATAGGTCATTTTCAAAAGTCAACAAAAAGGCACTTTAAGTCAAAGACCATAACTTGAGATTGGTAAATCAAACTAACATGGGACCAAAGACATTGGTTAGAGGACTTCAAGACCTTTCGAAAATGTCCAAGAACATGTTCATAGCTTCAAAATTGAGCAATATATGCATTGGAGAAGTTGGGAAATTTTTGTGAAATGGCCAAAGTCAACTATCCTTGAAATTTCATTTTTGACAAAAGGGGCCCACTTTTTCCACTTGTTTCAGCTTGGCCATGCCTCCCACGTGTCCCACAATTTATTTCAAGATTAAAAATTAATTTTTCCATTTTTATTTGATTTAATTCATTTTAAATCTTTAAAATTCAAATAAAAATCAAGAAAATTAATGGAGGGATATATTTTGTGTTGATTTGCTTTGATATGCCATGAAGTACATTCCAAATTCGTGCAAGACCTATTATGGGCATAAAAATTCAAATTTTCACAAATATGGCAAGTGGTTCAATGTTGGTTATGGAGGAAATCAAGAACATTATTGCAAGGCTTCAATGACCATTATTTGGATTGATACACATTACAAAACATATATGCAAGCATTCCATATGCAATAGAGGAGAGAGAAACACAGATACATCAAAGAGCAATCTCAAAATTTTGAAGGAAAAAGTGACAAACTGAAAACATATTTGCAGCATCATTCAATCCTGCCTTTTGATCCAAATACGTTCCTTACATCCCCAGGAACAATTTGCAATCATTAATAAGCCAAATCACTCAAGGAATCATCCTCACCAACTCATACGGTTTGCATACATTCTCAAATTTACATATCACATTCCATGCGTTTTTAATGCATTTTTTTGGTTGATTTGCGTTGCTGACATCCTTCCAAAGCTATCGGTATTGTCTAATTTCATTATCATGTACAAAATCACGATTTACCATTAAAACACTTTAGGGTTTTCAAGGTTTAAAATTGGGGGTTTCACCATACTGTAAAATCAGGACTCCAAACAGGCATGGACGAATTCAGCTGGATGAGACGAATAAGAAGGACGTGTCGCGCCTTTTTTATATCCACCATATAGCTAATCGCTATTTTTGACATTGATGCTTTGTGGGGGTTTAAAACCCCCGCTATTTGCTTGTGATTTTTGTTTCAGAACGAAGAAGATGACTGCGTGGCAGCCAGGCATTGGTCTCTTCAAATCCTGTGCGCTCTTTTTTTTGTTCTTTAGCATATAACGTGTGTTATGTATATTATATTTCTTTTCTATTATGTTTATAACTAATACGCTTGGTTCAGTTGGTTGGCTGTGTACTTTGCAATCTTTGGGGCCTGGGTTCGATCCCAGGTCCCCACCAAAGTTCATATTATTTTTCTCTCTGTGCTTGTGTGCAGCATCTCATCCAGGATCCACCATAGACCTCATCCAGGAGCGCTCCAAGTGTCCATCAGCATATATCCAAGGGCCAAGCATAAGGAACACCATACTCTGGAGTCAAAGCGTGCTGCAGGCTATCAAGAAAAGTCAAACGAGTTGGCTTCTTAATGGGCCAAGATTCAACATCACACCCTCAAAATCTAGCCACACCCCCTTGGGTTTTAATCTTCCTTTTTTTTTTTACTTTTGCCATTTTTCATTTTTTATTTGCTTTTTTTTTTATTTTATCACTTATTAACTTAACTAATATTTTTTATAAAAAAATCAAAAAAAGAAGAACTAACATTATTTTTATTATTATTATTATTTTATTTTTGTAAATAAACAATAATTGAATTAGTGTTAATTAGGCCATTTTAACTTTTTTAAATAACTAAAATAATTTAGATTTAGGTTAGCTTTTAATTTTGTTTCTTTTTCTTTTTATTTTATTTCATAAAAAAAAGGCAAAATACCCTTTTTAGTCCTTTAAGTTTACCCCAAGGTCCATTTTGGTCCTTTATCTAAAAAAAGTGTCAAACTGGTCCTATAATTCTTTCAAAAGGACCACGTTTGTCCTTTCCATCCACTCCGTTAGTCATGTTTAATGGCAGCGCTTATGTGGCATTACACGTGGGTTTAGAAAAATTGCATGTGGCAATTCCAATTAAAAGTCAGTTTGACACTCTTATGTGGCATTACCACTCATCCATTGCATGTTTCCTTGAAGGTGAAACCAGACTTCTCATCAGAGGTAAGTTTCTGCAAGAATTTTATTTTCATAGTTAGGGTTTCCATGAAATTCGTCTCCCTTCTCTGAAATTCATCTCTCTATTTAGGGCATTGTGTGTATTGGAGGAAATTCTTAATATTACGATACACCACAGTGGTCAATTGTTAGTGAGGACTTGAGTGTGTACGAAGGAGGTGAGATTGCTGATTTGAGAGTAGATGCTGATATGTGGGGTTATTTTGAGTTATTGGGTGCTATTAAGGAACTAGGTTACCCAGCCATAGAGAAGATATACTATAAGGATCCAACTGCTGGAATGAATCTGTTGTTTGATGACAAAGGGGCCTTAGAGATTGCTGATCTATATAGGGTTCATTTACGTGTTGAAGTCTTTTTTCAACACCCATTGTCACAGCCTGAGTATGTTGATGAGAGTGAAGTTATTTTAGATGAGATACCCCTGAATGTAATGGAAGAGGATGCAGTTAGACAAAATGAGGTAAGTGAGGATGCTGTTGGACAGAAGGAGGCAAGTGAAGATGTTGTTATACAGAAGGTGGCAATTGAAGATGCTGTTGGACATAAGGAGGCAAGTGAAGATGTTGTTATACAGAATGAGGCAAGTGAAGATGATGTTGGACAGAAGGAGGCAAGTGAAAATGCTGTTGGACAGAATGATGATGATAGTTCTGATGATGATAGCTCTGATGATAGTAGCTTTTCGTATGATAGTGCAAAGGAGGTTGTATTTGATGATGAAATTGATGACTGTGATACTGACTTGGAAGAGGAAGAAGGTATGGAAGATGTAACTGATCTCTGTGAAACTGAACCAAATAAAGAAGATAGTAAAGGAAGTGATAAAGGAAGTGATAAAGGAAGTGATAATGAAAGTGAGGATCTTGTAAGTGATTGTGATAGTGAAGATAGCAATACTACCAAGAGAAAGAAGTATCCCATTTTCAAGCTTCTAAAGGATATGTACAATTACAAATGGGAAGTGGGTACATATTTTAGTACAAAAGAAGATATCAAGGAAGCAGTTACCTCTTATGCAGTCCAATCTGGCAGAAATTTAAAGTACATCAAAAATGACAAGATAAGGGTTAGGGTTAGGTGTAAGGATGGATGTGAATGGGAAGGTTATTGGGCTAAGTTGGATGTTGAGGATACTTGGCAACTAAGAAAGGTGATAGACACCCATAGTTGCAGTAGATAATATCATGTGAAGTTGTTGAAGACTAAATGGCTTAGCAAGAGGTTGCAGAATGCACTTAAAACCAACCCTAGATTGAAGCTTAAGGACATTAAGGAAAAGGTGCAGAAGAAGTGGAATGTGGGGGTCAACAAAACCAAGGCTATAAGGGCTAGGTTTGCAGCAAGAGACATGGTTGATGGGTCATTCTTAGGGGATTATACAAGGATTTATGACTATGCACATGAGTTGTTAAGATCTAACCCAGGGTCAACTGTGAAAGTACATGTCCAACCAGCTCAAGAAGGTAGTGGTGTTCAGAAATTACACTTCAAAAGGATTTACATATGCTTGGCAGCTTGTAAGGAAAGCTTCAGGTTAAGTAGACATTTCATAGGGCTTGATGGATGTTTTTTGAAAGGGCTTTGTGGAGGTCAAATCCTGTCAGCCATAGGCAGAGATCCCAATGATCAAATGCTACCAATAGCATATGCAGTAGTGGAGAGTGAAAACAAGGAAAGTTGGACATGGTTCTTGGAGCTGCTTATTGGTGATCTAGGTGGAAGAGAAAAGTGTCTCACATACACTTTTATTTCTGATCAACAAAAGGTATGACTCTATTGTTAATTCTCAATTGATTAGTATTTTTAATAATTAAATTCTCATGTTTATCTTGGTATTCTCATGTTTAATAATTAAATTCTATACATATCATGACCCAGGGATTATTGCCTGCAATGGAGGAACTGCTGCCTACAGTTGAACAAAGATTATGTGTTAGGCATCTCTACAACAACTTTAGGAAGAGATTTCCAGGAAAAAAACTAAAGGAAATTATATGGAAGGCATCCAAATCAACTTACTACCAAGCTTGGGAAAGAGAGATGAAAGTTATGAAACATATCAATGGAGAAGCATACAAGCACATGATGTCCACCCCTCCAAGGTTTTGGAGCAGATCATACTTCAAGACTCATAACAAATGCGATGCAGTTCTCAATAATATGTCAGAATCCTTTAATAGTGTTATTTTGGAGTCAAGGGCCAAGCCATTAATAACCATGGTGGAAGAAATTAGGATATACATGATGGAGAGATGGGCTACAAACAGGATGAGGTTTCAGAAATTGACAGATGTAGAAGTGTTGCCAAACATTATGAAAAAGGTTGAGAAAACAAGTTCATTCACAAACATGTGGCTTCCCAGGTAAAATTATTAAAACAAGCATTTTTTCTGTGTTAGAATGTCTGACTTTGGAATGTCCATTTGATGTCTTAATTTGGAATGTCCATTTTTCTGTGTTAGGATGTCTGATGAGCATATGTTTGAAGTGAGGCATCTGGAAAATTCTGCTAAAAAATTCACTATAAACTTGAAGGAAAAAATCTGTTCATGCAGAAGATGGGAGCTAACAGGCCTACCATGTGTTCATTCACTTGCAGCAATCAAGAATAGGAACCATAGGATTGATGAATACATTCCTGATTATTACAGGAAATCTAGATATTTGCAAGTGTACAAACCTGTCATATTCCCTGTTAATGGCTCAAACCTATAGGTTACAACTGAGTACCCTGATGTTATGCCACCCAAATTCAGGAAAATGCCTGGAAGGCCAAAGAAAAGGAGGAATTTAGAGCAAGGTGAGCTAGATGGTACTGATAAAAAGATGAGAAGAACAAGATTCATTATAAAGTGTAGCAGGTGTAAGCAGGTAGGTCACAACAAGCTTACTTGTAAGGTGCCTTCTACTAGTCAGACAACTACTACACAAGTACCACACGCAGCTCAACCATCTGTACCACAAGAACCATCTGTACCACAAGTACCAGTGCCTTCTCAACCATCTCAAGCATCTATACCAGTGCCTTCTCAACCATCTCAAGCATCTGTACCAGTGCCTTCTCAACCATCTCAAGCATCTGTACCAGTGGCACGTGTACCAGTGGCACGTGTACCAGTGGCATCATCTGTACCAGTGGCATCTGTACCAGTGGCATCTCAAGCATCTAAGTCAGTTCCTGGTCAAGGTTCTCAGGCATCTCAATCTAAATCATCCAAAAAGTTGTCAGTTAGAAGGCCAAATGCACCATTTGTCCCATCTCAAGCATCTAAGTCAGTTTTTGGTCAAGCTTCTCAGCCATCTCAATCTAAATCATCCAAAAAGTTGTCAGTTAGAAGGCCAAATGCACCATTTGTCCCACCAGGTCCAACAACGAGGTTAAAGGCATCAATAACTGTTGTAGGTCCAACAACAAGAAGGACAACACCAACTAAAAGAGCAGCACCAAAGTGGAAACCTTAGTTTACTTTTATGTCTGTTTTGGATTAGGATTGGACCTATAGTTGTTATGTTGTTTTATTAACTTGTAATATTAGAATTGGTTATGTTAAGTTGTTTTGATCATGTAATATCAAGAAGGACAAGTTTTTGTTTTGATCTGTAATATCAGGCTGTTTGGATTGGACCTGTAATATCAGGTTCTTTTGTATGCAACTCAGTGGTATCCACCACCTTATAATTATATGTTGTTACCTATATTCAATTGCTACAGTATATTGATCAAAATGCTACTAGTTACAGTATGTTTTACATTGATACAAAAATGCTACTAGTTTTACAGTATGTTACATTGATCAAAATGCTACATTGATACAAAAATTTCTACATTATGTTTTACAGTATGTTGCATTGATCAAAATGCTACTAGTTCAAAAATTCAAGTTGATACAAAAATTCAAATTCATAATGATACCATGTTCAAATTGAGACTGTGTTACATATGAATCTATTACAACATCATCCAAATTACCACAACTAACATAATAAAGAAGAATCTTTTCCATTTTTTCTGAGAATTCTTCATCTTCTTCATTTCAATTTGTAACTCCATTATCTTATGTTTCAGCCCATCCTTCCTTTCCTTTAGATGATGTATCTCCATCTTTGCTCCATCAAGCTCATTTTGCAGCTTCTCCAACCTATTATTCTGCTTCTTTATAAACTGATCCTTCTCATCCACCACATCATCAAAGAACCATTGAAAGTATCCACACCCAGATTCAGATGAACCCTGTAATGGTGACATCCAGATTCATCTCAGCTATTGCAGGAACTATCAGAACAAGAATATATGAAAACCCATTTTAATTTCATGTTTACCTTGTAATGACGACAACCCTAGAATTGCTTCCCAAAGTTTGTGACGGTGGTAGCCCTTCGAAGAACCGCAGATTCTCCACAACCACATATAGGTCTCCATCGCAACTTTCCATCTAATCTTCCATCTCTATTGCAATCATACGAAGACCGGATCTCTGATGATGCTTCCTTAATCATATTGAGGGAATTTCAAATTCAAAATGGGAAAATTGAGGATTTCTGGAACCATCTTGAAGATGATAACATTCCATGTCACCTGCCACGCATGCAAACCAAACGTCCGTTTGGGTCTTTTGGACGGAAAGGACTCCTATGGTCCTTTTGAAAGAATTATAGGACCAGTTTGACACTTTTTTTAGATAAAGGACCAAAATGGACCTTGGGGTAAACTTAAAGGACTAAAAAGGGTATTTTGCCAAAAAAAAACATAAAAAAAACAAAAAAAAAATATTTTCTCTTAATTAAATTAATTAATTAGTCATCAATTAGTTTTTAATTTCACTTTAATTACAAAAAGACAAAAAAAATCAATTCCTTTTCTTAAAAGGGTCAACACCCTTAGAACATTCCGATTTAATTTTTATTCGCGCACAATTTATTATTATGTAATTGCTCCGGACATGTAATAGTTAATTAGGTTTACTGTTTTTATTTACTCTCCGTACTTATTTACCAAAAATGGGTCTTTGTAATTTTTGGCGATGTATAGACCCGCGCCTTGTAATAGCGTAGGATTTATGTTTTCGCAATTTACTTTCCGCACCCCTTAACTGTTAACTTGCATGAAAGAATGTATGTAAATAAAAACAACTCGTAGCTCACTAATTACATAGACAAACATTAACTGAATACAACACACAATGCACACACCACTTCTAGGGTACACCTCACTCGTTGCCTTCGAAACGTGGTCATCAAGTATAGGACGTCTTAGAGGTCACCCTTAGTCCAAAGATCCAGTTGCCTCGAAACAGTTGCCTCGAAACAGTTGCCTCGAAACAGTTGCCTCGAAACGGTTGCCTCGGATTAAAAAGGATCTAGGACATTAGGGTTACTTCTAAGGTGTCCTAACTGTTGCTTCGGTGACCACACTGTCCCTATAATCGAATTGACCCGAACACCTCCAACGATGGTGCTACCTACCTCTCAATGGTGGGATGGAACTACCTAAAGGACACTTACACAACTTAATTCCTTAGGGTAGGTAGATGACTCATGGGTACTTGCTCTTTCCAAAAACAAACAAAATACTTTTCACACCTTACACTTTCAAAAAGCTTTCAAAACAAATTTTTCAAACACTCTTGAGGACAGATACAAGAGTTATTCAGAAATCTTTCAAAGGAACTTTTTCAAGCCCACTCACATTTTAAAAAGCAAACAAATTTTGAAAACATAAGAGCAAGTACCTAAGAGCCCGTGGATAACCGCGGATAGAAAGGGTGCTAACACCTTCCCTTTCTATAATCTACCTCCCGAACCGAGAAACATTCTCGAATAAGGAATTTTGCTGTGCTTTTGTCCTTTCCATGTTGGAGAACATAAAAGACGGTGGCGACTCTTGCTTACCGCGACATTTCGCGAAACCAGCTTAAAAAAAACAGTCAGTTCTATTTCCACCGGTCACAGAACTGGCGACTCTGCTGGGGACCTTTAAAGTGAGGTGTACCTTAGGATAGCTCATACTTGTGTTTTCAATTGCTTTGTTTTGTTTGCTTTATTATTGTGGGCACTGTCTTGGGAGTTCTATAGATCCTAACCCGGATCTGGGGGATACCTTCTTAGAAAGTAGCAACAAGACTGTGAGGGAACTGTGCGGGGTATACCGACACGGTTGAAGCAGTCTGCTACGTTGATGTGGCACTTTGGTGAGTACCGGTAACCCTTGAGTCAAGTCAAGGAGAGTACGGGGCCGCCGCATGGTGTCGTGAAGCATCAAATGACCTTAGGAACCTTAATTGAACCATCCTGGCCTCTTTAGGGTAGTGAGATAACTGACTTTGGTGCAGTCCGAAGTTGGTTGATACTCGATACTACACTCATTGAGGGTTATTTTCTTGGAATATTTCGATTGCCAGTTTAATGGCTAAATCGAAACGATGAACACAGGAAACAATCCAATGATATTGAGATCCTTAGAACCCGGTTACTTTTTGATAGGACAGGTTTTGAGCCCACCAACTTCAAGAGGGTAGTACCCCAAACCCCGTGCTGGCCTAAAACTCTAAGGGCTTTGTGTGACTTGTGTGCCTTCAAACTTGACTACTTGCATGCTTGTTATCTGACACTCGAGTTCCTTGCAGGTTTTGTTTACAGTCCTTAATTGGGACTCATTACAGGGCCTACTTACATCACTCCATGCATAGCATAACATCATACCATTGCACACATCCTTCATAAGGACTAATCCATTTCAAGAATCTCAAGGGTCTGTGATGTAGGTCATGATGAATCAAAGTGTCTAGCAAGGGGCAAAGGGGATTTATTTTCCTCTAGCCGAGGTTGTCAAGGGCTATGACCCACTCGATATGGTGAGCCTTGACTCTTGAAGAAGGACTCTCAACAAAATGAAGTTCCTTCAATCAAGCTACAAAATTCAAGTTCTAACAATCTTTCTTGTTTATCCCGCGAGGTCCTTGAAAACATCGCATGCATACATACATATCATTGCATTACAGGTACTCTTTCCCACAAGTTGCTTAACCTTCTTCGCTGTTTATTTCAGCAGTCATCATGAATCCTGAATCATCCAATGAGCAAGCTATCAAGGCCCTCCAGGCCCAAAACACCCAGTTCCAGGAGCTGGTCATGAGCTTAGCCCAAGGACAACGGGAATTGAAGACTCTGCTTTTGAAGAAAAAGAAGAAGAGGACTGTTTTGTTCAACCCTAGACGCAGATCTGGGAATACACTGCAGAATAAAGTTGAGCGGACTACTCCGTCTGTTGGGGAAGGCAGCCACCAAGGGAGAGAGGTTCCTAGCCCTGTAGTCTCTGACACTGAGACAGACTTCAATGATGAGCAGTACCCTCCTGCTGAGGACCGGTACAAACAACTGGAGGACAGGCTAAATGCTATGGAGATTCAACGTGTGCCTGGGTTGGATTTCAGAGACTTGGGGTTATCTTCTGGGGTGGTGATCCCACACAAGTTCAAGGCGCCTGCCTTTGTGAAGTACGACGGGGCTTCCTGTCCTAAGCTGCACCTCCGTTCCTACACAAGGAAGATCCATCCCTACACGGCAGACAAGAATCTATGGATCCATTTCTTCCAAGAGAGTCTTTCAGGGACTCAACTCGAATGGTTCTATCAGCTGGATGGAACCACTATTCGTAACTGGGAGGACTTGGCCACTGCTTTTTATAAGCAGTATCAGTATAATGCCGACCTCGCTCCTACGCGTACCCAACTCCAGGGTATGTCACTGGGGACGGGTGAAGGTTTTAAGGAATATGCGCAAAGGTGGAGAGACCTGGCTGGAAGGGTGCGGCCACCTTTGACTGACCGTGAACTCGTTGACATGTTCTTGGGGACCCTGTCTGGTCCTTTCTTCGACCATTTGATTGGGAATTCTTCTACTGGGTTTACAGATTTGATCTTGACCGGGGAGAGGATTGAAGCTGGTATCAAGGCTGGAAAGATTCAAGAAGCTACACCTTCTGATACTCATAAAAAGCCTTACAGTGGGAAGAAGGAGTCCAATGTTGTGAATAGTAAAAAGGGTCGCCATGATCAACATGTAGGGGCAACCCAGATATTTAATCCTAGGCCTGCTCAACAAGGACAGGGGCAGCAACGTAAGGAGGTCGCACCCAAGAGACAGTTCACTAAGATCAACATGTCACTGGAACAAGCGCTACAGCAAATGTTGAAGGCAGGGCTGATCACCTTAAGGGCTCCTCTCCGAAATCCAAACACTTCCGCTCCTAATTATCATCCCAATGAGAGGTGTGCATACCACTCGGATAGCCCGGGGCATACTACGGACAACTGCTGGCCTCTGAAGAACAAGATTCAAGATATGATTGACGCCAGAGAGATTCAGTTTGAAGCACCAGAGACTCCAAACATAATCACCGCTCATTTGCCCAATCATTGAAGGCTTTTGTTTATTTGAATTTCCGAGTTGTAATACAAACAATTAATGTCATAGCAAACTCTTTTATTTCAAAAATGCATCGCATATGTCTGTTCTGAATTAATACAATTGTTTTCACTATATTCAAATTGCTTTCTTTTCTTTTGATGTTCAACTCTTGATCTAAAATTCTAAGCCTCTTGAGGGAGGATCACGAAAACGATACCACGATCTTTACAGTATGCTTTTGAACAGACCCCGCTGATGAGGTACATGCATTGTTTCAATTCCTAAACACTGGAGTTATAAGGATGATAATCCCTCGTCAACCCCTTTGAGCCAAAGAAGTAGGAGTTTTTCTTTTCGAAAATTAAAACCCTTAATCACAACCTGGGGCAGGGTAATTCTCTCAGCTGATCCAAGTGCACAACGAATGGCACCAACGGAGTTCTTACAAAAAAAAAGACAGTGATAGTTCCGAATAATCATAAAGACAGGCAGTCATTATCTCTCAAAATAAAAAGCCCAATAAGTCAAAAAACCTATGAAGGAGACTTACGAAGCTGGGGCATCCCGCTGACTGTAATTCCAAAAAAGGAAACAGTTCAGGCAAAAAACAGGGATAACAAAATCAAAAAAGAAAGAGGTCCTACAAACCCTCGACAAAAAAAGGAAATGACTGCCTATTCAAAATAAACTGTCAATATCCGAACCATCACCATAATATCAGGACAAAGACTCAAACAAGGTCTAATGCATGATCAGCTGAGTTTAGGTTTGAAGAACATCACGAAGAGCGGGTGGGTAAAAATATAAATTTGAGCCTTTATCCTTTGTTTCTTAAACCATGAACCAGGCCACGTTATAACCCTAAAAGTCCTAGCTGAAGCATGGGTTAGTTCGAAAGCGTACTGTTACAAAAGGTATCCTGACTCCTTAAGGCTTGCTGTAATATACTGAGTTGACATCACATTTTACAAAATTTGCTTGTTTTACTGAAAATGCATTTTCAAAAATTTCAAGACAGAAATACGCTTTGCATTCTTAAAATAATATTGTTTGCATATGACTATTTGTTCAACAGCAGAGAAATTCGCACGAAGAATATCTAGTGAACAAAAGCACTCCCAACCAAGGGGCAGGGCATGATCATTGTCCATCATCTGGGGAAGTTAAGTCAAGATTCAGAGAATCTCTCAAAAGGCCAACCAGCTTGGGGCAAATCTCCATCTGGATCACTTAGGGCATTGGACGATCAAACGAAGATCTTCTGGTAGTAGGGCAACGCAACACTACTGACAAGGGCACCTCCCTACATCCTGAGAGCACAGACATAGTTGAAAAAATACTACGCATAATCAAAGACCCGCTAGGTTGACACACCTAGGAAAAAATAAGGGCTTCCCGGCGAACCAAAAGGGTTCGGGAAAAAACAAGGGATGAAATGAAAAATTTGTACGCCCGGCAAGTCGAAAACCTGAAAAGGCGGCTTAGGCAAAAATGGGTATCCCGGTGGACTGAAAACCCGAAAGGGCGGTCCAGGAAAAAGTTAGGGATCAAAAGCGTACGGATATGTCTCGTCATCTCGTCACTTGCCTACAAGAAGAAGATTTGTCAACGGCAGTTGTCAAACACCTCCACAAGTACCTTCTCCCTCAGAAACTGGGGCAATAATGAGTTGTCTAGGCGATCTGTTTGCTCTGTCCACCAAGGCACTAAGGTAGGTTCGGCCAAAGAACAACCAAGATACCTTCACTTCCCCCCAGAGTAAGTCAGACTTCAGCCATACTCCTCAAGCAGAGTTGGTCTCCCATCAGCCTTGAAAAGGCACATTATTCTCCAGCAAGTCAGCGACACTCTCCCCAAGCAGAGTTAGTCTACTGTCAGCCTTAAGGAAGTTGGATATCCCCAGAAAATCTCAATATTCCTCAGCGGAGTATACATATATTCCTAACAAGCATCCCCGGCAATCTTGATCTAAGATTGTTCCCCGGTGGAATACCAGACACTCCGGTGGAGTCATTCCCCAGTACAGTCTCAAAAAGTCTCCCCAGAAGAGTTGATCAATCTCCCCAGTAGGAAGTTTATCCCCAGTAGATTCTGGAATCTTATCCCCTATAGAGCACGAACGCATCTCCCGGACTTTTTTATTCAAAGGTTATTCTCCACCGGAGCTTATAACTGGGTTATCCTCAGCTAGTAACCACAGAAAGATCGTCCTCGGCGAAGTTCTTCCTATCCCCCAGCGGAGTTCATCAAATCTTCCAACAAAGCTTATCAACGGTATCCCCAGCGGAGTTATCATCAAACCTCAGCGAAGCATCTCTTCCCACAGAGTATTCCCCGCAGAGTAATCTCTTCGCCAAGTTTATTCCCCAACGGAGTCATCTTCTCCTATCGGTTTATTCTTGCAACCATCACCCCCAGTGGAAACCAATAACTTCACTCCCCAACATCAGCCCAGGATTTAATTTCCCGGCATTCGTCAAGGATTTATTTTCCTAGACAAAAATACATTCATAAACATTTCACATTTCATACATCCTGCTTACATGCACAACGCATGCATACGCATCATACAACACAAATCTCATTTATTTTTGAGAGCATCTTAAAATCATGCAGTTCATGCATCATGACATTGCATACAACTGATGTTTTTCCTTTTCAGGAAAAAGGTCAATCCAAAGACGGTTACTATCAACTGTCGCAATTCCAGATTCGATACCTGTATCTAGCCAGGGCATATCTACATTAAAGAGATAGCTTAGAAATGCTCCAGAGATGGATGTTATTCTTTTGCTTATTCAAGAGTTTCCTTTCAGATATAGCTGGGAAATGCTCCAGATATGGATGCTGTTCTTTTGCTTATTCAGATTTTCTCTTCAGAGATAGCTTAGAAATGCTCCAGAGATGGATGTTATTCTTTTGCTTATTCAAGAGTTTCCTTTCAGATATAGTTGGGAAATGCTCCAGAGATGGACGCTATTCTGTTGCTTATTCATAGTTGCTTGTTCAGAAATAGTTCAGATATGCTCCAGAACCGGACTCTATTCTGTTGCTTATTCAGGGCTTCTTTTCAGAGATAACTTAGAGATGCTCCAACCACGGATGCTATTCTATTGTTTACTCAGAGATTCTTTCTAGAGATGGTTCAGATGCGATCCAGACATGTCTACATTCTGATACTTCTTCCAGATTTCCTTTCAGAGATAGCTTGGAAATGCTCCAGATATGGATGCTGTTCTTTGGCTTATTCAAGACTCCTTCTAGAGATAGTTCAGATGTGACCCAGGCATGGCGACATTCTGATACTTCTTCCAGATTTCCTTTCAGAGATAGCTTAGAAATGCTCTAGAGATGGATGTTATTCTTTTGCTTATTCAAGAGTTTCCTTTCAGATATAGTTGGGAAATGCTCCAGAGATGGACGCTATTCTGTTGCTTATTCAGAGTTGCTTGTTCAGAAATAGTTCAGATATGCTCCAGAACCGGACGCTATTCTGTTGCTTATTCAGGGCTTCTTTTCAGAGATAACTTAGAGATGCTCCAACCACGGATGCTATTCTATTGTTTACTCAGAGATTCTTTCTAGAGATGGTTCAGATGCGATCCAGACATGGCTACATTCTGATACTTCTTCCAGATTTACTTTCAGAGATAGCTTGGAAATGCTCCAGATATGGATGCTGTTCTTTGGCTTATTCAAGACTCCTTCTAGAGATAGTTCAGATGTGACCCAGGCATGGCGACGTTCTGATACTTCTTCAAGATTTCCTTTCAGAGATAGCTTGGAAATGCTTCAGATATGGATGTTGTTCTTTTGCTTATTCAAGACTCCTTCTAGAGATAGCTCAGATGTGACCCAGGCATGGCGACGTTCTGATACTTCTTCCAGATTTCCTTTCAGAGATGGCTTGGAAATGCTCCAGATATGGATGTTGTTCTTTTGCTTATTCAAGACTCCTTCTAGAGATAGTTCAGATGTGACCCAGGCATGGCGACGTTCTGATACTTCTTCCAGATTTCCTTTCAGAGATAGCTTGGAAATGCTTCAGATATGGATGCTGTTCTTTTGCTTATTCAAGACTCCTTCTAGAGATAGTTCAGATGTGACCCAGGCATGGCGACGTTCTGATACTTCTTCCAGATTTCCTTTCAGAGATAGCTTGGAAATGCTCCAGATATGGATGCTGTTCTTTTGCTTATTCAAGACTCCTTCTAGAGATAGTTCAGATGTGACCCAGGCATGGCGACGTTCTGATACTTCTTCCAGATTTCCTTTCCGAGATAGCTTGGAAATGCTCCAGATATGGATGCTGTTCTTTTGCTTATTCAAGACTCCTTCTAGAGATAGTTCAGATGTGACCCAGGCATGGCGACGTTCTGATACTTCTTCCAGATTTCCTTTCAGAGATAGCTTGGAAATGCTCTAGATATGGATGTTGTTCTTTTGCTTATTCAAGACTCCTTCTAGAGATAGTTCAGATATGACCCAGGCATGACGACGTTCTGATACTTCTTCCAGATTTCCTTTCAGAGATAGCTTGGAAATGCTCCAAATATGGGTGCTGTTCTTTTGCTCATTCAAGAGTTTCCTTTCAGATATAGCTGGGAAATGCTCCAGATATGGACGCTATTCTTTTGCTTATTCAGAGTTCTTTTCAAAGACAACTTAGAGATGCTCCAGCCCGGATGCTATTCTATTGTTTAGTCCAGATTCATTCAAAAGACAGTCCAGATACGATCCAGATTCGGATGACATACTGTCACTCATTCAAACACAGACTAGATATGCTCCAGACACGGAGGCCATTCTATTTCTTATTCAGACGCAGCTATCCATTAACAGTTCCAAATGGCATCTATAAGCCCATTCCCGACAAGGTTCTGTCACATCTTCCAGATGGCATCCTTAAGCCCATCCTCCTATCCACCACCTCTCCAGATGGCATCTATAAGCCCATTCCCGACAAGGTTCTGTCACACTTCCAGATGGAATCTATAAGCCCATCCTCCTATTCACCATTCCTCCAAATGGCATCTGTAAGCCCATTCCCACTATCACACTGCTGATACTCAACTATGTGAGTGCAAATTTCTGGGCACTCTAGTGTTCAATCATCTTCCACCCTCGGATCACGAAAGGCACACACGCCAATCTACATCCTCAGGTCTAAGAAGATTGAACAGGGGCAACTATTGTACCCCAAAATTTGCCCTCCCATAATCTTCAAGGTTTTGCCAAGCATCACCTCAAATGGCTCAAGTCTACTCAAAGGCTACACAGTCAAACACCCTCCTAACACAGTCAAAATTAGGGTTTTGGTTCTTGCAAAGGAAGTTGAGGTTTTCAAGGGCTCAATCAAGCCCCACATGCCTATAAACATTGTCAAGCACCTACATGTCAAGTTTCAAGGCTCACAAGGTCAAGTTGCACAGTCAAAAACCCTAATTGCCTCACAATCAACTGCAGGGGCAAAATGGTCATTTGGCAGTCAAAAGTCAAATTTTTTGGTCAACATCTTATTTTGAAGCCACAATCATCATTTGGTCAAGTCTTGACCATGATTTCACAAGAATGGCTCAAAAATCATCAAGGTGTCAAAAGTTTCTATTTTTGGACAGTTGAAAAGTCAACTGTAACTTGACCAAGGCATAACTTTTTCATGGTTCATAAGAAAAATCCCATCCAATGCTCATCTTGAAGGGGAGGAAATTTCCTACAACTCATCTTCACATTCCAAGTCCAAGAAATGCTCTCACAAAAAGTTATCAATTTCAACATTATAGGTCATTTTCAAAAGTCAACAAAAAGGCACTTTAAGTCAAAGACCATAACTTGAGATTGGTAAATCAAAATAACATGGGACCAAAGACATTGGTTAGAGGACTTCAAGACCTTTCCAAAATCTCAAAGAACATGTTCATAGCTTCAAAATTGAGCAAGATATGCATTGGAGAAGTTGGGAAATTTTTGTGAAATGGCCAAAGTCAACTATCCTTGAAATTTCATTTTTGACAAAAGGGGCCCACTTTTTCCACTTGTTTCAGCTTGGCCATGCCTCCCACGTGTCCCACAATTTATTTCAAGATTAAAAATTAATTTTTCCATTTTTATTTGATTTTATTTGATTTAATTCATTTTAAATCTTTAAAATTCAAATAAAAATCAAGAAAATTAATGGAGGGATATATTTTGTGTTGATTTGCTTTGATATGCCATGAAATACATTCCAAATTCGTGCAATACCTATTATGGGCATAAAAATTCAAATTTTCACAAATATGGCAAGTGGTTCAATGTTGGTTATGGAGGAAATCAAGAACATTATTGCAAGGCTTCAATGACCATTATTTGGATTGATACACATTACAAAACATATATCTAAGCATTCCATATGCAATAGAGGAGCGAGAAACACAGATACAGCAAAGAGCAATCTCAAAATTTTGAAGGAAAAAGTGACAAACTGAAAACATATTTGCAGTATCATTCAATCCTGCCTTTTGATCCAAATACGTTCCTTACATCCCCAGGAACAATTTGCAATCATTAATAAGCCAAATCACTCAAGGAATCATCCTCACCAACTCATACGGTTTGCATACATTCTCAAATTTACATATCACATTCCATGCGTTTTTAATGCATTCTTTTGGTTGATTTGCGTTGCTGACATCCTTCCAAAGCTATCGGTATTGTCTAATTTCATTATCATGTACAGAATCTTGATTTGCCATTAAAACACTTTAGGGTTTTCAAGGTTTAAAATTGGGGGTTTCACCATACGGTAAAATCAGGACTCCAAACAGGCATGGACGAATTCAGCTGGATGAGACGAATAAAAAGGATGTGTCGCGCCTTTTTTATATCCACCATATAGCTAATCGCTATTTTTGACATTGATGCTTTGTGGGGGTTTAAAACCCCCGCTATTTGCTTGTGATTTTTGTTTCAGAACGAAGAAGATGACTGCGTGGCAGCCAGGCATTGGTCTCTTCAAATCCTGCGCGCTCTTTTTTTTGTTCTTTAGCATATAACGCGTGTTGTGTATATTATATTTCTTTTCTATTATGTTTACAACTAATGCGCTTGGTTCAGTTGGTTGGCTGTGTACTTTGCAATCTTTGGGGCCTGGGTTCGATCCCAGGTCCCCACCAAAGTTCATATTATTTTTCTCTCTGTGCTTGTGTGCAGCATCTCATCCAGGATCCACCATAGACCTCATCCAGGAGCGCTCCAAGTGTCCATCAGCATATATCCAAGGGCCAAGCATAAGGAACACCATACTCTGGAGTCAAAGCGTGATGCAGGCTATCAAGAAAAGTCAAACGAGTTGGCTTCTTAATGGGCCAAGATTCAACATCACACCCTCAAAATCCAGCCACACCCCCTTGGGTTTTAATCTTCCTTTTTTTTTACTTTTGCCATTTTTCATTTTTTATTTGCTTTTTTTTTTATTTTATCACTTATTAACTTAACTAATATTTTTTATAAAAAAATCAAAAAAAGAAGAACTAACATTATTTTTATTATTATTATTATTTTATTTTTGTAAATAAACAATAATTGAATTAGTGTTAATTAGGCCATTTTAACTTTTTTAAATAACTAAAATAATTTAGATTTAGGTTAGCTTTTAATTTTGTTTCTTTTTATTTTTATTTTATTTCATAAAAAAAAACATAAAAAAAACAAAAAAAAAACATTTTCTCTTAATTAAATTAATTAATTAGTCATCAATTAGTTTTTAATTTCACTTTAATTACAAAAGGACAAAAAAAATCAATTCCTTTTCTTAAAAGGGTCAACACCCTTAGAACATTCCGATTTAATTTTTATTCGCGCACAGTTTATTATTATGTAATTGCTCCGGACATGTAATAGTTAATTAGGTTTTTGTTTTTATTTACTCTCCGTACTTATTTACCAAAAACGGGTCTTTGTAATTTTTGGCGATGTATAGACCCGCGTCTTGTAATAGCGTAGGATTTATGTTTTCGCAATTTACTTTCCGCACCCCTTAACTGTTAACTTGCATGAAAGAATGTATGTAAATAAAAACAACTCGTAGCTCACTAATTACATAGACAAACATTAACTGAATACAACACACAATGCACACACCACTTCTAGGGTACGCCTCACTCGTTGCCTTCGAAACGTGGTCATCAAGTATAGGACATCTTAGAGGTCACCCTTAGTCCAAAGATCAAGTTGCCTCGAAACAGTTGCCTCGAAACAGTTGCCTCGAAACGGTTGCCTCGGATTAAAAAGGATCTAGGACATTAGGGTTACTTCTAAGGTGTCCTAACTGTTGCTTCGGTGACCACACTGTCCCTATAATCGAATTGACCCGAACACCTCCAACGATGGTGCTACCTACCTCTCAATGGTGGGATGGCACTACCTAAAGGACACTTACACAGCTTAATTCCTTAGGGTAGGTAGATGACTCATGGGTACTTGCTCTTTTCAAAAACAAACAAAATACTTTTCACACCTTACACTTTCAAAAAGCTTTCAAAACAAATTTTTCAAACACTCTTGAGGACAGATACAAGAGTTATTCAGAAATCTTTCAAAGGAACTTTTTCAAGGCCACTCACATTTTAAAAAGCAAACAAATTTTGAAAACATAAGAGCAAGTACCTAAGAGCCCGTGGATAACCGCGGATAGAAAGGGTGCTAACACCTTCCCTTTCTATAATCTACCTCTCGAACCGAGAAACATTCTCGAATAAGGAATTTTGCTGTGCTTTTGTCCTTTCCATGTTGGAGAATATAAAGGACGGTGGCGACTCTTGCTTACCGCGACATTTTGCGAAACCAGCTTAAAAAAACAGTCAGTTCTATTTCCACCGGTCACAGAAGCTTGACAGATTTTTGTTTTGACAGTTGGTATTGTTTGAGAACAGGTTATAGGCTTGAGCTGGTTTTAAGACTTGACTAAGTAAGGTTTAAAGCTTGACACAGCTTGGCATGGCCTTTGCTGTTTGATACTTTTGGTTTATGCAGGTTGAGGGTGGTTTGGATATTATGTGAGTTTGATGGACTTGGTTATTTTTGGTTTTTGCAAGTGTTTGAATGTTTATGCAGGTTTTGAAAAAAGTAAGGCTTGACAGTTCAGGCTTGGGGTTTTTATATTCTGAGTTCTGTTTGTGATTTCTGCCTCTATATTATGCAGATTGTTGGCCTCTTTGTATATTCTTTCTTGGTCAACATTGTGGACAGGTTTACAAGGCTTGAGGTTTTCCCTCTTTATGATATCCTGCTGTATATGTTCTGCCTCCCTTTTTCTATGTGCTCTGATATGCTGTTTATAGCCTTGCCTTCTTCTTTTTACTTTATTACAGCTTTTGTCCTCATGCCCAAACCTGCTGTAAGCCTGCTTTCTTTTACTCTCTTTCTTCTCTCTCTTGACCTTAAGCATTAATATATTGCTTAGAACGGTATTTCTGAAAAAACAAACTGGCTCGGGAAATGATGAATTGAAAAGCTTGCTTGCATATGTAGCTTAGCTCTGCATACTTTTTACTTCTTCCAGATTTTATGCTTCTTGTTATCTTTCCATCTCTCTTTTTTTTGACAGCTTTTTGGATAGTTTGAATGTGAACTCAGTTTGGACTTTGTAGTTCTAGTTCAACTTGCCTTTGGATTTCGTTCTTGCACATGCTGTTTGAGACTTTTGAAATTATGCAGCTCTTTGACAAACTTTGAATTTGTGCAATTTTACAACTTTTGTGCATTTCAATACTTTTGCAAGCAATTTTCATCCTTCTTTGTGAACCGGGAGAAATCCCGTGATTTGCAGAGAGGGCGAACTGATCCCGGCCATTTGTTTTTAATGATGAGCCCAAATTAACTGTTTGTCTTCTTAATTATTTTATCTACAATTGACTTTTTCTTCTTTTCTTTGTTTTGCAAATAAAATTCCATGGAGCACTGGAGCAATGGACGAAAGATGAAGACTTAGGAATTTTCTTAGGATAGTTTTATTTCAATTTTAATTATTGTAATCATTATTAGAATACTTTGTAAATAAATAAGGTACTCGAATAACAATTGTAACGAATAATTAAAGATGAATAAAATCCAATCTTTTATCAGTTAATTCCTTTTCTTCTTTTTTTTTTAATTATTTATTTTATTATTTATAGTTCTTAAATTATAATAAATGGAAATAAATTCCAATTATCTTAACTTAGAAAATATAAACAATTAAATAAACATTGTGGTTTTAGCATCGATCAATTAATAAACCTGACGCTTCAGAAATCCAAAGCAAAGCACAGTCAATCACAACAACTGCCCAAATGTCTTTTCTCTTAATGATTCAATCAAACACTGCGGACTCAATCCCAATGACTCTTTTCACTGATTTAGTCAAACATTGCAAACTCAATCAAAATGCCTCAGTCCATATCTCGGAATATCTTGAAAAGCACTGTGGGATTAATTCTTTCTGAGAATGCGCGTACAAAAACCCTAGTTCCTGATCAAATGCCAAAGAAGCGTTCGCCTGATTGAAACTTGAGCCAACTCAACCAAACCTTAGCAATCCGCCTGAACGGCCTTAAAATCAATGAAAACCCTAATTTTGTCTGACTGACGAGAAAAGTCTGTTTGACCGATTCTTGAGCCAGTCTGAACAATCAGGAAAAGCTCGAAGCTGTGATTTCTTGGGGGAAAATACGAGGGAAAATTTTGGGGTACAACAGTTTCCCCTGTTCAATTTTCTTGAACCTGAAGAGTTAGATTGGCAAGTTTGCCTTTCGCGACTCGAGGGTAAAAGGAGATTGGACACTAGAGTGCCCAGAAAATTTGCACTCGGTAATGTGATGGTATAAGGAATGGGCTTAAAGATGCCATTTGGTGATGGGCTTAAAGATGCCATCTTGTGACTGCTGGTAGGAGGATGGGCTTATAGATGCCATCTGGAAATGGGCTTAAAGATGCCATTTGGAAGTTGTTGGTAGGAGGATGGGCTTATAGATGCCATCTGGAAATGTCTGGAGGAGGATGGGCTTATAGATGCCATCTGGAAGTATTGAACTGCGTGTCCTTGGTGAGTGGACGAGTATCAGAAAGGTATCCATGTTTTGGAACGTCTCTGAACTGGGGTCTGAACAAGCGATAGATTGACATCCATGTTTTGGAGAATCCGTAAACTGTTTTCAGGAGTTGGAGTTGAATAAGCAATAGAGCAGCATCCTTTGTTGGGAAGCGTCCATAAGCCGTTTTTTTCAAAAGTTGCATCTGAACAAGTGATAGATTAACATCCGGTGTTGGGAAGAATCCGTAAACTGTTTTCAGAAGTCTTAAAGTGGAGAAGGAACCGGTGTAGGGTTTCTTGATGATGAGTCCGTGTAAAACTGCATATGGGTGAATTTGGAATAAGTATCAGAATGTCACCGTGTTTGGGTCACATTTGAACTAATTCTGGATGAATTTGGAATAAGTATCAGAATGTCGCCGTGTCTGGGTCATATCTGAACTATTTCTAGAAAGAATCTCGGAAGATGATGGTCTTTGTCTGTTGACTGCTCTTTCCTGAAAAGGTAAAGAATTAGTTGTTATGCAATGTCATGATGCGTGATGCAATGTATGTGACATCAATGTTTATGACATGAATGTGATGAATGCGCATGTAAGCTGATGAGCTGTCTTGCTGAGGATATATGACTCCTGGATGGCTGAAGATAAAAGAATCTTGACTGCTGCCGGGGAAAGTAATTCCTTGACTGATGCTGGGGAGGGCAAGAATCTTCTGATCGTTGCATATGAGAAGTCCTGTGACCACTGTTGGGGAATCAGAAGCTTGGGTTGTATGCCAAACTACTGGGGAATTCCTGTCTTGAGGAGATCTTCACTGGAGAATATTCGAATATTCTGTGAGATGCTGAGAATGAGAGTCTTCACTCTGCTTGGGGATTGATAGTTGGAAGTTTTAGCTCCGCTGGGGATATTGAAACTTGACTCTGAGGGGAGTTAGCTTCTGGAAGGTTCTCTGGCTGGGGAAGTCGAGAATCTTCTGATTGCTGCAGGTACTTGATCTCGAGAATGGGCTTACAGATGCCATTTGGAGATAGGATGGATAGTTAACTAGAGATGGTGTTGAATTATAAGTTGAAAGAAGGAACCTGTATAGGGTTTCCTGATGATGAGTCCGTGTAAAACTACATCTGAGGTTGAGAGGGAACCGGTGTAGGGTTTCCTGATGATGAGTCCGTGTAAAACTGCATCGGGAGTTGAGAAGGAACCTGTGTAGGGTTGCTTCATGATAAGTCCGTGTAAAACTGCATCGGGTTTGAGATCTGTATGAGTAGCAGAATGACTTCCGTGTCTGGAGTGTACCTGAAACTGTAACTAGGATCTTGAATGAGTGACAGAATGGCTACCGTGTCTGGAGCGTATCTGAAACTGTATCTTGGAGTAGAGATCTGTATGAGTAGCAGAATGACTTCCGTGTCTGGAGTGTATCTGAAACTGTAACTAGGATTTGAATGAGTGACATAATGGCTACCGTGTCTGGAGCGTATCTGAAACTGTATCTTGGAGTAGAGATCTGTATGAGTAGCAGAATGACTTCCGTGTCTGGAGTGTATCTGAAACTGTAACTAGGATCTGAATGAGTGACATAATGGCTACCGTGTCTGGAGCGTATCTGAAACTGTATCTTGGAGTAGAGATCTGTATGAGTAGCAGAATGACTTCCGTGTCTGGAGTGTATCTGAAACTGTAACTAGGATCTGAATGAGTGACAGAATGGCTACCGTGTCTGGAGCGTATCTGAAACTGTACTTGGAGTAGAGATCTGTATGAGTAGCAGAATGACTTCCGTGTCTGGAGTGTATCTGAAATTGTAACTAGGATCTGAATGAGTGACAAAATGGCTACCGTGTCTGGAGCGTATCTGAAACTGTATCTTCCAACAGGTGATGAAGGAATTGTTGAACAATTTTGACATTCGAATGCCCCAAGTGGTGTTGATCTGGAATAAGTTACTGAATGTCGCCATCTCAGGGTCACATCTTGAACTATCTCTAGATCTTGATTTTGTTCAGGGTCAGAAATTGGGAGTATACCAATCTTCTGAGGCTTCAAGTATGAGAGTCTTCATTCTTGAGGGTTAACTGTTATCTGGTCGTAATCCAGTCTTCACAATAACTTGCTAAGCTGTTATCCGGTCAAATTCGGGCTTCACGGCTTGTGCTGAAGATATACCACTATCTGGTCGCAATCCAGGTTTCGTAGCATTCTTGATTGTTGTCTAGTCGTAGTCCAGGCTTCACAGAAACTTGTATTGCTATCTGGTCGTAATCCAGGCTTCACAATAACTTGTTAGGGATTAAACTATTATCCGGTCGAATCCGGGTTTCATAGCTTGCCCTGAGGGGATACCACTATCTGGTCGTAATCCAAGCTTTGCGGTAGTCTGACACTGTTATCCGGTCGTAGTCCGGTCTTCACAATATGCTGTAGAGATCAAGATACTATCCGGTCAAATCCGGGCTTCATAACTTGAATTCAGGAGATCCCACTATCTGGTCGTAATCCAGGCTTTGCGGTGGTCTGACACTGTTATTCGGTCGTAGTCCGGTCTTCACAATATGCTGTAGAGATCAAGATATTATCCGGTCAAATCCGGGCTTCATAACTTGAATTCAGGAGATCCCACTATCTGGTCGTAATCCAGGCTTTGCGGTGGTCTGACACTGTTATCCTGTCGTAGTCCGGTCTTCACAATGTGCTGTAGAGATCAAGATATTATCCGGTCAAATCCGGGCTTCATAACTTGAATTTTGTGAGAATTTGGTCTTTGACGACTGTAATTTCCAACAGGTGATGAAGGAAATGTTGAACACTTTTGACATTCAAATGCCCCAAGTGAAGATGAAGGAGACTTGCCCCGAGTTCACTGAACTTTTTGAGAGATTTGTTGAAACCTTGACTGGACTGCCCCAGGTTAACTGGATGGTGCCATGTCACGCCCCTTGTTGATAGGAGATTTGTCGTTGGAAGTGTCATCTTTTTGAAGTGATTTTGTTCACTGAGAGAGTTTTCGTTCCTTCGAACATTCGCTGTATGAATTTCTTCGCTGTCAAACAAATAGTCAAATGAAAACAGTGATTTTCAAGTAATGCAAAGTTTATGTTTGTCTTGAAGTTTTTTTTTTAAAAAATGCGTTTTTTAGCAGAAAACTTTTTATAAGACAAGTCAACACAAGATTTTAGAGCAAAGCCTTACAGGAGTCAGGATACCTTTGGTAACAGTATGCTTTCGAACTATCCCATGCTTCAATTAGGACTTTTGAAATGTTGTAACGTGGCTTGGTTCACGGTTTACGAAACAAAGGATAAAGGCTCAAAGTATATTTGTACCCACCCGCTCTTCGTGATGTTCTTCAACCCTAAGCTCAGTTAATTATGCGTCGCACTCTGTTCGAGTTTAGAACGACCTTTGGGTGATGGTTCAACAGATGAATTTGGGATACAGTCATCATCTCCTTTTTTCTTTGCAACATTTTTCATGTTGTTGAGGATTTGTAACAACCTCTCTATTTTGATTTTGATTTGTTATCCCTAACTTTTGCCTGACTGTCTCTGTTTTTTGAGATCACAGTCAGCGGGATGCCCCAGCTTTCTTAAGCCTCCTTTACAGGTTTTGGCTCGGTGGGCTTTTTTCTTTTGAGAGATTGACTGCCTATGTGATAGGGAACCATCACTGTCTTTTGATTCCAGAGGAATGCTCTTTCTTTTTTTTTTTGACGTCGTTCATTGTGTTACGAACTGAGAGTTTGCGGCTTCAATGCGCATTTTCTTTTGAATTAACTGAGATACTACCCTGCCCCAGGTTTATATCAAAGGTTTTGATTGTTTAGAACAGAAAAATCCTACTTCTTTGGCTCGAAGGGGTTGACTAGGGACTATCTTCCTTATAACTCCAGTGTTTGGGAATTGAAAGAAATGCATGTACATCATCAACAAGGTCTGTTCAAAAGCATACTGTATGAGATCATGGTATTGTTTCGTCATCCTCCCTCTAAAGGCTCGCAGCTTTTTATCAAGAGTCAAATATCATAAAGAAAGCATAAGAGTAGTGAAAACGAATGGATGAATTCAAGACAAACATATGCAATGCATTAATGAAACAGAGTTTAACATCAACAGGTAATTGTTTGAATAACAAAAGAAATTACAACTTTGAAAATTCAAATGAAGCAAAAGTCTTTCAGCTTGAGCTTTGTCACTTCAGGTGGAGAACTCCTTAACGGAAGATTTTCATCTCGCCGTCTGGCATGAACCTCAGCACTCCAATGTCAATCAGATCTTGAATCTTGTTCTTCAAGGCCCAACAGCTATCGGTGCCATGTCCCGGGCTGTAAGAATGGTACACACAAAATGCGTCAGGATGATAGTTAGGAGCGGAAGTATTTGGGTTCCGGATAGGATCCCTCAAGGCAGTCAGGTTGACCTCCAACAAGCGTTCTAGAATCAGAGATGACGGTATGTCAGTCTCCGTGAACTGTCTTCCTGACGTATTTTGCTTACGCCGATTACCCCGTTGGCGCTGACGAGGTTGTTGATGGGCTTGTGACCCCGAAGCAAGTAGAGGAGCCTTCCCCTTGTCTTATTGAGTGGTTGGGGGTTGAGTGGTGACTTGCTCTTCAACCTCAGATGTTTGCCCCAGTTGGTTGTTCCGAAGAAGTTGGTTGACGAGAACTCTGAGTTCCTCCTGTCTTTGAGACAAATCCTGGATGAGAGCCATCTGGCCCACCAGTTGCCCTGTCATTTGGATCCTCATGGCAGTCAGCTCAAACTGAAGTGCTTCCAACTGATCACTTCTGGCATTGTTTGAAGTCCCCTGGACCATGCCCATTGTGAGGAGAGCTTTAACTTCTTCTTGCCCCAGAGACAGGCTCAAGAACATTTCCTGCATCTGAGCAGTCTGGTCCTGGATATCCTTGACAGTCCTCTCTAGAGCCATCTCTTACTGAAATAAACAGTAGGAGAGTAAGGAAACCTGAAAAAGTAAAAACTGTCAAGATGCAATGCATGATATGTGGATGCATGCTTTCAAGGATCTCTTGGGGTAAACACAAGAGAATGTTAGAGGTTGAACTTCGATCTTTGTTCAGAGAATGTTGCACTGGTGGATGTCTTTCCACAAGAATCAAGCTCACCATGTCAAGTGGGTCATAGCCACTGATTCAAGTTGTTGCGCTTGAACTTTGATTGGGGAACTTTGTATCAGTGGATGTCTTTCCACGAGAATCAAGCTCACCATGTCGAGTGGGTCATAGCCACTGATTCAAGTTGTTGTATTTGATCTTTGATGGCATTTGCTTAGAGGAGGAAACCTCTTGCCCTTTGGTAGACGTCTGGTTCAACGTAACCCTGCATCAAAATAACCCTCGAGATCCTTGAAATGGTTAGTGAAAAATGCCATGGTATGATGTCATGATGTTATGTACATGTATGCAAAAGCCAGTGAGTGTATATACAGGTAATCATATTCACACAAAGCAAACAAGTCCTTAGGTTTAGGCTTGCATTGGGTTTAGGTAAGTACCCTCTTGAAGTTAGTTGGCTCATCCTGTCCTAAAATAGAAATCGGGTTCTAAGGAGCTCAATATCATTGGATTGTTTTCTGTGTTCATCGTTTTGATTTAGCCACTTAACTGGCGACTAAAATATTCCAAGAAAACAACCCTCAATGAGTGTAGTATCAAGTATCTACCAACTTCGGACTGCACCAAAGTCGGTCATCTCACTACCCCTAAAAAGGCTAGGATGGTCAATTAAGGTTCTAAGAGTTCGTTAGTGCTTCATGACATCACTCAGCGGCCCCGTACTCTCCTTGATTGAACTCAAGGGTTACCGGTACTCACAAATATATCACACTAACATAGCTTACTGCTTCAACCGTGTCGGTATACCCCGCACAGTTCCCTCACAGTTTTATTGCTATTTACCTAAGAAGGTGCCCCAAATCCGGGTGTAGGATTTACAACAAACCCAAACAAGTAACCAAAAAGATAAAGCAATCAAGGCAATCAAAGCAAGAATGTAAAGGTGATCTAAACCCTAAGGTAACCCCACTTTTAAAAATGCCTCCCCAGCAGAGTCGCCAGTTCTGTGATACGGTGGGAGAACTGACTTGAGGTTTTGCGTTTTGTATTCGCACTTGTTCGGTTTAGCAAGAGTCGCCACCGACTTTTTATTTTATCCTAAAGGAAAGGTTAAAAAGCACAGGAAAAAACCTTTTGAGATGTTCCGTGGGTTAGGGGGGTAGATTATGAAAAGGGAAGGTATTAGCACCCTTTTCATCCATGGTTATCCATGGGCTCTTAGTTACTTGGTTTTAGATCACTTGCCTTGATTTTTGATTGCTTAAAAATGGTGTATGTGTGTGTGTTTTGAAAATGTTTTGAAGAAGATTCCTTGTCTTAGGCAACCAATGTAATGACTCATGTTTGAGTATATACAAGGGTGTGTATCTTTTCGAAAAGATGTTTCAAATGTTTTTGAAGATTGTTTTGGAAGTGTTTGTGGAGAGTGGTTTTGAAAAATAGGCAAGTGTTTTTGCAAGATTGATCCAAGTAACTAAGAGTTTGTCTACCCCTAAATTTACTCAAAGGTTTTTCTTATGTTTTAACCCTTTTTGACAATTTTGTTCCACCATTGAATTTGGTGGACCATCTTGCGTTTAGGATGTTTAACGGGACAGGCGCGGGTCATCGTACGGACCATGAATGCAATGGTGCCAAGTGTCTTTGGCAATTTGCTTGAAGGGACTTATGATCATTTGAATTGTTTTGCCAAAGAAACTCGACGTGCAAGCATGGCCCACTTTGGAAGGCAACATGTGGGATTACCCTAGGGGGTGCAAGTGTGATTGTGTATTGATTTCATGTATTTGTCTTGTATTAGGTTATCTAGCGTTTGATTTTATGTACATACAAACCCTAGGTCTAAACATGGTATATTTGAAAGCGGTAAATTGCGGGAATTTAAAATCTACGCTATTACAAAATAGTATCCGGGAGTGGGGGTACAAGTATACACAAATGGGGATGAGACTTAAATAATTACAACCAAATCGAATCGATCGCAATGTAAAATATAATGTATAGCAATGTATAAGAATAGAAAATGTATAATGTATCAATGTAAGTGTATAGTGTAAGTGTAAGTGTAAATGTAATTTATTTACAAGTTGAGAAAGATGTGAATTTTAATAAGAAAATTAAGTATTGTTAACTTAATGAAAAGAATTAAATATTTTGTTTATTTAATTTTTGTATTCTTGTATTTTGTTAATATGCACAAATGAAAGTTTTAATCTTAAGAAAGGAAAAGTATTAACTTTAAAGAAAAATTATGTAATTATGTACAAACAAAGTTTAAATGAAAAGAAAAAAAAATGTTTTAAGTTTTTATGTAAAAATTAATGTTTTATATACTTATGTTAATATTTTTTATGTATGTACAAATTAATGTATTTTAATTAATCTTTTTATGAAATTTTTAATTAAAAGAAAACATTTTAAATTTGAGAACATTATTATATTCATGTTTGTTTTAGTTAGTATTCTTATACAAAATTATAATTATATTATATAAAAAAGGTATAAAAAATTAGTGTAAAGAAAACAAAAATTAATGTGTTTAATTAAGTTATATATATAAAAAAATATTAGGGTGATAAAAAATGTTTTTAGTTTTTTAAGAAAACAAGAATGGGCCTTAGGGAGGTTTGTTTTGGCCCAAGTGGAAATTGTTCAGAAATAATAGAAGAAAGGGGGTATGCGTGGTATGGGCCTAAGTGTTTTGAAGGGCAAGGCCCATTGCAAGCTCCTCATTTTCGTTTAGGGGTTTCCATATTATTGTTTTATTTTGGGAACAGATTAGGGTTTGAGAGACACAGAGGCGCCGTTCTTCGTTTTTGCTCTTCGTCTTCTTCGCTTCGCTTCTGAGCACCTCCTTCGCCCATGGCCACCCACACCATCGTCCATATCCTCTTCTCCCCACGGATTGCTCGGGCGATAGGTTTCAAGGTAGCAATTTTTGTCTCAATCTCGTTAGGGTTTTATGTTTTGCATGTTATGATTTCGCATTCTAATGTTATGTTTATTATTGTTTGTTTCTGTTGAGGTATGAAAGGGAATGGAAGAAGATTATACTACCTCTTGGAGACGGAGGAGGAAAGGATTGGGAGGCGCTGTGGCGGCCAAGGCGGCGAGGAGATGGTGATGCTGTGAACTTGCTTTGATAACCACGGTACTCTGTATTCTTTGCCTTCTTGTTGCTTAATGATGTATGTTGAAAGCCTAGCTTAACTTCCTTTTTCTCTTATTCTCTTATCCTCGCTTCTGCTTGTGTATGCTTCTGTTGCTATATGCCTGACCCCTGAATACTTCTTTATCTTCTTCTTCTGGTTGCCTTGATGTCTCTGTTGCCTCTAATGTTTTCCTATGATGAGAGTTCTCTGAGGCCTTTTGTGTTGCCTTTGAATGCTTTAGCTTGATGCCTTGGTTTGCTGTATTGATGATGAGATGTTTTGCTACGAAATGCTTGATATATTTGGTATTTGTTACACCCAATGATGAAGGTTTCCTGAGGTTTTGTTGGGTTTAGAAACTGGTTAATGGCTTTGGTTGGAAGCTGTTGTACCCCAAAATTTGCCCTCCCATAATCTTCAAGGTTTTTCCAAGCATCACCTCAAATGGCTCAAGTCTACTCAAAGGCTACACAGTCAAACACCCTCCTAACACAGTCAAAATTAGGGTTTTGGTTCTTGCAAAGGAAGTTGAGGTTTTCAAGGGCTCAATAAAGTCCCACATGACTATAAACATTGTCAAGCACCGACATGTCAAGTTTCAAGGCTCACAAGGTCAAGTTGCACAGTCAAAAACCCTAATTGCCTCACAATCAACTGCAGGGGAAAAATGGTCATTTGGCAGTAAAAAGTCAAAATTTTTGGTCAACATCTTATTTTGAAGCCACAATCATCATTTGGTCTAGTCTTGACCATGATTTCACAAGAATGGCTCAAAAATCATCAAGGTGTCAAAAGTTTCTATTTTTGGACAGTTGAAAAGTTAACTGTAACTTGACCAAGGCATAAATTTTTCATGGTTCATAATAAAAATCCCATCCAAGGCTCATCTTGAAGGGGAGGACATTTCCTACAACTCATCTTCACATTCCAAGTCCAAGAAATGCTCTCACAAAAAGTTATCAATTTCAACATTATAGGTCATTTTCAAAAGTCAACAAAAAGGCACTTTAAGTCAAAGACCATAACTTGAGATTGGTAAATCAAAATAACATGGGACCAAAGACATTGGTTATAGGACTTCAAGACCTTTCCAAAATGTCCAAGAACATGTTCATAGCTTCAAAATTGAGCAAGATATGCATTGGAGAAGTTGGGAAATTTTTGTGAAATGGCCAAAGTCAACTATCCTTGAAATTTCATTTTTGACAAAAGGGGCCCACTTTTTCCACTTGTTTCAGCTTGGCCATGCCTCCCACGTGTCCCACAATTTATTTCAAGATTAAAAATTAATTTTTCCATTTTTATTTGATTTTATTTGATTTAATTCATTTTAAATCTTTAAAATTCAAATAAAAATCAAGAAAATTAATGGAGGGATATATTTTGTGTTGATTTGCTTTGATATGCCATGAAGTACATTCCAAATTTGTGCAAGACCTATTATGGGCATAAAAATTCAAATTTTCACAAATATGGCAAGTGGTTCAATGTTGGTTATGGAGGAAATCAAGAACATTATTGCAAGGCTTCAATGACCATTATTTGGATTGATACACATTACAAAACATATATGCAAGCATTCCATATGCAATAGAGGAGCGAGAAACACAGATACAGCAAAGAGCAATCTCAAAATTTTGAAGGAAAAAGTGACAAACTGAAAACATATTTGCAGCATCATTCAATCCTGCCTTTTGATCCAAATACGTTCCTTACATCCCCAGGAACAATTTGCAATCATTAATAAGCCAAATCACTCAAGGAATCATCCTCACCAACTCATACGGTTTGCATACATTCTCAAATTTACATATCACATTCCATGCGTTTTTAATGCATTCTTTTGGTTGATTTGCATTGCTGACATCCTTCCAAAGCTATCGGTATTGTCTAATTTCATTATCATGTACAGAATCACGATTTGCCATTAAAACACTTTAGGGTTTTCAAGGTTTAAAATTGGGGGTTTCACCATACTGTAAAATCAGGACTCCAAACAGGCATGGACGAATTCAGCTGGATGAGACGAATAAGAAGGATGTGTCGCGCCTTTTTTATATCCACCATATAGCTAATCGCTATTTTTGACATTGATGCTTTGTGGGGGTTTAAAACCCCCGCTATTTGCTTGTGATTTTTGTTTCAGAACGAAGAAGATGACTGCGTGGCAGCCAGGCATTGGTCTCTTCAAATCCTGTGCGCTCTTTTTTTTTGTTCTTTAGCATATAACGCGTGTTGTCTATATTATATTTCTTTTCTATTATGTTTACAACTAATGCGCTTGGTTCAGTTGGTTGGCTGTGTACTTTGCAATATTTGGGGCATGGGTTCGATCCCAGGTCCCCACCAAAGTTCATATTATTTTTCTCTCTGTGCTTGTGTGCAGCATCTCATCCAGGATCCACCATAGACCTCATCCAGGAGCGCTCCAAGTGTCCATCAGCATATATCCAAGGGCCAAGCATAAGGAACACCATACTCTGGAGTCAAAGCGTGCTGCAGGCTATCAAGAAAAGTCAAACGAGTTGGCTTCTTAATGGGCCAAGATTCAACATCACACCCTCAAAATCCAGCCACACCCCCTTGGGTTTTAATCTTCCTTTTTTTTTACTTTTGCCATTTTTCATTTTTTATTTGCTTTTTTTTATTTTATCACTTATTAACTTAACTAATATTTTTTATAAAAAAATCAAAAAAAGAAGAACTAACATTATTTTTATTATTATTATTATTTTATTTTTGTAAATAAACAATAATTGAATTAGTGTTAATTAGGCCATTTTAACTTTTTTAAATAACTAAAATAATTTAGATTTAGGTTAGCTTTTAATTTTGTTTATTTTTATTTTTATTTTATTTCATAAAAAAAAACATAAAAAAAACAAAAAAAAAATATTTTCTCTTAATTAAATTAATTAATTAGTCATCAATTAGTTTTTAATTTCACTTTAATTACAAAAAGACAAAAAAAATCAATTCCTTTTCTTAAAAGGGTCAACACCCTTAGAACATTCCGATTTAATTTTTATTCGCGCACAGTTTATTATTATGTAATTGCTCCGGACATGTAATAGTTAATTAGGTTTACTGTTTTTATTTACTCTCCGTACTTATTTACCAAAATCGGGTCTTTGTAATTTTTGGCGATGTATAGACCTGCGCCTTGTAATAGCGTAGGATTTATGTTTTCGCAATTTACTTTCCGCACCCCTTAACTGTTAACTTGCATGAAAGAATGTATGTAAATAAAAATAACTCGTAGCTCACTAATTACATAGACAAACATTAACTGAATACAACACACAATGCACACATCACTTCTAGGGTACGCCTCATTCGTTGCCTTCGAAACGTGGTCATCAAGTATAGGACGTCTTAGAGGTCACCCTTAGTCCAAAGATCCAGTTGCCTCGAAACAGTTGCCTCGAAACAGTTGCCTCGAAACGGTTGCCTCGGATTAAAAAGGATCTAGGACATTAGGGTTACTTCTAAGGTGTCCTAACTGTTGCTTCGGTGACCACACTGTCCCTATAATCGAATTGACTCGAACACCTCCAACGATGGTGCTACCTACCTCTCAATGGTGGGATGGCACTACCTAAAGGACACTTATACAGCTTAATTCCTTAGGGTAGGTAGATGACTCATGGGTACTTGCTCTTTTCAAAAACAAACAAAATACTTTTCACACCTTACACTTTCAAAAAGCTTTCAAAACAAATTTTTCAAACACTCTTGAGGACAAATACAAGAGTTATTCGGAAATCTTTCAAAGGAACTTTTTCAAGCCCACTCACATTTTAAAAAGCAAACAAATTTTGAAAACATAAGAGCAAGTACCTAAGAGCCCGTGGATAACCGCGAATAGAAAGGGTGCTAACACCTTCCCTTTCTATAATCTACCTCCCGAACCGAGAAACATTCTCGAATAAGGAATTTTGCTGTGCTTTTGTCCTTTCCATGTTGGAGAACATAAAAGACGGTGGCGACTCTTGCTTACCGCGACATTTCACGAAACCAGCTTAAAAAAACAGTCAGTTCTATTTCCACCGGTCACAGAAGCTTGGCAGATTTTTATTTTGACAGTTGGTATTGTTGAGAACAGGTTATAGGCTTGAGCTGGTTTTAAGACTTGACTAAGTAAGGTTTAAAGCTTGACACAGCTTGGCATGGCCTTTGCTGTTTGATACTTTTGGTTTATGCAGGTTGAGGGTGGTTTGGATATTATGTGAGTTTGATGGACTTGGTTATTTTTGGTTTTTGCAAGTGTTTGAATGTTTATGCAGGTTTTGAAAAAAGTAAGGCTTGACAGTTCAGGCTTGGGGTTTTTATGTTCTGAGTTATGTTTGTGATTTCTGCCTCTATATTATGCAGATTGTTGGCCTCTTTGTATATTCTTTCTTGGTCAACATTGTGGACAGGTTTGCAAGGCTTGAGGTTTTCCCTCTTTGTGATATCCTGCTGTATATGTTCTGCCTCCCTTTTTCTATGTGCTCTGATATGCTGTTTATAGCCTTGCCTTCTTCTTTTTACTTTATTACAGCTTTTGTCCTCATGCCCAAACCTGCTGTAAGCCTGCTTTCTTTTACTCTCTTTCTTCTCTCTCTTGACCTTAAGCATTAATATATTGCTTAGAACGGTATTTCTGAAAAAACAAACTGGCTCGGGAAATGATGAATTGAAAAGCTTGCTTGCATATGTAGCTTAGCTCTGCTTACTTTTTACTTCTTCCAGATTTTATGCTTCTTGTTATCTTTCCATCTCTCTTTTTTATTGACAGCTTTTTGGATAGTTTGAATGTGAACTCAGTTTGGACTTTGTAGTTCTAGTTCAACTTGCCTTTGGATTTCGTTCTTGCACATGCTGTTGAGACTTTTGAAATTATGCAGCTCTTTGACAAACTTTGAATTTGTGCAATTTTACAACTTTTGTGCATTTCAATACTTTTGCAAGCAATTTTCATCCTTCTTTGTGAACCGGGAGAAATCCCGTGATTTGCAGAGAGGGCGAACTGATCCTGGCCATTTGTTTTTAATGATGAGCCCAAATTAAATGTTTGTCTTCTTAATTATTTTATCTACAATTGACTTTTTCTTCTTTTCTTTGTTTTGCAGATAAAATTCCATGGAGCACTGGAGCAATGGACGGAAGATGAAGACTTAGGAATTTTCTTAGGATAGTTTTATTTCAATTTTAATTATTGTAATCATTATTAGAATACTTTGTAAATAAATACGGTACTCGAATAACAATTGTAACGAATAATTAAAGATGAATAAAATCCAATCTTTTATCAGTTAATTCCTTTTCTTCTTCTTTTTTTAATTATTTATTTTATTATTTATAGTTCTTAAATTATAATAAATGGAAATAAATTCCAATTATCTTAACTTAGAAAATATAAACAATTAAATAAACATTGTGGTTTTAGCATCGATCAAATAATAAACCTGGCGCTTCAGAAATCCAAAGCAAAGCACAGTCAATCACAACAACTGCCCAAATGTCTTTTCTCTTAATGATTCAATCAAACACTGCGGACTCAATCCCAATGACTCTTTTCACTGATTTAGTCAAACATTACAAACTCAATCAAAATGCCTCAGTCCATATCTCGGAATATCTTGAAAAGCACTGTGGGATTAATTCTTTCTGAGAATGCGCGTACAAAAACCCTAGTTCTTGATCAAATGCCAAAGAAGCGTTCGCCTGATTGAAACTTGAGCCAACTCAACCAAACCTTAGCAATCCGCCTGAACGGCCTTAAAAATCAATGAAAACCCTAATTTTGTCTGACTGACGAGAAAAGTCTGTTTGACCGATTCTTGAGCCAGTCTGAACAATCAGGAAAAGCTCGAAGCTGTGATTTCTTGGGGAAAAATACGAGGGCAAATTTTGGGGTACAACAGATACCAAGTGTGATCGGTGGATCTGGAACTGACTGTTTAAAGTTGGTTCGCGAAATGTCGCGGAAGCAAGAGTCGCCACCGTCTTTTATTTTCTCCAAATGGAAAGGACAAAAGCACAGAAAAATTCCTTAAAGAGATTGCTCTCGGTTCGGGAGGTAGATTATAGAAAGGGAAGGTGTTAGCACCCTTTCTATCCATGGTTATCCATGGGCTCTTAGATACTTGCTCATTTGTGTTTTCAAAATAGTTTGTTTGCTTTTCGACTGTGGGTTTTAAAAAGTTTCTTTGAAAATTCCAGTTCGACTCTTGTATCAGAGTGTTTGAAAAATTGTTTTGAAAGCTTTTTGAAAGTGTCGGTGTGAAAAGAGTTTTGATTTGTTTTTTAGAGCAAGTATCTATGAGTCGTCTACCTACCCTAAGGAATTAGGCTGTGTAAATGTCCTTAAGGTAGCGCCATCCCACCATTGAGAGGTAGGTAGCACCACCGTTGGAGGTGTTCGGGTCAATTCGAGGTTCGGGACATGGTGATCACCAGAGCAATGGGAAGACACCTTAGAAGCTACCCTCATGCCAGGTTCTCGGATCATGAGGACTTACTAAGACATCCTCTACTCGACGATCACCTTTCGAGGCAAGGCAACAGTGAGGCGTACCCTAGGGGTGGTGTGTGATTTGTGTGTCATTTTCATTTGCATTTATCTTGTTATGTCTTTGGTGTTCTACGCTTGATTTTATTTAAGGCCATACATTCTTTCATGCTTTTTTGTTAACAGTTAAAAGTTGCGAGGAAAAGTAAATCTAGAGCTATTACAAATGGCGCGGGTCCACATCGCCAAAATTAAACCGGACCCGATTTGACGGAAAATAAAAAAATTAAAAGGTGCGAGAAATATAAATGTTACAAGGCTTTGGGAGAGATACATAATTATTTAAATGACATAAAATAAATATGCGAATTAACGAGAATTAAGCGAAACGAGGGCGTTGGACCCTTTTGCAAAATATTAAATTACATGGTGAAATTAATTAAGAGAGACTTGTTTTTTGGTATTTTTAGGATTTAATGAAAAAAGGGGGTTAATTAAAATTAAAATGAAATGCAAACCCTAATTCTAATGGCTTTTAAATTTATTATGAAAGTATTAAAATTTAACCTAAATTAAACTTAAGTTTTTTTTTATGTACAATTTAATTATAAAAATAAATAAATAAATAATATTATGGTAAAAAAAGAAAAATTAAAAGGAATAAAAATTATCAATTAAACCTAGTTCTACATTTTTAGATTTTTGTTATTAAAAGAATTAACATTAAAACCCTAATTTAAATTAATTTATTTACATGCAATTTGTTTATGAAAATAATTAAAATAAAGTATTTATTATATTTTTTGTCTTTTCTGATTTTTAGGCATTTTTTATATTTTGTAAAAAAATAATTAATTAATTCAAAATAAATAAAGAAAATAATATAATAATTGAAAAAAATAAAATATGAGAAAAATTGCAAACCAGGGGGGGTTCAGGCCCCAATATGGAGGTTAAGTTTGTGAAATTCTGGCCCAACAAGCTTCAGGTCCATTGACCTTTTTTGAGTAGCGTGCACATGCGTTGACCATGGTATATGATGTACCTTCAATCTCAGCCTTTGGCTTAATTCTGATGGACGCGTGGAAGGAGAGATTCTTGAGGTGTATGGTGCGTCTTGGCCTTGGGCGCTGTATGGGAATGGTTAATGAAAAATAACATGAGAAATTATACAGACCTGGGGCTCGAACCCAGGTCTTGGACGTCAATGCAATGAGCGCTTGCCAGCTGAGCCATGAAACTCTTTTGTTAAATAAATAAGCAACAAATATAATAAAAGAAAACAACGCGTTAGTGGGCTAGAACGCGCGAAATTCAAACGTGCCAATCAGTGTGTGACACGGCTTCATCGTCTCCACCATCCCTGTAATACAAAGAACAAAAGCAACGGTTTTTGAACCGTTCTATAATGCACCATTAGAAAAAATAACGAATAGGCCATAAGGCCATATAAATTAAGCGCGACTGTTGTATCTTCTTCGTCCAGATGTGCTAAATTGAATGGTGGTGGTTTGGAGTCTTAATTTTTCCTCGTTTCAAAAGCCCTAATCTGAAGCTTGCAAAACCCTAAAATTCAATCATGGCATAATCGTATATAGCGTACAAAAATACAATTGAATGCATTGGTTAGCTTCAAAACATCATAATGAACATGAATCCATGAATAAAAATCACAAAAGATGCTTAAATCATGATGCACGATTCTGCAATTTTTCTGAAACAGTTTGAGTTCAATATACCAATTCTTGGAGTTTGAATGGATGATATGGATTGGAACACGTTCAGGAACCTTCAAGGAAGCTAATGGAATAGGTTTTGTGCTTTGAATCGACCTAAAAAGTGCTTTTCAGTTTGGAGTTCTTAGAGAAAAAATTCAAGTTTGCAATGGTGTTTCTTGCGTAGCTTTGTGTCTAGCATGATTAGGTTTATGATCAGGCATATGTAGTGAGTGCATTAGGTTAACAAAAGTAGAACAAATCCAATGAATTAATGGTTTTTGAAAATTTGATTTTAAGGATCTTTTCATATCTTTTTCCATGTGCATTTGTGTCAATTATGATCAATTAGCTCCAAATCTTTCCTTATTGACTTAGGCACGAAATCTTGAGGTTGAAATGTGTACAAAAAGATTTGGAAACTTAGGTTAGTATTTTTCCTATATTTAATTTGATTTAAATGAATTAATATAAATAAAAATTCAAATAAATAAATAAAAAATGAGAAAATACTTCCCTTTGGGCCAAGTGGTCGTGCATATGCTTAGAATGATGAATCATGGAAGAAAAATGGGCCCATTAGCAATTTTAGGTCATTTGAAGTAATGTTGACTTTTCAAAATATCCAAAAATTTCCCAACTTCCACAAGGCATAACTTGCTCAATTTTTAAGCTTTTCTCATGTTCTTGGACATTTTGGAAAGGTCTTTGAGTCCTCTAACCAATGTATTTGGTCCCATGTCATTTTGATTTACCAATCTCAAGTTATGGCCTTTGACTTAAAGTCCCTTTTTGTTGACTTTTGAAAATGACCTATAATGTTGAAATTGATAACTTTTTGTGAGAGCATTTCTTGGACTTGAAGTATGAAGATGAGTTGTAGGAAATGTCTTTCTATTCAAAATGAGCCTTGGATGGAATTTTTCTGATAATCCATGTGAAAGTTATGCCCTGGTCAATTTTAGTTGACTTTTTCAGCTGTCCAAATAAGGAAACTTTTGCATCTTTGATGATTTCTGAGCCAAATTTTGAGAATCATGATCAAGCATTGATCAAATGATGTTTGTGGCTTCAAAATGATATGTTGACCAAAAATTTGAACTTTTGACTGTCAAATGACCATTTTGCCCCTACAGTTGACTGTAGTGCAATCTAGGGTTTTGACTGTGCAATTTTGAGCTGAATGTCTTGAAACTTGATATGAGAATACTTGACCATGTTTATAGGCATATGAGACTTGATTGGGCCTTTGAAAACTTCATTTTCTTGATCATTATACAAACCCTAGTTTTGACTGTATAGGAGACAGTTGGACTGTGCAACCCTTAGGGAATTTTGTGACTTGGCTTGGCAATTTCTTGGAGAATATGGGAGGGCAAATTTTGGGGTACAACAGTTGCCCCTGTTCAATCTTCTTAGACCTAAGGATGCAGATTGGCTGACGTGTCTTTCGTAATCCGAGGGTAGAAGATGATTGGACACTAGAGTGCCCAGAAATTTGCGCTCACATGTTAGCAGTGTGATGGGGGAATGGGCTTATAGATGCCATTTGGAGATTGCTGGATAGGATGATGGGCTTATAGATGCCATCTGGATGTTGATCGCATAAGAGATTCCTTAGCGAGAACCTGCATACCTGCAAAAGAAAAAATGAGTACCTGACACGCTGCAGGAGCTGATTTTAGATGCTTGGTATAGATATGTCCTGACTGGTTACAGGAGCTGGGTCTGGAGCTTCAAACGGCGATGAATGAACTAGGGATGGTTACTACCTTAGCATGAATGGTAAGAGAACCTTGGACGACTTTAACTTCAACAACGCTCGTTGAGAAAAATCTTGGGTGTCTTCTACTGGGATAAGAATCAGGGAGATCTTAGGGTCGATCTGACTGAACCAGAGGAGGCCTTTGACTGGATAAGCATCAGGAAAATCTTAGGGTCGATTTAACTGAACCGGTCAAGGTCTTGAAATATCTTCAACTGGATAGGCATCAGGGAGATCTTAGGGTCGATCTGACTGAACCAGAGAAGGCCTTTGACTGGATAAGCATCAGGAAAATCTTAGGGTCGATTTAACTGAACCAGGCTAGGTCTTGAAATGTCTTCAACTGGATAAGCATCAGGGAGATCTTAGGGTCGATCTGACTGAACCAGAGAAGGCCTTTGACTGGATAAGCATCAGGAAAATCTTAGGGTCGATTTAACTGAACCAGGCTAGGTCTGGAAATATAGCTTGAGAACTTAACTGGATCTTCCCTGAAAGGTAAAGGTCAGTCATATGCAATGCATGATATGGATCAAGCAATGATGTTCTAAATATAAATGAGATTTGTATGATGCGTCTATGCATGCTATAATGATGTATGTGATATTTTATGAATGTTTTCGTCTAGGAAAGTAAATCCTTGACGGGTGCCGGGAAGTCATATCCTGGGCTGCTGTTTGAAGAATAGATTTCGCTTCCGCTGGGGATGGTAACTGCAAGAATACCGGTAGGAGAAGATGACTCCGTTGAGGAATAAACTTGGCAAATGGAAGATTCTGCGGGGGAGAAAAGATGCTCTAGCGACCATGCTGGGAAGCAATACGCTGTGGGAAGAGGGATGCCTTGCTGAGTGTTGATAATAGTTTGCTGGGGATAGGAAGACTTTGTCGACGATGCTCTTTCCGTGGCTTTTGGATAAGGATAACCCAGTTATATCCTGTTAAGGAAATAACTCTTTAAATCAAGCCGGACGACGTGTTCGTGTTCTACGAGGAGATGAGCTTCCAGAATCTACTGGGGGTAAGCTTTCTGCTCGGGGAGATGAATTCCAACTTTCCTGGGGAAACTGGATTGGACTCTTCTGGGGAAGTTTTGATATGCTGGGGAAATGATCCCTTTGAATGCTGGTATACCGCCGGGGAACAATCTTTAGACCAAGACTGCCGGGGATGCTTGTTAAGAATATATGCTGCTGGGGAATGTTGGGATCTGCTGGAGGATACCCAATTTCCTTAAGATTTGATAATTTTGCTTGGAGAAGAATGTATTGACCTGCTGATTCTCTGGGGAATTTAAGATGTACTGGTCATGTTCTTTAGCTGAACCTACCTTGGTACCTTGGAGGATAGAACAATTGGACTGCTCAGACAAATCTTTATTGCCCCTGTTTCTAGTGTCACCTGCAATTAATTCCTTTGTTTCGTATGCAAATATTTATGAGTTAGCAAACTATTATCAATGCATATATCACAATTTGAACCTTGGACGTTCTTCGCGAAACAAAACAGAAAAAGAAAAACACTTGGCACGTTTAACTGAAAATATATTTGTATTGATTTTGAATGGCCTGTGAATAGGCATTTTGTGTACAAGAGGCTGACGTCCTAGTAAGAGGAACGCCGCTGAACAAGAGAGTTTATACAAAAGAAAATAAAACAGCTGTGTGAAATGAATGATCCCACTGGGTTTCAACTCTGCTATTGCCTTTATAACTCCGAGCGTCTCATCACTTGATGACCTTGGTTGAAGGTGAAACTGACTGATCGATGCCGTCTGAACTTGATGTAGATACCGGATTCTGGATGCAAAGTGATCCAATGAGACATAGTATTACGCTTTTATCCCTAATTTTTGCCTGGACCGCCCTGTCGGGTTTTCGGTCCACCGGGATACCCATTTTTGCCCAAGCCGCCTTTTCAGGTTTTCGACTTGCCGGGTGTACAGATTTTTTCATTTTCATCCCTTTATTTTGCCCGAACCCTTTTGGTTCGACGGGAAGCCCTAATTTTTGCCTAGGCATGTCAGCCTAGCGGGTCTTTTTTTCATGCGTAGTATTTTTTTACTATGTCTGCATTGGCGGGGTGGGGAAGGTCGTCACCATCCATGTTGGTCAATATCATTGCTCCTCCTGAGAACACATGCTTAACCACAAATGGCCCTTCGTACGTAGGGGTCCATTTTCCCCTTGGATCACTCTGAGGAAGGATGATTCGCTTGATCACCAGATCCCCAACTCGATATTCCTGTGGTCTGACCTTTTTGTTAAATGCCCTGATCATCCGTTTCTGATACGTCTGACCATGACAGATAGCAGCAAGTCTCTTTTCATCAACGATGTTGAGTTGATCAAGTCGTGTCTGGATCCAATCATCTTCGTTCAGATTTGCATCCTTCATTATCCGGAGAGAGGGTATTTGCACTTCGATCGGTAAGACTGCCTCCATACCATAAACCAGAGAGAAAGGAGTTGCCCCGGTTGACGTCCTAGCTGAGGTACGGTACCCATGTAGAGCGAACGGTAACATCTCGTGCCAATCTTTATAAGTCACTGTCATCTTCTGCACGATTTTCTTGATGTTCTTATTTGCTGCTTCTACAGCCCCATTCATCTTCGGTCTGTAAGGAGAAGAATTGTGGTGCTGTATTTTGATTTGTTCGCAGAGCTCAGCGATCATCTTGTTGTTCAGATTGGTACCGTTGTCTGTAATAATCCGCTCAGGGACGCCGTACCGACAGATCAGGTTGTGCCGAATGAACCGTGCCACAACAGTCTTGGTTACCGTAGCATAGGATGCCGCTTCGACCCACTTCGTAAAATAATCAATCGCCACTAGGATGAAGCGATGCCCATTAGATGCCGTAGGTTTAATCTCGCCGATCATGTCTACGCCCCACATTGCAAACGGCCAAGGCGCAGTCAGAACATTCAGGGGAACCGGAGGAACATGCACCTTGTCTGCATAGATCTGGCACTTGTGGCATGTCCTGGAGTGTTGGTAACAGTCAGCTTCCATTGTGGACCAGTAATATCCTGCCCGTAGGATTTTCTTAGCCATAGTATGCCCACTGGAATGTGTACCAAAGGTCCCTTCATGTAGCTCTTCCATGATCCTTCCTGCTTCAGTCTTATCCACACAACGCAGTAAGGTTGAATCATGGTTTCGCTTATACAAGATGCCGTTGCTGAGGAAGAACTTGGCCGCGAACCTCCTCAGGAATTTCTTATCATTAACAGAGGCACCTTCAGGGTATTCTTGAGCTTCCAGATATCTCTTCACTTCGTGGTACCAAGGCTTCTCAGTCACCAATTCAGTTTCGAGATCACAACAGTATGCCGGTTCGTCCAGTTTCCAGATGATGATCCGGGGAGCCTCATTATCCCATTTGACCTTGAACATTGAAGACATTGTAGCTAACGCGTCCGCTAACTGATTCTCTTCTCTTGGAAAGTGCTCAAAGGTTATCTCTGTGAAGTGGGGGATCAGGGTCAACACACATTCTCTGTAAGGAATCAGGTTTGGATGTTTCGTATCCCACTCTCCTTTGATCTGATTGATCACAAGAGCAGAATCTCCGAAGACACTTAGAAATTTGATCCTTAGGTCGACCGCAGCTTGAAGACCCATGATACACGCCTCATACTCCGACATGTTGTTGGTACAGTTGAAACATAGCCGGGCAGTGAGTGGAGTATGAGTACCTTGAGGTGATATGATTATGGCGCCGATACCGTTACCCAAAGCATTGGAGGCTCCGTCAAAGTGCATAGACCATCGGGATCCTGGTTCAGGTCCTTCATCCGGTCCAGGTACTTCACAATCTGTTACTATCATAATGCTTTCATCCGGAAACTCGAAGTTCATTGATTGGTAGTCATCTACAGCTTGATGAGCTAAGTGGTCTGCCAATACACTTCCCTTGATGGCTTTCTGGGTTGTATACTGAATGTCGTATTCCGTCAAGATCATTTGCCATCTTGCAATCCTCCCAGACAGAGCAGGCTTTTCGAATATGTACTTTATAGGATCCATTTTTGAGATCAACAAGGTAGTGTGAGTCAGCATATACTGTCTCAGCCGGCGAGCAGCCCATACCAAAGCGCAGCAAGTTTTCTCAAGCAGTGAGTATCGGGTCTCACAGTCGGTAAACTTTTTGCTAAGGTAATAAATGGCATGCTCTTTTCGGCCAGACTCGTCATGCTGCCCCAGCACACACCCCATTGAATTGTCAAGCACTGTCAGGTATAATATCAGAGGTCTCCCTTCAACCGGTGGCATAAGGATAGGTGGTTCTTGGAGATACTCTTTGATTCTGTCAAAAGCAGCCTGACATTCATCATTCCAACGTACTACCTGATCTTTCTTCAGCAGCTTGAAGATTGGCTCACAGGTAGCAGTTAGGTGTGAGATGAATCGAGCGATGTAATTCAGGCGCCCTAAAAAGCCTCTGACTTCCTTCTCTGTCTTGGGAACTGGCATCTCTTGAATAGCTTTGACCTTGGCGGGGTCCACTTGAATACCTTTATCACTGACCACGAAGCCTAGCAACTTCCCAGATCTTACCCCGAAGGTGCACTTGTTCGGGTTCAATCTCAGCTTGTACAGTTTCAACCGGTCAAACAACTTTTGCAGATGATCGAGGTGTTCCTCCTCAGTCTGGGACCTAGCGATCATGTCGTCAACATACACTTCTATCTCATGATGGATCATATCATGAAATAAAGCAACCATGGCACGTTGGTAGGTTGCCCCAGCGTTTTTTAATCCAAATGGCATGACCTTGTAGCAGAAGGTGCCCCACTGAGTGACAAATGTAGTCTTTTCCATGCCTTCAGGTGCCATCTTAATCTGATTGTAACCTGAAAAGCCATCCATGAAAGAGAATACCTTGTGCTGAGCTGTATTATCAACAAGGACGTCAATGTGAGGTAAAGGGAAGTCATCCTTGGGGCTGGCCCTGTTCAGATCCCTGTAATCGACACACATTCTGACCTTTCCATCCTTCTTAGGTACCGGCACCACGTTAGCAACCCACTAAGGGTAAGAAGTTACTGCAAGGAACCCGGCATCAAACTGTTTCATAACCTCGGCCTTAATCTTCTCGGACATCTCTGGACGCATCCGACGGACCTTTTGCTTAACTGGAGGGCAGTCTTCCTTAGTTGGCAAGTGATGGACCACAATATCGGTATCCAACCCGGGCATGTCTTCGTAGGACCAGGCAAAGATCTCCATATAATCATGTAACATCTTGGTTAACCGTTGCTTCACGCTGAGCTCTAGGTTGGCACCAATCTTTACCTCTTTTCTGTCTGCCTCTGTACCCAGGTTTATTGTTTCCACTGGCTCTTCATGGGGTTGAATTGCCCTCTCTTCCTGAAGTAACAGTCTTGCAAGCTCGCCAGGCACTTCGCAATCATCTTCACCTTCGTCTTCGGCTAAGTTGATCGGATTTTCGAAGTCATAATTGGCAGTAGCAGAGTTGTTATCAGTGAGATCCAGAGTGGATTGGAACCTGTATGAGTGAGTGTGTGTGTGTAAATACAGCTGTTTTGAAAATTATGTAAAGGAAAGGAAAGACAGAGAAGGAGCACAATATTTGCAATGCGAAAAAACGTCCAAGATTTTCATTCATGATATATGAAATGACAGTTTGTATGCCCTCACAAATAGAACCCCGGTGCCTCGGGTAAGACACCGGGCCATAGAGTTTATCATTGTTTATTACAAAATAACGAAACAAAGAAATTTATTACTGCGTCACAAAGGTAACAGGGGTATGGTCTTTAGCAATCCAGTTGTTCAATCCGCCTTCGGTCGTCGGATATATCCAGCTGTTGAATTCAGCTTCGTCCACTTCATGGTCTTCCTCAACAGCATTCACCCCTGAACTTTTAATAAATACCAGAGGTCTTCCGATCTTCGCTTTCCTCATAGCTCTCTGACCTTCTGTGGTAAAACCCAGCCCAAGTTTATCAGTCTTCTGAGTAAAGTCCGGAAGTCTGCCCCAGTCGGCACATTCACCCTTCTGAACCACAGCCCGGGCATCCTTCAGGGAAGCCATCTTCAAAGGACCACTTCCTTCTGTTGCTGTTTCTGCTGCAATTGGAAACACCTCCTCGAAATGCTGAAAGGGGGTTTCAATAAACTCCCCATCCATCTCAATGTACCTGAAGGAGTTCAGGTGGCTCACCATATATTCCTCCTCTCCTTGCACAGTGACAATCTTCCCTCTGACGGGGTATTTCAGCTTCTGATGCAAGGTAGAGGTCACTGCCCCAGCCTTATGTATCCACGGTCGGCCCAATAGACAAGAGTAAGATGGACGGATATCCATCACATAAAAAGTGGAATCGAACACCTGAGAGCCCACACGAATCGGAATGTCAACCTCTCCATGAACCATCCTCTTTGAACCATCAAAGGCCCTGACGATGATATTGCTGGGTTTTAATTCCAGTCCTTCACAATCTAGACGGTCCAAAGCCTTCTTGGGTAGCACATTCAAGGATGACCCAGTATCCACCAACACATGTGCCAAGGTAGTGCCTCTGCATTCAATAGAGACATGCAGAGCATCATTATGGTCTCTTCCCTTTGCGGTCAAGTCAGCGTCTGAGAAACCCAAGCCATTGTCTGCCGTTAGACTTGCCACGCAATCAGTGAACTGGACTGCAGAGGTTTCATGTGGCACATGGGCCGTCTTGAGGAATGAGATTAGGTCCTTAGCATGGGCCTCAGAGCACAGCAATAAAGAGAGCATGGAGATCTTGGAAGGCGTATGCCCCAGCTGTTCCACAACATTAAAATCGCTCTTCTTTATAATCTTCAGAATCTCCTTCATCTCTTGTGGGGAGGCCTCAGCAGCTATGGGTGCGGGTGCCTCCATCTGGGCAGGCTCAACTTCAATTCCCTTGCCCCGAGCATTGGATGACTCGGAAGCAGGAGAAACAATCGGATCAGCAGCAGGAACAGGTATACTTGCAGGGGTTATGAGAAGTGGTCTTCAGGCAGCAGGCGGTGCAATGTCAGGCGAGAAGAGCCTGCCACTGCGGGTAACCTTGGCTGGGCCGGTAATGTCACAAATGCTGGCAGCAGCGTTGAACTCTTGTTTAATCCCGTTTACATATACCTCTGCCCCATAATGCCAGGGGACAACTTTGTCAGATACATAGGGCAGGGGCCCTGGGACAGTGATAATAACAGGTGCAACGGTCATGATTTGGACGGGCTTCTTCGGGAGAGCCGGGATCGGATTATTGAAGATAGTCACCACAGAAACTTCTTCCATCGGAACCAACTGAACAACAGACTTCTTAAACAGAATCTCCTTGCTATCCATTAGGCTTTGGATGCCTAATTTTAGCAAGGGACAACCAGATGGGGACACAGCACAGAACAGGCAACCCTCACTGCAACCCTGAAATAAACCGGCCAGCAGCAGGTTCCTTTTGACAGTCTTTAGAGGAGTGGCTAGATCATCCACAGAAATGGCATAAACATCTTCATATACAGCATTTACCCCATGCTGAGGCATAGGAGCAGTAACTACATTCGGCTTCGCAGGCGCTTCGAACTGTATCTCCTTTGCGTCGATGAGGTCTTGCACCTTATTTTTTAACGCCCAACAGTCGTCAGTAGAATGCCCCGGGCTATCTGAATGGTAGGCACAACGAGCATTCGGGTTGTACTTGGGGGATGTAGTATTTGGAAACTTCGGCGCCTCCCTGACAGTCACTAAGTTGGTTGAGAGCAACTGTGGCAGGATCTGCGACAAAGTCATGCTTAAGCGGGTGAATTCTCTCCGGGGTCTTTCAAACTTTGGGGGATTAGTTGGTCGAGGAGCGGCAGCAGGCTTAGCAATCATTACCGCACTGACAGATTGGCGGTGCTCATGTCTCTCTGATTTCCTGGAACCATATACGGCACTAGACTCCTTCTTGAAGGGTTTCTTCTCAGAACTGGGTGATGCACCCTTCGGAATTTTTCCAGATTTTAACCCAGCTTCAATCCTCTCTCCAGTCAAGATTAGATCAGTGAACCCTGCAGACGAATTCCCGATGAGATGGTTGAAAAATGGCCCAGATAGGGTCCCCAAGAACATGTCTACCAACTCCCGATCAGTCAATGGTGGTTGCACCCTGCCAGCCAGGTCTCTCCACTTCTGAGCGTACTCCTTAAAACCTTCGCTTGCACCTAACGACATACCCTGGAGTTGGGTACGTGTGGGGGCAAGGTCGGCATTATATTGATACTGCTTGTAGAAAGCAGTAGCCAACTCCTCCCAGTTACGAACCTTGGTCCCATCCAGCTGATAGAACCATTCGAGATGAGTCCCTGAAAGACTCTCCTGGAAGAAGTGGATCCATAAATTCTTATCCGCAGAGTACGGCTGAATTTTCCGAACATAGGACCTTAAATGCAGCTTGGGACAAGACGCCCCGTCATACTTAGAGAAGGATGGTGCTTTGAACTTGTGAGGGATGATCACACCAGTCGACAAACCCAGATCTCCGAAATCCAGCCCAGGTACCTGTTGAACCTCCATAGCTTTCAACCTATCCTCCAGTTGCTTGTATTTGTCGTCTGCAGGAGGGTACTGCTCTTCATCAAAATCAGTCTCGTTGTCGGAGACTACTGGACTAGGAACCCTTGCTTCTGCCGGAGGAGTACCCTTGCCAACAGAAGAACCAGCCTCTTCATGCTGCAGAGTATTGCCAAACCTTCGGCCCGAGTTGAACAGAACAGTTCTTCTCTTCTTCTTCTTCTCCTTCTTCAGGAGCATAGCCTTCAGTTCTTCTTGGCCCTGGGCCAAACCCTTGATTAATTCCTGGAATTGTGCATTCTGCACCTGAAGAGCCTTGATTGATGTCTCAGTTGATGCAGATTCGGGATTCATGATGCTGAAATAAACAGCGAAGAACTGTAAGCAACCTGAAAAGAGGAAAAACCTGCTATGCACATGATGAATGAGATATGGTTATGCAATGCATTCAAGGGTCCGAAAATTCAACTTTGTTGTAGACAAAAAAGGAACACACGTTATCATTAAGGGAATAACTGTTTTAGTACATCAAAGCCTCATGGGCAAAATAATACAAAAGTCAAATCAATCCCAAAATATGCTACGCATCCTCTTTGGAGCTATGTAAGTGTTGAGATTCCTCTCCTCATGCAACAGGCGGGTGAGCTCCAAGACCTTCTTTTCACTGGCATGTAGACTAGTCTCAAGAGAATTCCTTTCCTCCTTAAGCTGGATCCAGCTCTTCTGCATCTCTTCCCAGGATGTGGGCATATCGGGGTGCTGAATAGTGTAGGACACTTCCCCTTCCAGGACTGGTTCCTTGATTATTGGGAGCATGTGAGGATAAGGCATCACTAACTTCTGAGAGCGGGCGCGTACCCACTTGAGATAAGGCTCCAAAGGGATGGAGTTCCTGTGCCCCAGTGTCTTGCTGTCTATCCTACTTGGCATCCTCCAGGCTCTGATAAATCTCTGGCGAAGTCCTTGAGTATCATTGTCGAAGTCAAAAACTATGTCAGGAATTAACATGTCGTGAGGACCATCCCTCCGAGCATAACCAAACTGTCTCCAAGCCAGGCATGGGCTATAAGTAATACCTCCTCTGACCCCAAGTAAAGGAACATTAGGGTACTCCCCGCAACGATCAATGATAGTGACATCTTCTCTGGACCTAGGGCACCAATGTATATCTGCATGTGTAAGAGTCATCAACCGTTGTGACCATCTCAAACCCCGCTCATTCTTCAAGACTGATTGTGGAAGGTGCGAAATAAACCACCTTCCCAGGAGAGGAGTGCAACACATAAGGACACCTCTTTTTCTCATGGTTCGAGTGTAACATGAGTGAAGGATGTCCCCCAGCAACGTAGGTATAGGATTCCTGGACATAAAGATCTGGACAGCACTGATATCAATAAGCTGATCTGGGTTAGGAAACAACACCAAACCATAAACAAGAAGGGCCACAATCTCTTCAAAAGCTTGCAAGTCAAGGGAGTTCCAACATTCAAGGGCCTTTTCAAACAGAAACCTGGCTAAGAATCCTTTGATACCACTTCTGACTTCCCAATGTCCCTTGAGGTCAGATGACTGTAGGTGCAAGGCTTTAGCAATCTCTTCAAGCTTAGGTTCTTTTTCTGTACCGTTGAAGGGTAGCTGATCAAGGATAGGGATCTTCAGGAGCCGGGAGAACTCCTCCAATGTAGGTACCAACTGATAGTCCAAGAAGGTAAAACAGTGATGCAGAGGGTCAAAGAATTGGAACAAGACCTTTATCATATCTTCCTCAATATTGGTGTTGACCAAGCTGATGAGGCTTCCATGCCTTTCACTGAAGGAAGAGTTCTCGGGAATCCTGGATATAAGCTCCTTAAGCTGAGGAGGGATCCTTACAAGATTGATTTGAATTGTCTTTCTACGAACAGTTTCCATGTCCTACAAAACAAGAACAAAGATGAAAATTCGAACCCCTGAAACGGTTAGTCAATGCATATGATGCTGGATGATGTCATGATGCTATGATTAAACACACCACAGATATTTACAAAGACAAACATGTAAGGCACACAAGGCACACAAGGCAAGCCCTTAAGGTTTAAGGCCAGCATGGGGTCTGGGTAGTACCCTCTTGAAGTTGGTGGGTTCAACCTGTCCTAATCAAAGTAACCGGGTTCTAAGGTTCCCAATATCACGGGATTGCTTTCATTGTTCATCGTTTCGATTTAGCCACTGAACTGGCGACCGAAATATTCTAGGAAAGCAACCCTCAATTGAGTGTAGTATCGAGTATCAACCAACCTCGGACTGCACCAAAGTCAGTTATCTCACTACCCTAAAGAGGCCAAGATAGTTCAATTAAGGTTCCTAAGGTCTGTTGATGCTTCACGACACCACGCGGAGGCCCCGTACTCTCCTTGACTGAACTCAAGGGTTACCGGTACACACCAAAGTGCCACATCAACGTAGCAGACTGTTTCAACCATGTCGGTATACCCCGCACAGTTCCCTCACAGCCTTGTTGCTACTTTCTAAGAAGGTATCCCCCAGATCCGGGTTAGGATCTATAGAACTCCCATGCAACCCACAATAATAAAGCAAGCAAAGAAGACAATTGAAAACACAGTGATCTTAGCCCTAAGGTACACCTCACTTTAAAGATTATCCCCAGCAGAGTCGCCAGTTCTGTGATCGGTGGATCTGGAACTGACTGTTTAAAGCTGGTTCGCGAAATGTCGCGGAAGCAAGAGTCGCCACCGTCTTTTATTTTCTCCAAATGGAAAGGACAAAAGCACAGAAAAATTCCTTAAAGAGATTGCTCTCGGTTCGGGAGGTAGATTATAGAAAGGGAAGGTGTTAGCACCCTTTCTATCCATGGTTATCCATGGGCTCTTAGATACTTGCTCATTTGTGTTTTCAAAATAGTTTGTTTGCTTTTCGACTGTGGGTTTTAAAAAGTTTCTTTGAAAATTCCAGTTCGACTCTTGTATCAGAGTGTTTGAAAAATTGTTTTGAAAGCTTTTTGAAAGTGTCGGTGTGAAAAGAGTTTTGATTTGTTTTTTAGAGCAAGTATCTATGAGTCGTCTACCTACCCTAAGGAATTAGGTTGTGTAAATGTCCTTAAGGTAGCGCCATCCCACCATTGAGAGGTAGGTAGCACCACCGTTGGAGGTGTTCGGGTCAATTCGAGGTTCGGGACATGGTGATCACCAGAGCAATGGGAAGACACCTTAGAAGCTACCCTCATGCCAGGTTCTCGGATCATGAGGACTTACTAAGACATCCTCTACTCGACGATCACCTTTCGAGGCAAGGCAACAGTGAGGCGTACCCTAGGGGTGGTGTGTGATTTGTGTGTCATTTTCATTTGCATTTATCTTGTTATGTCTTTGGTGTTCTACGCTTGATTTTATTTAAGGCCATACATTCTTTCATGCTTTTTTGTTAACAGTTAAAAGTTGCGAGGAAAAGTAAATCTAGAGCTATTACAAATGGCGCGGGTCCACATCGCCAAAATTAAACCGGACCCGATTTGACGGAAAATAAAGAAATTAAAAGGTGCGAGAAATATAAATGTTACAAGGCTTTGGGAGAGATACATAATTATTTAAATGACATAAAATAAATATGCGAATTAACGAGAATTAAGCGAAACGAGGGCGTTGGACCCTTTTGCAAAATATTAAATTACATGGTGAAATTAATTAAGAGAGACTTGTTTTTTGGTATTTTTAGGATTTAATGAAAAAAGGGGGTTAATTAAAATTAAAATGAAATGCAAACCCTAATTCTAATGGCTTTTAAATTTATTATGAAAGTATTAAAATTTAACCTAAATTAAACTTAAGTTTTTTTTTATGTACAATTTAATTATAAAAATAAATAAATAAATAATATTATGGTAAAAAAAGAAAAATTAAAAGGAATAAAAATTATCAATTAAACCTAGTTCTACATTTTTAGATTTTTGTTATTAAAAGAATTAACATTAAAACCCTAATTTAAATTAATTTATTTACATGCAATTTGTTTATGAAAATAATTAAAATAAAGTATTTATTATATTTTTTGTCTTTTCTGATTTTTAGGCATTTTTTATATTTTGTAAAAAAATAATTAATTAATTCAAAATAAATAAAGAAAATAATATAATAATTGAAAAAAATAAAATATGAGAAAAATTGCAAACCAGGGGGGGTTCAGGCCCCAATATGGAGGTTAAGTTTGTGAAATTCTGGCCCAACAAGCTTCAGGTCCATTGACCTTTTTTGAGTAGCGTGCACATGCGTTGACCATGGTATATGATGTACCTTCAATCTCAGCCTTTGGCTTAATTCTGATGGACGCGTGGAAGGAGAGATTCTTGAGGTGTATGGTGCGTCTTGGCCTTGGGCGCTGTATGGGAATGGTTAATGAAAAATAACATGAGAAATTATACAGACCTGGGGCTCGAACCCAGGTCTTGGACGTCAATGCAATGAGCGCTTGCCAGCTGAGCCATGAAACTCTTTTGTTAAATAAATAAGCAACAAATATAATAAAAGAAAACAACGCGTTAGTGGGCTAGAACGCGCGAAATTCAAACGTGCCAATCAGTGTGTGACACGGCTTCATCGTCTCCACCATCCCTGTAATACAAAGAACAAAAGCAACGGTTTTTGAACCGTTCTATAATGCACCATTAGAAAAAATAACGAATAGGCCATAAGGCCATATAAATTAAGCGCGACTGTTGTATCTTCTTCGTCCAGATGTGCTAAATTGAATGGTGGTGGTTTGGAGTCTTAATTTTTCCTCGTTTCAAAAGCCCTAATCTGAAGCTTGCAAAACCCTAAAATTCAATCATGGCATAATCGTATATAGCGTACAAAAATACAATTGAATGCATTGGTTAGCTTCAAAACATCATAATGAACATGAATCCATGAATAAAAATCACAAAAGATGCTTAAATCATGATGCACGATTCTGCAATTTTTCTGAAACAGTTTGAGTTCAATATACCAATTCTTGGAGTTTGAATGGATGATATGGATTGGAACACGTTCAGGAACCTTCAAGGAAGCTAATGGAATAGGTTTTGTGCTTTGAATCGACCTAAAAAGTGCTTTTCAGTTTGGAGTTCTTAGAGAAAAAATTCAAGTTTGCAATGGTGTTTCTTGCGCAGCTTTGTGTCTAGCATGATTAGGTTTATGATCAGGCATATGTAGTGAGTGCATTAGGTTAACAAAAGTAGAACAAATCCAATGAATTAATGGTTTTTGAAAATTTGATTTTAAGGATCTTTTCATATCTTTTTCCATGTGCATTTGTGTCAATTATGATCAATTAGCTCCAAATCTTTCCTTATTGACTTAGGCACGAAATCTTGAGGTTGAAATGTGTACAAAAAGATTTGGAAACTTAGGTTAGTATTTTTCCTATATTTAATTTGATTTAAATGAATTAATATAAATAAAAATTCAAATAAATAAATAAAAAATGAGAAAATACTTCCCTTTGGGCCAAGTGGTCGTGCATATGCTTAGAATGATGAATCATGGAAGAAAAATGGGCCCATTAGCAATTTTAGGTCATTTGAAGTAATGTTGACTTTTCAAAATATCCAAAAATTTCCCAACTTCCACAAGGCATAACTTGCTCAATTTTTAAGCTTTTCTCATGTTCTTGGACATTTTGGAAAGGTCTTTGAGTCCTCTAACCAATGTATTTGGTCCCATGTCATTTTGATTTACCAATCTCAAGTTATGGCCTTTGACTTAAAGTCCCTTTTTGTTGACTTTTGAAAATGACCTATAATGTTGAAATTGATAACTTTTTGTGAGAGCATTTCTTGGACTTGAAGTATGAAGATGAGTTGTAGGAAATGTCTTTCTATTCAAAATGAGCCTTGGATGGAATTTTTCTGATAATCCATGTGAAAGTTATGCCCTGGTCAATTTCAGTTGACTTTTTCAGCTGTCCAAATAAGGAAACTTTTGCATCTTTGATGATTTCTGAGCCAAATTTTGAGAATCATGATCAAGCATTGATCAAATGATGTTTGTGGCTTCAAAATGATATGTTGACCAAAAATTTGAACTTTTGACTGTCAAATGAGCATTTTGCCCCTACAGTTGACTGTAGTGCAATCTAGGGTTTTGACTGTGCAATTTTGAGCTGAATGTCTTGAAACTTGATATGAGAATACTTGACCATGTTTGTAGGCATATGAGACTTGATTGGGCCTTTGAAAACTTCATTTTCTTGATCATTACACAAACCCTAGTTTTGACTGTATAGGAGACAATTGGACTGTGCAACCCTTAGGGAATTTTGTGACTTGGCTTGGCAATTTCTTGGAGAATATGGGAGGGCAAATTTTGGGGTACAACACCAAGGTAAGGTACCTACACCAAAGAATGCCATGGATTTAGTTATTAAACGCACTCCACTTAAGTCACACTTTGTATATGGGCACACACATGACATCAAATATACTAGTAGTAATTATTCTGTCAAACCAAAATTCAACCAGAGTTTTGGTAAAACTAACAAATCAGGACCCAAGAAAATATGGGTACCTAAGGATAAAACAATACATGTTGCAGATATCTTTAGCAGCAAAGCAGAAACACCAGTCATGGTACCTGGACTCTGGCTGCTCACAACACATGACAGGAAGAAGGCATATGTTCCAAAGCCCGGAACTTAAGCCTGGAGGCCACGTAGGCTTTGGAGGCAATCAGAGGGGAAAGATCATTGGCTCTGGAACAGTAGGTAACGGAAATCTTCCCTCTATAAGTAATGTTTTATTAGTAGATGGATTAATGCATAACCTGTTATCCATAAGTCAATTAAGTGATAACGGTTATGATATAATCTTTAATCAAAATTCATGTAAAACTGTTAGTCAGAAAGATGGGACTATCCTATTTAATGGAAAGAGGAGAAAAAACATTTATAAAATCAAACTTTCTGAACTGAAAAGTCAGAATGTAAAGTGTCTTATGTCTGTTAACAACGAGCAATGGATCTGGCACAAAAGATTGGGGCATGTTAGTATGAGAAGAATATCTCAGATTAACAAACTCAATCTGGTCAGAGGACTTCCTAACCTGAAGTTCAATTCAGATGCTCTGTGTGAAGCATGTCAGAAAGACAAGTTTGCAAAACCAGCTTTCAAGTCTAAAAACGTTGTTTCCACCTCTAAGCCATTAGAACTTCTGCACATTGACTTATTTGGACCAGTTAAAACTGCTTCAGTCAGTGGCAAGAAGTATGGGTTAGTAATCGTAGATGACTATAGCAGATGGACATGGGTAAAGTTCTTAAGACACAAGGACGAGTCACACTCTGTGTTTGTCACCTTCTGCAACCAAGTTCAGAATGAAAAGGATCTTAGAATCGTCAAAGTCAGAAGTGATCATGGTGGAGAGTTTGAAAACAAAGATTTTGAATCATTTTTTAATGACAAAGGCATTCTGCATGATTTCTCTTGTCCTAGAACTCCCCAGCAAAATGGAGTTGTAGAACGAAAGAACAGAACATTGCAAGAAATGGCCAGAACCATGATCAACGAGACTGACGTTGCTAAGATCTTTTGGGCAGAGGCGATAAACACAGCGTGCTACATTCAAAATAGAATCTCCATAAGACCTATTCTGGAAAAGACTCCATATGAATTATGGAAGAACAGAAAGCCCAACATTTCATATTTTCATCCATTTGGATGTACTTGCTTTATTTTGAATACTAAAAATTATTTGAACAAGTTTGACTCTAAAGCACAGAAGTGTATTATGTTAGGATACTCTGAACGCTCAAGAGGGTACAAAGTATACAATACAGAAACATAGATTGTGGAAGAATCAATCAGTGTTCGTTTTGATGATAAGCTTGACTCTCAAAAGTCAAAGGAGAATGAATTACTTGCAGGTATGGAAGTTGAATTCACAGGTACTGAAGACAAGTCATCAGAAGCTCTTAACAGAGACACTCCCTCAACATCAGAAAGAGGCACTGCAAGCAATCCAGCATCTTCTGTTGATCAACCTCAGAAAAGACCATCCAGAAGCAGCTTGGATCACCCAGAAGAAACAATCTTAGGAAGAAAGGAAGATCCAATCAGAACAAGAGCCAGCTTCAGAAACTCTGAAGAATCCCTCATGGGACTTGTTTCTCTGATTGAACCATCTTCAATTGATGAAGCACTTCTGGAAAATGACTGGATTCTAGCAATGCAAGAGGAGCTGAATCAATTCACAAGGAATGATGTATGGGATCTAGTTCCTAAACCAAAAGGATTCAACGTCATTGGAACAAAATGGGTGTTCAGAAACAAACTGAGTGAACAAGGTGAAGTCATCAGAAACAAGGCACGATTGGTAGCACAAGGTTATAGTCAGCAAGAGGGGATAGACTATACAGAAACCTTTGCTCCAGTCTCCAGGTTAGAATCTATCAGACTTTTAATTTCATTTGCTGTTAATAAAGGCATCACTCTGTATCAGATGGATGTTAAGAGTGCATTCTTAAATGTCTATATAGAAGAAGAGGTATATGTGCACCAACCCCCTGGTTTTGAAAGTTCAAAAAATCCAGAATATGTTTTCAAACTAAAGAAGTCACTGTATGGTCTGAAACAAGCTCCTAGAGCTTGGTATGAAAGACTAAGTAACTTCCTGTTAGAAAAGGAATTCACCAGAGGGAAAGTGGACACAACCTTATTCTGTAAGACAGTCAAGAATGACATTTTAGTCTGCCAGATTTATGTTGATGATATTATATTTGGATCTACTAAACCTTCTCTGGGAAGAAAGTTTGCTAAGTGTATGCAGGCAGAATTTGAGATGAGCCTAATGGGGGAACTGAAATTCTTTCTGGGCATTCAGATCAATCAAACCCCAGAAGGAACTTACATTCATCAGAGAAAATATGTCAGAGAACTTCTGAAGAAATTTGATCTCTCAGAATGTAAGCCATCAAAGATTCCAATGCATCCCACGTGCATTCTTGAAAGAGAAGAGGTAAGCAAAAAGGTAGAACAGAAGGTCTACAGAGGTATGATTGGTTCTCTTTTTTATCTGACAGCCTCAAGGCCTGATATTTTATTCAGTGTATGCATTTGTGCAAGATTCCAATCAGATCCTAGAGAATCTCACTTAACAGCTGTTAAGCGGATTTTCAAGTATCTGAAAGGTACTACTAATCTGGGTCTGTTTTATAGAAAATCTAGTGATTACAGCTTAGTAGGTTACTGTGATGCTAACTTTGCTGGAGACAGAGTTGAACGTAAAAGCACTTCTGGAAGCTGCCAGTTTCTGGGAGAAAATCTGATCTCGTGGTCCAGCAAAAGACAATCCACCATTGCTCTATCAACAGCAGAAGTTGAATACATAGCAGCAGCTGGATGCAGCACACAAATGCTCTGGATGAAAAGTCAACTTGAGGACTTCCAGATTTTTGAGAGTAACATTCATATCCTCTGTGATAACACCTATGCTATTTGCTTAAGTAAAAATACTATTTTGCATTCTAGGGCTAAGCATATAGAAATAAAACATCATTTTATTAGGGACTATATTCAGAAAGGAATTTTAAACTTAAAATTTATTGATACAAACCATCAATGGGCTGATATTTTCACAAAACCACTTTCTGAAGATAGGTTCAACTTCATTCTGAAACATCTCAGCATGAAGCTCTGTCCAGAATAAAACTGTTTTAATTTTATATATTAACCCTCAGAATTGTGTTTATTTCCCTGTGAACTTCTGATCAATCCTCTTTCAGAATTTTAGAAATGCAGATTGTATCAGAATCTATCCATGAAGATCTGAGCACTTCAGTTCAAGGATAGGTGTGCTGTTCACTCAAGCAAACAAGTGTCATCCAGTCATCAGCTGTTTCCTGAGGCAGAACACGCGTTCATGCTTCTGAAAAGGCAAAGCGCTGATTGGATGCATTGAGACACATGTCATTGGTAACCGTTTAAGTATCTTTCTGAAATCCCCTAAAATCAGCTGTCATTTGATGCCAATAATCATGATTTATTTCTCTCTCTTAACCGTTTATGTTTTCAAAAACTTTTTCGAAATCTATTTAAACACCATTCACACCATTCACACCATTCACATCTTTTACCCTAACTTTCGTTTTCAATCAATACTTCTGTTTTCTGTGTTCTTCTTTCTCAAGAAACCCCTTAAAGCTTTTTCAAAAAAAATCCTTGGGTGAACATGGCTTCTAGCAGAAATCTTTCATCAGGTTCCCAGAAAGATGCATCAGTTGAGCAATATGAAGTTCCTCTCAGAACGCTACTCACTCCAGTCAAGAATCTTGAAGTTCTGTCAGAGATAATAGTGGATTTCAACAGTCTGAAGGAAAATGGTTTTGATTTATCAGAAGAGATTCAAGCTCAAGGATGGGAGAAATACTTTGACAGGCTGGTGGGTCCAACCTTTCCCATTCTAGTAAAGGAATTTTGGATTCAAGCCTCTTCCTTAAATCACCAAGTCACTTCTTACATCATGGGGAAGAAGATTGTGATTACAGAAGACCTGATTGCAAGACTCATTGGGTACAATGGTGGTGGTATTCACCATATAGATATGGCAGAAAGATGCTCAGATGTTGCTGTTATAGCAAGGGAAATTTTCACGCTGGGGCTTCCCTCCAGCAAGATAAGGGATCTGAAAGATAAGCATAGAATCTGGGCAAAGATTATTCTGGGCTGTTTCAACCACAGGAAGCCTACAAGCTCTCCTGATTACATAAACATAGATCAGCAATTTCTGATCTATTTTATTTCTCAGAGGGTAAAGATTAATCTAGCTCATCTTCTGTTCAACCATCTGAGAACAAGCATCAAGGAGACAAGAGAAGATGAACGCACTAAAAGGGATTGGATACCCTTGGGAAGACTCATATCAGATATTCTGACAGAGAATAGGCTGATTGATCATCTGCAAGAGGCACAAGAAGTCAGCACCCTGGAACCTTCTGTTGGCGAGCAGCTGAATGCCAAGAATCTAAAGAAGATGAAGCTGATAGAGAACATTAAGAAGGAGCCCAACGTCACTCCTTTTGCTGACATCTCCAGCAGAAGAGTCCCTATGGACGACTTCCCTATGTTCTCAGAGATTGACTCTAAGCCTCAAATCATTCTGAGATATTTGGATGCTTGTAAAGCTGATGGGACAGCACCTAATCTAAACATTCAAGATCTTCAGCAGAAGGCACCAGAGGTTGTTCTGAAGAAGACAAAGAAGAGAAAAGCTGCTCCAGAAGGATCATCACAACAGACTCCAAAGAAAAGAGGTAATCCTATTTCTGTATCTGTTTTAGATTCAACTGCTGTTTCCACATCTATTCCAACTCCATCTGATATCCCAACACCCCAAACCTTTGAATATTTTAACATTGACTTTGACCCTTCTGAGTCATTAACCCTCAGAAGATCCCGCTCCAAACCACAAAATCCAAACACTGCAACCATACCAGAACCAGAACTTGCACAAGTTCTTTCTGATATAGACCAACACTCTTCCGCTCCCCAAACAGACAATCCAAATTCACAACCAGAAATCCCACAACCTTCCTCTCCTCAACCAGAAAGTAATCCACCCTCTCCTCAACATACACAATCTCCATAACCTGAGACTCAAAACTCTGAGGCTCAAACCTCTGAGTCCCCTGAACCACAACCTTTGGCCATCCAATTACCCTGTGGTACCACTGTTAATATGGCTCAACTTCCCTCTTCACCAGAAACAACTCCACCAAACACCCCAGCAAGTCCAATCGTTATTTCTGACTCTCCCACTCCCTCACCTAAGAAAAATGCAGAAAACCACAGCAAGATTGTCATTGATCTTACAGTCCTTGAATGCCTTGCTGCAATAAACCAGAAAACAGCCATCCCTAAACCGAAACAACCAGATGTTGGTCCCAGCATTTTGAACTTTGAAACAGATATGCAGAAGTGGATCACTTATTTGACAAGCAAGTCTGGAAGTTGTTGATCCTGCTGTATCAGATCTCCTCTGGACTCAATTCAGAAGATGGGTATGCACTGAAACCTTCAAGTTGCAAGACCAGAGCTATGGACAGGCTCAACAGAACTTCAGCAATCTGCTGAAGGAAATGGAAGGTCCAGTTCTGAGCAAGCTGCTGAAGGAAGAAGTTCTCCATCTGGACAGTGAGCCTTGGTCTGAAAAGCGTCCAGCATCTAAAGTTTAACCTGCAGAAGAACAGATACTTCAAGATGAATACTTGGGTCAAGCAGAAGAAACTACAGAAAGCTCTGAGAAGCAGCCTGTATCTGAAGATCCTCAAGGTTCCTCTCTTGACAGGCAGACTCTGGAAGATTTGAAGAGATCAGATATGCTGATGAATGAACGGATGGACAAGCAGGATATCAAGATTGATTCTATAGCAAATATGGTATCTAAGCAACAGGAAACCAGCGAGCAAATCAAGAGCATGTTGGAAGCTCTGTTCACACGACTTCCTCCTTCTTCTTAAAATTTTCTTGTGTTTTCCTTGATTTCTTTACATGTTTGTCTGTAATACTTTTACCTGTTCTAAACTATCATTGCTTCTGTTCTAATACAAACGTGTTTTTACTCTGATCATTTTAACTCTGATTATTAGTGCTTTTTGATAACTGACAAAAAGGGGGAGAAAGAATGATATTTTTCAATAACGGTTTACTGAGACAAACGTCTCAAACATTCTAACATCCTTATATACTTGTTGTTCTGAAAATCTTACAGGTACAAGAATCTGATGAACTCTGATAAAGTAAAATTCTGATGCTCCAAGAAAGTTCAGTAAAGTTCTGATGCTCAAGGCCTCAAGGAATCAAAGGGAAATAATCAACTCAGGGGGAGTTTTTCTCATCATTACTCTGATACTTTTTATTCCTTACCCTCTTAGCTCTGATACTTTTTTACTCATTATCCAATTATCTCTGATACCGTTTCCTCTTTATCCTTAAACTCTGATATTCTCATCATTTTATTTTAAATTGAAAAAATCTGGTTTTTGTCATCATCAAAAAGGGGGAGATTGTTAGAACATAGTTTGATTCTACAACCCTCAGTTAGAGTTTTGATGATAACAAAATACAAGATTAAATGAATTATGAGATTTATATAAGACATATGTGCTACTCAAAATTATGCTTTGTATTTGCAGGAAACTCTGATGGAATCAGCATCAGAATATCAATATCCACATCAGCATCAGAAGATCAAACATGTGCTACGCTGAAGTCTGATGAACAGATTTGCGCTCAACATACTCTGACTCTGATCAAGATCCTAACTATGTCATCAGCACTCAGAAGCGCCAGAATAAGCTCAAGCCAAGAACACTCTGATCCTCATTAAGCAGAACATTCTGAAGTGTCAACGTTACTGCATTCAAGGCAGATTAATTACCAACGGCTTTATTCCAAGACAAAGATCTTCTCAAAAAGGAAAGAATGTTATGAGCATTGAAATGGAATCATGGACAACAACGTATCTATTCCAAGGCTATATAAACAAATCAGTGAGAAAAGAAATGGCTAATACTCTACAATTCTCTTAAATGCATAAGCCAATCATCTTCGTCCTCACTTGTTCAGTTTGCTAAAGCTCTCAACTGCTTACTCTATAGTTCTAGAAATCTAGTTTCATATAAGCTTCATTTTGTGTATTATCACAGTTGTGATATATATTTTTTCTAGAAAACATTCAACACACATATTGTTCATTTATCTGTAAAAGAATTACCTTGAGATAAACCGGTCTGTGGTTAGACTCAAGAAGGCTTTGACATTTGTTAAAGCAATTGTTTGTATTCAGTTGAATATAGTGGATTAAGACCTCGTTGGAGAGAGGCGAAATCACCTTGACAGGTGGACTGGAGTAGTTTGAGATCAAACGAACCAGGATAAAAATAACGTGTTATCTGTATTTGAACAAGTTTTAACAAATCAACCCCCCTTCTTGTGTTTTTCACATCTTCAGTCTGATATAGTCTCCTCATCATGTGGCCCTATATTAGCCGCATGTTACTCGTCATGAAGGATGCAGAGAGAGTCTGATATAGCCTCCCTCATCACGTGGTCAAATATTAGCCACGTGTTGCTCGCGGGTGGAATAGTTGATGAATAGCATGGATTTTGATATTTGATTATGAATAATAAACAGATAGATAATGTGTCAACTGATTTAATTACTCGAAGATGGACATCCTATTATTTGCTAAAAATGATTAATTTGATTGTGAAAATAGTTTGATTTTACATACATATTTATTAGTTTATTCACAAGGGAAGATATTTTGGTATTTTTTATGTTTTATTTAAGAATTAAAACTAAACGACCAACTAAGTAAATTAAATCTAGAGGATTAATTAAATTAGGTAATTAATAAATTAAAAAAAAAACTTAGGGGTATAGTATTTAGAACTAAGGGTGAAAGGTAAGTAAAAGAGGGAAAGTAAACAAGGTCCAAACCAATGGAAAACTCAAAATTCTAATCATTCTACATAAGCTCTATTTGGAGCATGAAAACAAAAACAAGAATAAAAAAAGGAAATGGATATTTGATTTCTATAACCATGAAACACACATGATGAATTAATGCTTCAATGGCCATTAAATAACAAATAAAAGGTGGTTTCAAAACATTAAAAAAATGATCTCTTATTTACTAGTTACCATAAACTTAACGTGACTTGAAAACAAAATAACACATAACCAATTTTGAATTGGTCAAAATTGTAGAAATTGGGGTCCAATGGGTGCAAGACACACGGCATGGAAAGAAGTGAAAATAAAATATATAAAAAACTACATACCTCCATCCTATGTTTTACAGTAACAACAATATACCCTTTTCTCTTTCACTTCTCTTCTCTCTCACAAAACTAGTTTCTCTTCTTCCATTTTTATTTTTTCCTACATAAATCATTTTTATGATAACAAAGCAGTGTAGTTCTAACGGTGGATAAAAAGAGAAGATTTGTGTTTCATATGATGTTATTGAAAAACTCTTGATGGAAGGTAGTATTATTGTATATGTTAATGATTAAAGATACTAATCATAGTGTATTAGCTTTTACAAGAATCAAATGAGGATTTCCAAAAATATAAAGAACTATTGAAAATAATAACCATCATAAACCAACCATTTTTATCCCTCGAAGTTTTTAAGGCTGTGCGGTTTGTATTGTGGTTCAGGTTAGACAACCCCTCAAACTGTATCACTTGCAAACCTGACCATATCATTATCTCTAACCTTTGCTTATAAATATAGAGCTCATTTGCAAGCCATAACATAAATTAGTAGCTCCAAAATACCCCTCAAACTCTCCCAAATCTGAGTTGGCCCCAAAACTCCATTTTTGAGCTTTAAAGTCCAAATCTTCGAATCTCTCAAACCTTGCAACTTTTGTCCAATCAAATCACCCAAACACTTCATATACATCATGTATAAATGATCCAAACACCTGTTTTGGCATTGTAACTCCATTATCAACATCCACCATTTTTAAAATCCAACTTTACAACTTGACTTGAATAACTGATCCAGACCCTCTCAAGGCAAAGTAAGAGTTGCAACATACTCACCAAGGTCCAAGGAAGCTAAAGCAAGCATCACATTACTTCTGGAAGTCGTGTAGAGGACATTGAATTTTTGCATCAAGAGGTAAGTTTTTCAAACTTTGAAATCTCTGTACAAGTATAATTTGAATTTATTTTCTAAAGGAAAAATATAGATATCATGTCTATGAAGCTAACCATATCTTTAGTTTTCATTTTAATTGACAGTGGGATGAGAATTTTGAAATTGAATTTTTTGAACACTTAGGTTTTCGTTTGGTACCCATAGAAAATTCGTGAAAATCTTTGAGTTATAGCTTCAGAAAATAATACCATTAGATTCTTTGCGAAATTCTAAGCAAATTTGGTTTTTATATCTTTAAAAATGGTTGAGAAATGAGGAAGTTAGAATTTTTGAGAATGGAAGTTATTTTGTTACTGTTACTGTAAGAACGTGCAAAGGAAGATAAAGAAGGAAAATGCATTTTCAAATTTTCAATATTGAGTTCATATTATATTTAATGATTGTTATTTTATCACCGTATGTACAGCCACCCCAGTAGCAAGCAGCGCGTGTTTCATGTCACTTTCACCTTAAGGGCGCGCAGGTTCGAACTCCAAATCAACTCCAAATTCTTCCATAATTAATGTAACAAAGTAAGCATATGGTAGAAATTTTAATTTTGCATCAACCCTCAACATATGAACCATTATGAGCCTTGCCCAATTAACACTTATACCTTTCTTCCTTGCATAGATCAGCTGCATTTCCAGATCAGTCACGGTGCAGTGGCTTCCAACCCGTGGAAACATAATATAGACCATGAAATAATGAAATAGTTGATCGTCTATATAAAATTTACCTGCACTCGATGAGTTTCTAGATGGAATCACTCCTCCTAGACCACGAATCCTTTTGGCACGGAATTCAGCTTCGCTTAATCTGCCAATACTGTAATAAAATTCCTTTTTCTTGTAATCATCCCATGCCTCATTTTCAGGGTCGTACAAAGAGCTTCCAGTATAAGGAATATGTATAATATCACCAACAATCTCATGGGTTAGAGAGATTCTTGTACCCAACACATATGTAACCATCTTGCCTTTGTGAGGAGTCAAATTGCTGAAAAATACTCTTACTAGATCCGGATAATATGGACCAAATGATGAAATTAATGGTTCTAGTCCATATGCAGTTAAATCATTTTGAAAAGAGAAACATTCCTGGGGAAAAGATGATAGCATACCATATTTAGGATTTGACACTATCTTTCTTTGAAAATACTTTGTAAATCTTGCTTCTTGTTCTTCAGTGAGAGTTGAGATTAATGGATTCTCAAAGGATGAACCAACCTTTTTCTTCCCTTTCTCTGAAGATGACACCTTTCATTTTTGCCTTGAAGCCACGAGTAAGGTGTTTTTAGGGTTTGGAAGGTTTTAGGTTTTGAGAGGAAGATGTTTGATGAGCTGAAGTTTGGATATGATTTGTGAGTAAATAGAAATGAGTGGGTTGTATTATATGTAATGAAGTTTAATTGACTTTTCAATAATAGAGATGAGCTTGGGAATATGAGAGAGAGAGAGAGAGAGGAATTCTGACCAACAAATATTTATGTCATAAAAGCATGTTACAGTGGGTGCAGTCGATTTGCATACAGATGCAATCGATTTGCACACAAAACAAAAGCAAAAGAAAACTGAAATGTACAGTGTGTAATCGATTTGCACTGAAACAAAAAGGTCAAAAATAAAAACATACAGTGAGCAATCGATTTACACTATTGTGCAATCAATTTGCATCAACCAAAAATGACCAAAAACATATTTTTCTTAAACTTAAACACCACTTAACATATATATATATATATATATATATATATATATATATATATATATATATATATATATATATATATATATATATATATATATATATATATATATATATATATATATATATATATATATATATATATATATATATATATATATATAACAAGGTTAAAACAAATATATAAAAGCATAACAAGGATAGAAAGCATCTTATATGTCGTGTTCATCAAGAATTCCAAGCTCTCGTCGAATCTTGTAAAACGGTTCTCTTGCCAAAGATTTAGTGAAGATATCGGCAAGTTGATTATGAGTATCTACAAATGTGACCTTGACATCTCCTTGAAGTACATGATCACGAAGGAAATGATGTCGTATATCTATGTGTTTGGTTCTTGAATGCATGACAGGATTCTTTGTAATGTTTATTGCACTTGTATTGTTGCACCGTAGAGGAATGCATCCTAGATCGAGTATGTAGTCATGAAGTTGTTGTTTGATCCACAATATTTGAGCGCAACTACTACCCGTTGCAATATATTCTGCTTCGGCCGTGCTAAGAGCAATGCATGCTTGTTTCTTGCAGGCCCATGATACTAATGCATTTCCAAGGATGTGACAAGTACCACTTGTGCTTTTTCTATCCGTTTTACAACCTGCATAATCCACGTCAGAATAACTAACTAAATTACAAACACTACCTTTAGGATACCATAATCCAATATTTGTTGTTCCTTTGAGATACTTCATGATCCGCTTCACCTTCATGAGATGAGATTCCTTTGGATTTGCTTGAAAGCGAGCACATAGACAAACACTAAACATTATTTCAGGATGGCTTGCCGTCAGATATAATAAGGAGCCAATCATACCTCGATATTTTGTAATGTCAATGGAAACACCTGATTCATCTTGATCAAAATATGTACCGGAACCCATTGGTGTAGATATTGCCTTACAGTTATCCATGTCAAATATTTTCAATAGTTCCTTGCAATACTTGGATTGGTTGATGAAGATGCCATCCTTTAATTTCTTGATTTGAAGTCCAAGAAAATAATTCATTTTACCCATCATGGACATCTCAAATTCTCCTTGCATCATTGCTGAAAATTCTTCACACATTTCTTTGTTTGAAGAGCCGAAAATGACATCGTCAACATAGACTTGAACTATCAAAGTGTCACCTTTGATTTTCTTAATAAACAATGTCTTGTCAACTTTACCCTTTTCAAAACCTTTTTCGCATAGGAAGTTACTTAGCCGATCATACCATGCCATTGGTGCTTGTTTCAAACCATAGAGAGATTTTCTCAATTTAAATACATGAGATGGATACTTGAAATCTTTGAACCCCAGGGGTTGCTTAACGTAGACTTCTTCATTGATATATCCATTCAAGAATGCGCTTTTGACATCCATTTGGAAAAGCTGAAAATTTAATGAACAAGCATAGGCAAGTAAAAGACGAATAACTTCTATCCTTGCAACCAGAGCGAAAGTTTCTTTAAAATCTATTCCTTCTTCTTGATTGTATCCTTGTTCTACCAACCTTGCTTTGTTCCGAACAATTATTCCATTTTTGTCAAGTTTGTTTTTAAACACCCATCTTGTTCCAATAATGTGTTTGTTGCTTGGCCTAGAGACAAGTTCCCAAATTTGATTCTTTTCAAATTGATTTAACTCTTCTTGCATAGCAATAATCCATTGGTCATCGCCTAAGGCTTCATCAACTTTGGAAGGTTCAATTTGAGAGACAAACGCCATGTTTAGACAAGCATCTTTGAGATTTAGTCTTGTTGTCACACCTTGACTTATATCACCAATTACTTTATCTATAGGATGATCTCTATGAGTTCTTCATTCTTTTGGTAGATCATTGAAATTTGATTCTTGTTGGGGTGATTCTTCTTGTTGAATTGGTTGATCTTTGGAAGTATTTTCTTGAGGACCTTCTTCATCGGATTTTTCATCAAACTTACCAAGGTTATATTTGTCGTTGTTTAAGACAAATTATTTGCAACTGAAAATGTGAAAGAAAGCAATGTTTGGTTTCCTCCCTTTGAAAAGTTCATATTGAGTTTTCTTCAAGATCGGTCTTATGTTAACTCTATTGCTAACAAAACATGTCGTGCTTACCGCATCCGCCCAAAAATATTTTGGAAGGTTTGAATCGCTAAGCATCGTTCTTGCAAGCTCTACAAGAGACATATTCTTTCTTTCCACCACTCCATTTTGTTGAGGAGTCCTTGGTGCCGAGAAATTGTGAGATATTCCATGTTCTCCACAAAATTCTTCAAATAGAACATTTTGAAATTCTCTGCCATGATCACTTCTTATGGAGGAAATTGTTAGAGACTTCTCATTTTGAATTTGTTTAGCATACTTCTTGAATGCCTTGAATGCATCCCTTTTATGCACTAAAAAGAATGTCCAAGTATATCTATAGAAACCGTCAACAATAACCAAAGCATATACATTACCTTTGAAACTTCTTGTTCTTGATGGAAGAAATAAGTCCATATGCAACAATTGTAGTGGCCTTGTAGTAGACACCACATTCTTAGATTTGAAAGTTGATTTTGTTTGTTTCCCTTTTTGACAAGCATCACAAAGTCTATCTTTGACAAAATTTCACTTAGGCAACCCAATGACAAGATCATGCTTGATTAGTTTATTCAAGTGTTCCATGTGAATATGAGCAATTCTTTTGTGCCACAGCCATGAATCATCGTTGTTCACCATGAGACATTTTACCTTCAAAGATGGACCATCAAGGGAAATAATGAATATATTATTAATTATTTTAGCTTTAAGTATAACCTCATGTGTGACTTCGTCTTCTATCAAGAATTCATCCTTGGTGAACTTGATCTTGAAGCCTTTGTCACAAAGTTGACTAATACTAAGAAGATTGTGATTTAGTCCTTCAACATAAAGAACATCTTCAATGGATGTGAAAGGTGGAGCACCAACTTTGCCTTTTCCAAGAATTCTTCCCTTATTATAATCTCCATAAATGACAAAACCCTTGGCCTTTAGAACTAGATTTGAAAATTGGTTTAAGTCTCCTATCATATGCTTTGAACAACCACTATCAAGATACCAAAGATTGCATGTGGTCTTCAAGCATACCTGCAAAATAAATTAGGTTTTGTTAGGTACCCAAGTTGCTTTGGGTCCTTCATAATTAGTGCCTTTCTTTACCCACACATAATGCCCACTTGTCACACTGAAGTTTCTAATATAGCAAGCATTAGGCGTATGGCCTTTAATACCACAATAAAAAAAAGTAGGTGCAAAGTTACTTCTATATCTAGAAGGATAAGATTTCTTCTTAGGAAATATTTTCTTTTTAGGATAGTGATGAGCCATTTTATGCTTGTTCACTTTCTCTTTGGATGATTGATCACTAGCCTTAACAAAGATAGTTTTATTAGAACTTGGTTTTGAAAACTTTGAATATCGAAGTCCACTTTTATATTGGAATATCTTTGTTGGCTAAGAACACCTTCCAATCCAATTTGACCTTTTTCATATATTTCAATAACTCCTTTTAATTGGACAATTTAGAAAGAGAGTGATTCACAATTTTTTCATACAAAATTCTGTTGTTGTTCGTCACTTAATTTTTGTTTTTCTTCTTTGAAATCTTTTTCCATAGTTTCACATTTTTCTTCTAAAGATGAAATTTGTTTCTTTTGAGATGAAATAGTTTTATACAAAATTTTGCATTCATTTAATAGTTCATATATAGCACCTTGTGCATCACTATCAAAAAGAGAAAATTCATTACTAACCTCATCATCTTCATTATCGGAATGGTGTGAGGTCATCAGTGCTAGATTTGCACTTTCATCACTATCAGAGTCGGATGAAGAGCTTATTTCATTATCCTCCCATGCAACACGGGCCTTTTTGTTCTTGAATCCTTTTTTGCTTTTGTAGTCACCTTTATTGGAGAGTTTCAGACAATGGCTTAATATGACCTTGCTTACCATATTCATAACATGTGACTTCTTATGTTAATATGGAAGCTTCCTTTTTCTTGAATTGTTTTTTTCCTTTTGAATGAGAAAATGATTTGTCATTTCTACCAAAGAACTTACCAAGCCTTTTAACAAGAAGCATGAAATTTTCATCTTCTTCCGGATTTTCTTCCTTTTCAACTTCTTTGGGATCTATCTTTAAAGCAATATTCTTGGATTTCTTCTCTTGATTTTCATGCTTTTCAAGTCTTCCGAGTTTCGTCTCATATTTTTGAAGTTTTCCAAACAATGTTGCGGAAGTCATGGAGGAGAGACTTTTCTTTTCTGAAATTGTCGTTACCTTTGGTTGTCATTCCCTAGTTAAGGACCTAAGTACTTTCAGATTTAGTTCATCATTCGTCAAAGTCTTACCAAGAGCACTTAGATGATTTGTCAAGTGCACTAATCTCTTTTGCAAGTCAAGGATGGTTTCTCCGGGCTGCATTTGAAATAATTATTATTCTTGACTCAAAGTATTTAGTCTTGATCTTTTAACTTCAATAGTTCCTTCATGAGTTTGTACCAAGGTATCCCATATTTCTTTCGCTGTTTTGCATACCGAGACACAGAAGAATTCATCCATGCTAAGTGCATCTTGAAGAAGATTTATTGCCTTTTTAGCATAGAGAACCTTCTTCTTATAATCTTCGACCCATGCAACTTTAGGCTTTGATGATCCAGCATCATTGATTACCGTTATAGGGATAAATGGACCATTCTCTACGGCATCCCATATTTCTTATCTTTGTGCTTCTAGATGTGCCTTCATGCGTATTTTCCAGAAGTCAAAATATTCACCACAAAATAGAGGAGGCTTGTTGTTACTACCATCATCTCTGAAAACGGGATTTTGATTTGCGGAAGCCATTCTGGATCTTTTAGGAACAAGTTACCTATAACCTGCTCTGATGCCAATTGTAAGTACGAAGTGCGCCTAAGAGGGGGGAGGGGGTTGAATTATGTACTTTAAAATTTTTCTGGTTTTAGTGATGATGGATATTATTTTTCTGGTTTATGGTGAGTTTATGAAAGAGTAAAGTGCAGAAAAATAAAGAGACACAAGCGATATATCTTGGTTCCCCTTACAGTCCGAGAGTACTCCAGTCCTCTTTCAACATGAAAGAAATTTCCTTATTGTGGAAAACTTAAACAAGAACTACCCAAAACCAAGAACAATCCTCTTGGACCAAGAACAATCCTATTGGATGTTTACTATGTCAATAATGAGAACAATCCTCTCAAGGTGACTTTAATTGTATCCAACAATCCTGGAAAAACAAGATTTATAAAAACACCTTGAACTTATTTCCAACAATCCTGAAAAATAAGCAAGTATATAACAATATTTGATTTGAGTGAGTTTGAGTAGCAATGGTCACTTTGAGTGATTTAATCAATGAATTGATCTTCTCTTCCAATGATAATAGTATACAATGACTCAAGATATATAATGCTCAAAGTTTTCTGGTTAACAATATGTGAAAGTATGCAGAAAACTTGTGTATGAAAATGTATAACAGCTTGAGTTTGATTTTTGAAAATTCAAAGAATATGATTGAAAGAGGTATTTAAAATGATTTTGAAAATAAGTATTTATATGTTCATAGCACCCTTTTGAAACAACATAAAATTCTGTAAATGAATCATGAACAATTTCCAAGATTGAGTGAAAGGCTTTCATGAATTGGTGTTATGAACATGCATGAGTAGAACTGCTGTTTTTCAAAATCGTTCAGCATACAATCGATTGCACCCTTTGTGTAAATCGATTGCACGGGGTTTCAACAGCTAGAAATTCAAGTATTTTGAGTGTGCAACGATTGCACAAGTGTGTAAATCGATTGCACTTAAAGTCAGTAGCAAAAATTGATTGAGAGCAATCGATTGCACAACTATGCAAATTGATTGCACTTAGAAACAATAGCAAAGATTTTGAAAAATTGAAGCATACAATCGATTGCACCAATATGCAAATCGATTGCACTCAAGTGAAAATTATTGTTTTGCTTAGAAAAACTTGAGTAAGGATTTGGACAATATAAAATATTTCTTTTGACCATTGAGCATCTATGTCTTAAGTTCAAAGTAAGTATTATCATTATACCTTGAAATTTTGCTAAGTGCTTGAACCAAAGACTTTATCCACAAATGTTTTTAACTTGATCAATAATCTTTGCCTTCTTGTCAATCATGGTTTGTCTTCATCAAAACAAAAGTGCATTTGAGAAGCTTGATTTTACACAATCAATGTGGCTATCGTAATAAGATGAATATCGACAATCTAATGAAATACCCAGGTGAAAATGAAGCATGCATGTTCGGAGGTTCAAAGTTTAGAAGATATTTTGGGTACTATCATTGAGAACAATGCAGAGGATGACGGTGAAGATGATACAGTGTCTTTGGAGCCTGTTACGCGAAAGAAATCACTTATGACGTCGAACACTCTTCACAACTTTATGATACAATACAAAAATACAATACCTGGACTATTGGATGCAATAAAAAAGTTAGAGATGAGCTCCAAATAGACTTGAATTTTAAAGGAAAACAGACAACTATTGAATCATATTTCAATAGAATGTAATATATTTTTTTTCAGTTTCTATGAATTATTAATTTATGATTTTCTTGGGACCGAAAATCATAAAGGGATCTCTCGAAAAAAATACTATCTTATTATTTTATCGAGTTTTTCAATTTTTTACATTGACCCAAATTAAAACCAAATAAATTTATTATTTTAAAAAATTTATTAATTTACTAAATATTCTCTTAAAGAGTTTCTACTGTATATCATTAAACACTCTTAGCCATAATGCCATAATGCACTAATTTAACATCGTGCCACTACTGTCTCAAACTTTTTTCATTCATGAATTATATATTCATTTCATTAATACTTATTGAAAAATTATAATATCGGTAACCACGTCCTAATACTAAATATTAGTGAAATTACATATTTAAAATTTTGATATTATTATTTTCACAATAGTCTGACTTTTATAAAAACGGTAAAACGTATCCGAATCATTGATATTGATTCTATTGGATTTTTTTTTTTTTACAAATAATTACTTTGATATTTGAAACAAAAACAAACCTTGATTTTCATGATTTGTAATATTTATAAGATTGTTAAAAAATTGATTATGTATCAAATGCATCGAAATTAGAACCGTGAACAAAATCACTTTCTTTATAAATATTTCAAACACTCTCGAATATGTCTTAGTGTTAGAATGCAAAAATATCTAGATTAATTCAGTCTTTTTATCGAGTATGCAAAAGACTAATGAATAACTCAAATGCAATGAAGAGCGTATGAAATAATAAAGAAGATTTATGATTTTGAGTGAATAATTTTCGAATTCAAAATTATGTATTTATAAGTCATGCATGTGCTATTTCATAAGTTTACAATTCTGGATGAAACAACATTTTTTCGGCATATATTTGAAATGGTTCACCTATAATAACACAATAGATTATTTCATGAAGTGTTGTGTATTTGAATTCAAAATTTGAATTTTCAATAACCCAAAATAAATTTAAAGGAAACTTTCACCCATAAATATCTAGTGCAAAAACGGACTAAAATTACATTCAAACAGATTTAAAGACAATTTTCACTTTTGTCAGTGAAACACTTTTATCCTTGTTAACTTTATAATATTTAAATCTACTCTTTAGTTTCCAACACTTTCTTATCATATGACTAAGGCCTTTAAGATTGAGAAGCTCAGAGAAAATGATTATTCGATAAACATGAATTATAACAATGTGTTAATTAAGGTTAATGCAATTTAGCTAAAAATTAGTGGCTTTATTTATTTAAAAGTTAGTTGCATAATTGTTTTTTCTATTGTGTTAGATTCTTCTCTCAATTTCTGTTATTTTATTGAGAAATACTTATGTAACGTTATAACACATTAAGACTGTGAAATTTAAATGACAAAAATATTAACTAATTTAAAAAATACAAGCATTTTATATAATGGTAATCCATTATTTAAGATCTGACAACAAGAAAAACAATATAATGGTAAACCTTTGATATTATAATTTTATTGACTAAATGAGACCTTATGAATTTCAAAAAATTCTCTCATTAACTAGAGAGAGTTAGTAATAACCATACAATACAATTCATTATTCATCATATCATTATATAATTACATTTGAAAATCAAAGTATATGTACCCAAACACCTTCACTGGGAATTTCTTTATGAACCACAAACAACATATAAAAACCAGGAGGTGCAAGAACAGGTGAACCAGGCACAGTAACCTCAATTTCAAACGTTGTTCCTTCCACCTTAACCACTTTATTTGAGTCCAACACCAACAGCCTCTGATTCATTGAAAACGAATGTGTATTAAAAGACGGTGCCAACATCGTAACAGAAACCAAATTCTCATCCAACACTGCTTTCACCTGAAACCTCAACTTCAACTCTTGACCATACTTTTGTGCCCCTAAAATAGTTGACACAATCCTCGGACGAACATTCGCGAAACCCGGTTCAAGATAAGAAGGTGAAAAAGCTTCAAGACTGAGTTCAGTTGGAAACAAAACATTACCAAAACTATAACCAATGTGAGGGTTACTACCACCAATAATAACCCTTCCATCACGAACCAAAACAGCAGTAGAATGATACATTCTTGGTGTATTAGAAGGGTTTTGTGACTCGAACCGTGAACCGGTTGGCTTTTTTGTTTTATAAAGAACCGGGTTCAAAACCGGTTCTCGTCCTAGTTCCCAACCGGCTGTCCCTGAACCGGCTCCGTTAATTATCAAAACGTCACCGTTTGGAAGGATTACCATATCACCCATGACTCTACCTTCTGGCATTGTTTCAACTACCCATTTCGGTTTCGGGTCGGTTATTTTGATTCGGGCACAAGTATTCAAAGCTCCGATAAATTCTTTTGTTTCTGCTTTTTGATATGATCCTTTTGGTGCTCCACCACAAACCAAAACCTCAGCTTCAACTTCTCTTGCTTGTAGATTATTCAATGGTAACAAAACACTAGAACCTGTGCTTGGATAACTCCTAGGATCTCCACCTGGTATTTGTGGAAATGTTTTCACCACTAGATTCTGTTTTTTTTTGGAACACAAATTAAAAACATCATCAATCCAATGTAGCAAAAATTTAAAACTAGAAAGGAAAAAAAAAAACTTCAGACATGGCTTTGACATTTCAAGAAATGCATTAAATTAGAACGTTACAAAGTATACATCACAAATAAAACAAATAAACAATTAAAAACACACTAGCTAGTATTTTTGTTCAAGATGTAAAAAAAAAAAAACTTAAAGAAATACTTCTTCCATACATTTACTATTATAAATAAAATTTTATTTACTTCAGTTTACTATAGTAAATTAAATTATTTTTTTTGAAAATTATATTGATTATTCAATAAAATCCTAAAATTAAAAAAAAAAAAATATTTGTGTATAACAATGATCAGATATATAGTGAGATTAGTATATATTGGTTATCAGAATATTGAAAGAGTAAAAACTACCTTATTATAATCGAAGAGGATGGCTCTGTTGTTAGCAAAGATGAAGAGGTGGCCGTCAACATTGAGAAAAACAAAAGGATACAGATTATTCTCTGCAACAGGTTCATTAGTTTGAGCCAAAAATGGTAAAGTATATAAATTTTTTGCTCCAATGTCGTTTTTGGGGTAAAATTCATAGTTAAATTGTCTTCTACCGCCTATGACAATCTGACGGCCGTCGTGCAGAATATGATTAGTAGCATACCATCTCCGGGCAGTAAGTCCGCCGGGGATTTCCCGCCAATCGCAGTTGTTACAAGGTTCAAAAGTTCGAACAGTGCGGTCTCCGTCATTGAAACCGCCTGTTTGCACAAGTGTTCCGGCCGGGTTCACCCCGCCGGAAGAACACCAAACATCTGTTTGAACAAACAACGGACGGAAAGTGTTGGATATGACGTTGTATTCGACGGAATGTGCCGTGCAGTCGATTTTAACCGTGGTTTCTGTCGGGTCGTTACGACATTTCCCGTTGGGAAGAGAAAGGTTGGAGAGACCAAAATCGGTCCGGTCGAATATGATTAGGCGGTCGGTGTGAAGGAGTTGCATGTGCATGGCTACAATGCCAATGTTTTTTTGTAGTAGCTTCCATTGTCCTTTACCGGCGGAGGCTACCGGAGATATGACGGTGGTTATGAGAAGTGGAAGGAGGAAGAAGAGGAGACACGTGGTGGTGGTGGACATTGTGGTGTCGAAATTGTAATCGGGATGAAGTGACAAGATATGTTGCAGTATGTGTTTTCTAGTGGTATGCTAGCTCATGGCTTTAAATACTGAATGCATGTGACTTGTGTAACACAATGGGGTAATTGATAATCCATTCTTTTGGATTTTGTTTTTTTGTTATGGTGATGACGTTAATGTAGCTTTTTTTTCCTTTTCACGGTTATCAGAAAAGTCTTGGTTAAGTTTGGTGGAGGAGTTAGACTTGGATTCTGATAGATTCTGTTATCAAAACTAGAACGTGAAAATTTACATTCGTGGGAGAAAATATTAAGTTGAAGTCTGAGTTTAGGTCTATAAAAGAAATAACTCAAATACCTATATCTTCAAGTTTTAGTTAAAGATGTAACTTCTGGTTTTTTTTTTATAACTCTGAAAGATTAATTTTGTTGTTACTTACTTCTACTTTCTTGAATGGGATAATTTTTCCACCCATTACAAAAAAATTAGATGGTATAATTTCAACCAATTCATTTCATTTTAACATATATTCTAATTATATATTAAATAATACAATTGTTTTTCGTTTCAAAGATATTTTATACTGAAGATAACTTTTAGAATTCACTTTCTCTAATTCTTTTCGAGTTAGCTTATAAATAGAAGATGATTAATAATTTTTTTTTGAATTTTACTTATTATAATAAAGATTTTACATAAATAACATACAAACTCTATGCAATAAACTGCATTGCATCGTTACTTTTTGGATTATAAAACTTATCTTTAAAAATTATATTTCTTGTTTTAAGAGATACCATTGTTATGTAAGGACATTTGTCCTATTTATAAGCTATTCATAACTTATGGTGTTAAAAAGTTAAATCTATCAAAGACTAACGGTAAAAAAAATATGTTGATCGTGAGAATATATATATATATATATATATATATATATATATATATATATATATATATATATATATATATATATATATATATATATATATATATATATATATATTTATTTATTTATTTGAAGTTGTTTTGAGAAATGTTTTTCTCACATTAAAATATCAAGCCTTTTAGTCTTTAGAACATGTTTTAACGATGGTTTGGTGGTTAGTTTTATTTAATCTTGCATGCTAACCACCAACCAAGTTTCAATCCCGCAACATCACATTATGTCACAATTTTTATGTTTAAAAGAATCTCTTATGGATTTTTGTAGTAGTGCTACTCTCCCGCCAGACTTCCTATAAATGTATATTTCTACCAAAACTAGAAACGTTCAAGGACAATTAAGTAGGACGTATCCTAATTCTATATTATTTGTGATGGAGTTTCCTATATTAAGTCCTTGTGGAGTGGTCTAACAAGTAAAGATTGTTAAAAAACATTAATTATTAAAAAAATATATTAAAAATAAAAATTTCTAATGATTTAACTATGTATTCATTAATTTGGGAACATAGGTATGGATCATAGTTGGATGAAAGCTAATCGATTAAGTGTTGAGTACGAATATGAAGTGAAGGAATTTCTACAGTTTGATGAAAGTAATGCTGAAAAAAGTCTTCATGCGCTTTTTCTCTGTCCACGTATTCGTTGTGCAAATCAAGAACCAAAACTTAGTAAGAAAGAAATCATGGATCATCTAATCTGTGTAGGAATCTGTCAAAGTTATACATAATGGATATGGCACGGTGAAGTAGTAGCAAATTCAAACGTGTCCCAAAGAGATAATGTTAGTATCGATATAGATGATCGTTTAAAAGACATGATGCGTGATATTGGACAAGATTCATTTAAGAGGGCACATGCGTATTATACTTTATGTAGTGACAAGGATAAACCTTTACATCCGGGATGCACAAATTTTACATGTTTGTCAGTCGTGTTAAAATTGTTTAATCTAAAGGAAAATAACGGATGGACTGATAAAAGTTTTACCGAATTGCTTGAATAATGCTTCTAGAAGGTAACGTAATGTCAATTCGTTATTACGATGCGAAGAAAATATTATGTCTGATAGGTTTGGAGTATAAAAAGATACATGCATGCCCTAATGACTGCATATTATACCAAAAAGAGTATGTAAACTATATTTACTGTCTGAAGTGCAAGGTGTCATGCTATAAAAAGAAAAATGATGATTCTAGTGAAGATGAGGTGGTCAAAAGGGTCCTCCCGCGAAAGTGGTTGGTACCTACCAGTAATTTCAAGGTTCAAGAGACTATTCGCTAATGTAAACAACGCAAAGAATCTTAGATTGCATGAAGAAGAAAGAAATTGTGATGGACAAATTTGCTATGTAGCTGATTCTTTGCAATGGAAGAAAATAGATTATTTGTTTCCAAATTTTGGCAAAGAGTCGAGAAATCTTAGACTTGGACTTGCTACTAATGAAATGAATCCATTTGGTCATCTAAGTACTAACCATACTTCTTAGCCTTTTCTCTTGATGATTTACAACCTATCTCCTAGGTTGTGCATGAAGCGTAAATATATTATGTTATCGATGATGATTTCGGGCCCAAAACAACCAGGAAATGACATAGACGTGTATCTAAGTCCACTGATTGATGATTTAAGAGTGTTGTGGGAGGAATGGGTGAATGTTTTTTATGCGTATTCTGGAAAACAGTTCAATATGCGCGCCATGTTGTTTTGCACCATCAACGATTTTCCAGCATATGGCAATTCGTTTGTATAAAGTTAAAAGGCATAAAGCGTGTCCTATATATGAACAAGACACATGTTACCATCAGCTTGTAAAAGGAAAGAAGACTGTTTATCCCAGGCACCAAAAATTTCTAAATCGTTATCATCCATATCGTAGATTGCAGAAAGATTTCAATGGGGAACAAGAGCATGGTGTTGCTCCAAAGCCCTTAACCGGAGAGGAAGTTTATCAACTACAATAGGGTATTAATGTTGTCTTTGGAAAGTACCAAAAGCGATCTACTGTGAAAAATACATGGAAAAAGAGGTCAGTTTTCTTCGATCTTCTATATTGGTCTAGTCTTGATGTAAGACATTGTATTGATGTGATGTACATGGAGGAAAAATATATGTGATAGTGTAATAGGAACACTTCTCAACATTCAAGGCAAGATAAAAGATGGTATTAATTCTCATCTGGATTTGGGTTTGATGTGTATAGGAGAAGAGTTAACTCCACAATATATAGGTAACAAGACATATTTTCCTCCTGCCTGCTACACTTTGTCCAAAAAAGAGAAAACAAGTTTTTGTGAGTGTTTACAAAGTATCAAAGTGCCGCATGGTTACTCATCAAATGTCAAGAGGCTTGTATCAATTAAAGATCTTAAATTAGTTGGCTTAAAATCTCACGACTGTCATGTCTTAATGCAATAGCTACTACCAATGGCTATTCGTGGGATATTGCCTAACAATGTTAGGAAGACTATAACTAGGTTGTTCTTATTTTTCAATGCAATTTGTTGTAAAACCATTGATCCATTAAAGTTAGATGATTTGGAAAATGAGGTTGCAGTTATCTTGTGCCAATTAGAGATGTATTTCCCTCCTTCATTTTTTGATATTATGGTTCACTTGATTATTCATCTAGTATGGGAGATTAGATTATATGGTCCAATTTTTTTACAGTGGATGTATCCAATAGAGCGATACATGAAGATCCTAAAAGGGTAGGCAAAAAATCCACATTATCCGGAAGCATCAATTATTGAGAGGTACATTGCAGAAGAAGCAATTGAGTTTTGTTCTAACTATTTTTCAGGAGTGGATGGTGTAGGGGTTCCCAAGTCTCGTCATGATGGAAGATGTGAGGGTGTGGGTACACAAGGTTTAAAGGTAAAGAGCCTAAGTATTGATGTGGTTGTTCAAGCGCATTTGTATATATTGAATAACACATATGAAGTTCAACCTTACTTATCTGCTCACAAAAGAATTATAAAGAAAAAGTATCCCAAGATGAATGAAAGAGGATTGTTAAAAGAGCATAATAAGAGTTTCTCTGAATGGTTTAAAGAAAAAATTGCTAATGATGATAATGCTTCTAATATAATTAAGTTGTTGTCCTATGAGCCTAAATGTAACATAATAACTTGGAGTGAATATGATATTAATAAAACTTCATTTTATATAAAGTCAAAGGATGACCGTAGTACCTCATAAAATAGTGGGGTTATGATTGTGGTCGAGTCCATGCACTTCTCTAGGGCTAAAAATAAAAACCTCGTTATGGCATCTACACCCTACTTTGGGGGTGATTGAAGAGATTTGTGAAGTTAATTATGTTGTGTTTAAAGTTCTTATATTTAAATGCAAATGGATTGATATCAACAGTGGTGTGAGAATCGATGAATTTGGAGTTACACTGGTTGATCTTAGCAAGTTAACTTATGCGAACGAATATTTTATCATAGCATCTCAAGCAAAACAAGTATTTTATGTCATAGATCCTTCTAATAAAAGGTGGTTAGTGGTTTTACAAGGAAAGGTGCATGATAGTGATGAAAATCAAGATGCGAATCTTGATATTTCCGAAACTCCTCCTTTCTCAACAAATGTTCCTACCTTCATTGAAGAAAATGAAGAGGATGATGTGCATGATGTTCGCATAGATCATGAAGACGGGATATGAGAGGACTAGTATGATTTTTTTTATAAGTTAATTTGATATTACTTTGATTCCTAATTGTTTTTGTGTTGATCTTAATTTGATGTCTAAATGTTGTCATTTTTGTGCTTAATTTGATGTCTAAATATTTTTATTTTGTGCTTAATTTGATTTCTAATTGTTTTTATTTTGTGTAAACAGATACATGAGCGATTCAACCGGAAATCCTTCTTCATCTAGTAACCCTAAGAAAAGAAGAGTTAGAGGTCTCACTTTGATGGCAAAAATTGACAAAGTTCATCAAACGGGTGAAAAGATAAAGGTTGAGCATGATTGAAGAACCTATGAATCTACTGATGTTGGTAAAAATGCTACAAATTTTAAGAGTTATATAGCATCTCTTGCTCGGCAGAATTGTAGTATTTTGAAAAATGAGTGGAAAGACGTAGATAACGGCATAAAAGAGGCTATTTGGATTGATGTTAAGGTATTTTAAATTCAACACTTTATTATATTTTATAATCATATAGTAATTAACAACTTATGTCGTATACTATATGTGTAGGCTCATTTTACTATTCCAGAATGTAAAGATCCAAAGAAGGATCCGTTGAAAAAATAATGGATTAAATATGTGGGAGAGCGATGGAGAGGTTTTAAGACACAACTCACAGACCAATATATTAAAAAGCCCAAGAAAGATCTCCCCCCGTGCACATATCAAGTATAGTTATACATATCTGATTTGAGTTTTTTGATTTTGGTGTTGTCTGCTGATGTTATTATTTATTGTTAGCAGATGTGATTTTGGTGTTGTCTACTGAAACTATAACTCATCTTCTTGTGGATTTCATGTTGGTATTTCAAGTGTGGATATTTTTTTATAATTTCATTGGTTTTGTTGTTGTAGTAATCCACCATGTGTAAACTTCTTTATAATTTTGTACACTTCTGTGTAACCTAGATTAATATTTTTATAACTCAATTGTTCTTTTTGAAGAATATATATGTGCATCCTAGCTATTTGGTGCAATGAAATTATCCTTCATTGGTTAAAAAAATATGAAATTAACGACCTAAATATGGTCTGTGTTATGTGGTAAAAAATATGGAAAAAAAAGTGACCTAAATGTGGTCTTGTGATGTTGGAAAAATATGAAAAATTAGTTTAAAAAAATAAATTCTGGGAATGCACCTGAATTAGGTAAATAAGGAAAATATATTACATCGGGCCTATTGATAAAAACCGATGTAAAAAACAATTTATTACATCGGTCCAACTAAACAACCGATGTAAAATATTTCATTTATTTTTTAATTTTTTTTACATTAGATCTAATATCCAACCAATGTAGTAGGTAGATTTTTCACATCGGACTGTAGCCCGATGTAAAATGTCTTTGATTTACTATATTGCTTGGATTTACATCGGATCCAGACCCGATATAAAAGATACTTTTCGTCCGATGCAAAATGTAGTTCCTACACTAGTGTTATATTAATATTTAAATCATATGTAAGAGTAGACAAATTTGAACCGCCCGATTGAAATCGTGTGATCCGTTATCTTTTTTATGCAAATAGATCAGATTGTGTCGGATGTCGGATTTACTCGATTATTTAATTTGAATTATATAGAACTGATTCAGTCAGACTCAGATAATTATTTTAGATTTATCAAAAAACTGAATCCGATCAAACTTAATTAATATTTATTTTATATATTTTTTATTTCTATAAAATCAAACTATTGTAAAAGTTACAATAATATTCTATTAATAAATCAATTTAGTGCAGTAAAAGTGGATAATCATGTATATATATGGTTTAAATATACCAGGAATTATACGTTATAATGTTTAATGTTTTATTGAAAAATGTTTTGTAGGTATCTATAGATCCAACCGTTTGAAAGAGAAAGAAATATAAAATAATGGGATACATGTGATATATTGGTCATGTGATAGAGAGATAAAGACAAAAAAATAAACGATTATATATATAAATATAAGAGAGAGACTAATTCAAATTTGAGAAAAAATATATCAAGTGGTATTAACCAACACACATTATATCTGAGGGTATTTATAAGGTGTTATAAAATAAATGAAAAATTAAACAACTCACATTAGTGTAGAAATAACTTTTTTATATTGAGTGAAATTGACTTTTTATATCGGTTCTGGGTCCGATGTAAAGTCAGGCGATATATTAAATCAGAGACTTTTTATATCGATTCTGAGTCTGATGTGAAAAAGACAGTTAACACATCGGTTATAATCTAAGACTGATGTATAAAAATAATTATAACATTATTTTAAAAAAAATTGACGCAACATTTTACATTGGTGCAACGTGTGGACTGATGTAAAAAGTTCATTTTTTACATCGATTGTGATCTAAGACTGATGTAAAAAACAATTATAACATTATTTTAAAAACAATTGACGCAACATTTTACATCGGTGCAACGTGTGGACCGATGTAAAAAGTCCATTTTTTTACATCGGTTGTCATCTAAGCCCGATGTAATATATACAGTTTTGAAAGTTTTTACATCGGTTGGGAGTAATGACCGATGTAAAATGTAAGCAATTTTTTTTGAATAAATTATTTATTTTCTGGATGATTCCATGTAAAAAAAAAATATTGGTACCCATTTTTTCATATTTTTCCAATATCACACAGACTATATTTAGGTCGCTATATATATGTCATAGCTTTCCAACATCACATAGACCACATATAGGTCGATATTTTCATATTTTTCACAACAAACTTACAAAATGAACAATTGTATTGCAAACTTGTATTGTATCACAACAAACAAACTCACAACAAACTTACAAATATATATTCTTCACAAAACATACAAAAATATTCAACTATTTATAAGTCTTTTTCCAAACTTGAATTACCAATATAAAATCCACAAGTAGATGAGTTATAGCTTCGGTAGACAACACCAAAATCACATTGCCTGACAATAAATAATAACAATTAACATCAGCAAAAAATATCAAGAAACTCAATACATGTGCAAAAACCACATGTAATGTGCAAAAATTCAATAATAACAATTATGTGCAAAAACCACAACTTAGACAATTCTATAAAACTCACCGGATAAACTTAATTTTTATATAACTCAAAGAAACATTTTGCCCAACGGAGTCGCAAATCATACAAATCATCTTGTGTTAATTCTGTTGGGTCATCAAATACCTATAATACATAAATATAACAATATAGAGTTATTCTTTAAAAATTCATATTAAGTCGAAAAACAAAAAGTAAATAACAAAGTTATTTTTATTACCTGCATCCAATTCTCGGTTATATTGGCAGAGACAATATCTAACATATTTTTCATCACATAGTATCCACAATCATTATAGTTATGTTGTTGCCTTGTCTACAATTGAATGACATAATTAGTGAATATTTATCATAAATTTAACTATAGAATTACAATTTACATCACACTTACATTGGGATGAAGCCATGAATCGCAAAAGAACTAATACCGAAAGGTAAACATCACATAACTAAATTTACTCGCCAATAAAAAATCACATAACTATTAATTGCCAATGAAAGTCACATGAAAGATAAACTTTGTAATAATTTTCTTCGTGTTCTGGTCAATTTCCCGATGAAGTGAACAAAATACGACAACTAAATTGTCTCTTGGACACATGACTATTAATTGCCAATGTCTCCTGTACGTGTGTGTGGAAACAGAAAAGTCACATAAAATATATATGTTATCAAAATTAAATAATATAAAACACAATTTCATAAAAATTCTTACCCATGAATTAATGGTAGTAAGTGGCACACTCTGTTTTCATCACGTAACTTTTCTAGTACGTAATTTTTAACATTCTCTTGAGATTTCACTCCATTATCATTATAAATACACCTAGCAGGGTCCATAAATCCATATAATTCTGAAATAGAATTCTCAAGACATACACGATGAATATACCTGAATAATTTTAAAATAAACATTATAATCAAAGTGATGAGAGATATAACATATTAATAGAGATTGACTTTAATAAAACAATAAAATATACTTACGTGCACCAAATTTGCAGAATAGACATGTCAAGCCAATGACCTAAAGCCACCAATAACTCTCTGTTGTACCCCAAAATTTTCCCTCCCATGTTCTTCAAGATTTGCCAAGATCATGGTTCAAAATCTCCCAAGGGTTGCACAGTCCAATTGCCTCCTAACACAGTCAAAATTAGGGTTTTGGTTCTGGCAAAGAAATTAAGGTTTCCAAGGGTCCAATCAAATCCCACATGCCTATAAACATTGTCAAGCATCCATATGCCAAGGTTCAAGACTCACAGCATCAAATTGCACAGTCAAAAACCCTAACTGCTCCACAGTCAACTGCAGGGGCAAAATGGTCATTTGACAGTCAAAAGTCAAAAATTTTGGTCAACATCTTATTTTGAAGCCACAAACATCATTTGATCAATTCTTGATCATGATTTCTCAAAGCATGGCTCAAAAAGTCTCAAGATGCAAAAGTTTCTATTTTTGGACAGCTGAAAAAGTCAACTGTAAATTGACCAAGGCATAACTTCTTCATGGTTCATCAAAAAAATTCCATCCAAAGCTCATTTTGAAGAGGATGACATTTCCTACAACTCATCTTCACACTTCAAGTCCAAGAAATGCTCTCACAAAAAGTTATCAATTTCAACATTATAGGTCATTTTCAAAAGTCAACAAAAAAAAACTTTAAATCAAAGACCATAACTTGATATTGGTAAATCAAAATGACATGGGACCAAAGGCATTGGTTAGAGAACTTCAAGACCTTTCCAAAATGTCAAAGAACATGGTCATAGCTTCAAAATTGAGCAAGATATGCCTTGGAGAAGTTGGGAAATTTTTGGGAATTTTGAAAAGTCAACTTTGCTTCAAAAGCTTCAAAAATGCTAATGGGCCTCAATTTCTTTCATGAATCATTACCCAGAGGCTATGCACGACCCATTGACCTCAAAGGGATTTATTTTCTTATTTTTGACTAATTAATTGAATTTTTATTATTATTAATTCATTTAATTAGATTTAAATATGAAAAAATATCAAATAATACTTTTCAAATCTTTTTGTGCAGAAAATTCACTCATTATGTGCTAAAGATTTCGTTTCACATTCAAAAAGGCAATATCTTTCACAATTGGCAAGAGTTTCATGGCAAAAAGATTGAAAAAAGATTGGATTTACATGATTGGAAATCAAATATCAAAATCATTAATTCATGGACTATGGGCTTGGCTTTTTGACCTAATTCCATTCAGATACAAAGGCACAACATAACCCTATTGAGGCACACACGAAAAGCTGTTCAGAAAACATAGAACAAATTTGCAAAATTTCATCAAAAACTTGGAAATTGAAATCCTAGTTACTGCACGTTTCAAAGCCTAAAATCGATTCCAACACATTGCTGAAGCATCCAGGAAGCTTTTGCAATCAAGAATCAATCCAAACGTGCCAAGAATCCTAGAACACAGGCCATACGGTTTGCAACATTTTCTTGAATTCTATATCATCATTCATGCACTTTTAACATATTTTTTTTGGATTGATTCATACTCATAGGGACATTCTGAAGCTGTTGGTACCATTCAATTGAATTATAGCCTCCTATATCAAAATCTACCATTGATGGATATTAGGTTTTCAGAAGCTCAAAATTAGGGGTTCTCACATATGGAAAAATAGGCCCTTAAAACCTATGCCATTGAATTCGTGGTATCCAGACGAAGCAAACCCATACCTCGCGCCCTTTTTATATTTGTCCATGTTCTAATCGCTATTTTCATAGTTTGCAGTTTGTGGGGGTTTAAAACCCCCGCTATTTGTTTTGTAATTACAGGGAAAGCAAGGAAGAAGATGGACGTGGCTTGATGTTACTGGACAATTCAAATCTGGCGCGTGATTTCTTTGTTCATACCACTAACGCTTGTTTTTCTTTATAATAATTATCATCCATTATGTATACAAAGAAACGCGTTGGCTCGGTTGGTGGATGAGTTGTCCTGCAGGTATTGGGACCTGGGTTCGATTCCCAGGTCCCCCCATATGTTCAATAATTTTTGTCTTAACATATTCCCATGCAGTTTCCATCCAGTGGTTCACCATACACGCATATGCTAAGGCTTGCCAAGTGGCCAGGAGATCTCATCCAAAGGCCAGAACGTGAAGACCATCATACACCTGGGTCAACCATCAAGCATGTAATTCCTGAAAGTCAAAAAGGTCTTTGTTCTGATGGGCCAAAATGCTTCAATAAACCTCCTTTTGGGGCCTGATACCCCCCATGGTTTGCATCATTTTTAATTTTTATTTGATTTTCTTTTAATTCTTTTAATGTTTTAATTATTTCTTTTAATTCCATAAAATAACTTTTCATAATATAAAATACAGAAAAATCAAAAAATGTTTATTGTTATTAATATTAATTTACTCATTAAAATATTTTTTTGTGAATAAACTCTAACAATTAATTAGATTAATTTAGGTTTCAATTTTAATACTTTTTTTATATAAATAAAATAAGTAGAATTAGGGTTTTTAACCTTTTCATCTTTTTTTTAATAAATAATTTTCCATCATTATTATTATAATTAATTACTAAATATTTTTGTAAATAAACATGTACATTAATTATTTAGTAAATTAGGTTAAACTTTAATATTTTTCATTAATAATTAAAAACAACTTAGAATTAGGGTTTCTCTTGATTTTCAATTTTCTTTATTTTCATAAAACAAAAACCTAAAAAACATTTCTTTTCTTTAATTTAATAATCAATTAGCTTTTAATTCAATTTAATTTCAAAAGGGTCAAAACCCTCAGACGTTCTATTTTTATTCTTCCGCACATTTATTTTCTTTTCGAATATTATGTAACTGCTCAAGGCTTGTAATAGTAATTAGGTCTTTTACTTTCCACATTTTTTTTATCAAACGGGTCTTTGTAATTTGGCGATGTATAGACCCGCGCCTTGTAATAGCGTAAGATTTTACTTTCCGCATTTAAATTTCCGCACTTTTAAATTATAATTGCATGAAAGAATGTATGGGTAATTAAAAACAATGCGTAGATCACCATGATACATGTACAAGATAATAGAACATGAAAATAACACACAAATTCACACACCACTCTTAGGGTACGCCTCACCTGTTTCCTTACCTTCGAAACGTGGTCGTCGAGTATAGGACGTTTTAGTAAGTCCTTATGTCCATGATCCAGTTGCCTCGAAACGGTTGCCTCGGATTAAAAAGGATCAATGGCATAAGGGTAGCTTCTAAGGTGTCCTACTGTTGCTCTGGTGACCACACTGTCCCTAAACTCGAATTGACCCGAACACCTCCAACGGTGGTGCTACCTACCTCTCAATGGTGGGATGGCACTACCTTAAGGACATTTACACAGCCTAATTCCTTAGGGTAGGTGGATGACTCATAGATACTTGCTCTATTCAAAAACAAATCAAAACTCTTTTCACACCGACACTTTCAAAAAGCTTTCAAAACAATTTTTCAAACACTCTTGAGGACTGATACAAGAGTCATTCTGAAATCTTTAAACGAAACTTTTTCAAACCCACTCACACTTTGAAAAGCAAACACTTTTGAAAACACAATGAGCAAGTATCTAAGAGCCCATGGATAACCATGGATAGAAAGGGTGCTAACACCTTCCCTTTCTATAAATCTACCTCCCGAACCGAGAAACTATCTCATAAGGAATTTTGCTGTGTTTTTGTCTTGTCCATGTTGGAGAAAATAAAAGATGGTGGCGACTCTTGCTTCTGCAACATTTCGCGAAACCAGCGTTAAACAGTCAGTTCTAAATCCACCGATCACAGAACTGGCGACTCTGCTGGGGATTCTTATAAAGTGAGGTGTACCTTAGGACTAAGATCACTTGTGTTTTCAATTGCTGTGTTTGTTTGCTTTATTATTTTGGGGTACTGTTTCGGAGTTACATAGATCCTAACCCGGATCTGGGGATACCCTGTTAGGTAGCATAAGCTGTGAGGGACCTGTCCGGCGTAGACCGACATGGGTGAAGCAGTGGCTACGTTGGTGTGGCGCCTTGGTCTGTACCGATATCCCTTGTGTCGCAACGAGGAGAATATGGGTCTTCTGAGGAGTCATTAAGCACCAACCGACCTTAGAACCTTAAATGACCCAACTTGGCCAATAGAACAGTAGCAGTATGCTACGCCCATTGAGGCTAAACTCTCGCGATGGTTCTGGCCACAAGAAAAGATTGCGATGCTGGAGTTATGACCGATTGAGGGTAGTCAGTGATATTGGGATCCTCTAGAACCCGGTTACTTCTGATAGGACAGGTCTTAACCAACAAACTGAAAGAGGGTAATACCTGGACCCCATGCTGGCCTAAACTCTAAGGGCTTGTCTTGTGTGACTTGTGTGCCTTATCATGTTTGCCTTTGTGAATATTTGTGGTGTGCTTTATCATAACATCATGCCATCATAAACATTGCATGCATCCTGCATAAGGACTGACCATTTCAAAGACAAGAGGGTTTCACCTTTGCTCTGTTTTGTAGGACATCATGATGCCTATGCGAAGGAACACTATCCGGTTCAATTTTGTTCACCCACCTGAGTTGCTTGAAGAGTTGGTTAGCAGAATTCCAAATACTACTTCCTTCATCCAGAGGCATGGTTCTCTTCTCAGTTTAGTCACGGCAAAATGGGACCAACAACTGATGAGTGTCCAGACACAGTTTTATGATCCCTTGTACAACTGCTTCACCTTTCAAGACTTCCAGCTGGTCCCTACCCTGGAAGAGTTCTCTGATTTGCTTGGTATCCCTATCTTGGATCAGACTCCCTACACTGGTTGGGAAAAGACCCTTAGGCTTGAGGAGATTGATGCAGCTCTTCCTTTGACCCACAAGGAGGTAATGGACAACTGGGTGACTAGAAGCAAAGTTAAGGGTTTCTTGGCCAAGTTTCTGATTGGTAAGGCTAACAGTTTCTGGAATGACCTGGACTTTAGGGCGTATGAAGACATTCTGGCTCTCTTAATCTATGGTCTAGTTTTGTTTCCTAATCCTGATAACTTCATTAACGTCACTGCCATAAGGATCTTCATGTCTCGGAACCCTGTGCCCACTCTCTTGGGCGATATTCTGCAACAACTTTATGCTCGTACTGCCCGAAGACGAGGAACTCTATGGTGTTGTATTCCTTTGTTAGTGAGGTGGTTTATTTCGCACCTCCCTAAGTTCGTGCTGAAGAACAAAGAAGGAAGAGGTTGGGCTCATAGGTTAATGTCTCTCACTGATAATGACATCACTTGGACTCTCAGAGGTTTGGATGAGGTAGCTGTTATTGATCGTTGCGGAGAATATCCTAATGTCCCTTTGATTGGTACCCAAGGAGGAATCTCTTATAATCCATGTCTAGCCCTCCGTCAGTTTGGAAGAGCCAGAAGAGCAGGGCCTCATGAGATGTTGGTGCCTCACATCAGTTTTGAGTTCCAGGTAGATAGTGACGAGTTGCGTCGTAGGTTCATCAAGGCTTGGGACAGAATTCACAAAGCTGACCCACAAGAATTGGGACCAAAGACTTCTCTACCTATGGAAGCCTACTACAAATGGGTCCACATCCGTGCTCAGAAGTTAGGTATGCCGTACGAAGCTGTCAGATCCATCATTCTTGAATATCCTGATAGAGATGGGGCTCCTCCAACTGTTCTCCCTCCTCAGATACCTACTGATATTGATACACTAAAGAGGTCTTAGGCGCAACTACGGGAAGAACGGGATTCTTATCGGGAAAAGTTCAATGAGCAGGAATTGAAGATCCAGAAGCTGACAAAGCAGTTGGAGAACGAGCGGGCCTTGAATGACTACATCCGCACTGAGAAGAGGAGACCCTGGGATCAATAATGAGCTTTGGATATTCTTTTACAGTTTTTATTTCCCTTTTATGTAACGCCTAAGGGCAACCTGTTGAACAATTTAAATTTCAAAGTTGAATCTAATGAAGTGTGTTCCTTTTTGTTTACAAAGTTGATTCCCGATTGTCTTTGAAAACATAAATCATATGCATTCCATTCATCATGTGCATAGCAGGTACTCTTCTTTTCAGGTTGCTTAATATTCTTTGCTGTTTATTTCAGCATCATGAACCCTGAATCGTCTACCGAGCAGTCCATCAAGGCCCTTCAGGCTCAGAACGCCCAGTTCCAAGAGCTAATCATGAGTTTGGCCCAAGGTCAAGAGGAGTTGAAGGCTCTGCTGGTCAAGAAGAAGAAGAAGAGAACTTTATTTTTCAACACTGGCCGGAGGTTTGGTAATGCACTGCAGAATGAGGTTGATCAAACTGGTTCTTCTGTAGGAAAAGTCAGTCCCCAGGGGGGAAGAGTTCCTAGTCCGGTGGTCTCTGACAACGAGACTGATTTCAATGAGGAGCAGTATCCTCCAGCTGAAGACAAGTACAAGCAGTTGGAAGACCGTCTGAATGCTATGGAAATTCAACAGGTGCCTGGTTTGGATTTCAGAGACTTGGGTCTATCTTCTGGTGTGGTCATCCCACACAAGTTCAAAGCACCATCTTTCGCAAAGTATGACGGGGCGTCCTGCCCTAAGCTACATCTCAGATCTTATGTGCGGAAGATTCAGCCGTATACCGTGGACAAGAACTTGTGGATCCACTTCTTCCAGGAGAGTCTTTCAGGGACTCGTCTCGAATGGTTCTATCAGCTGGATGGAACCAAGGTTCGTAACTGGGAGAAGTTGGCTACTGCTTTTTATAAGCAGTATCAGTACAATGCCGACCTCGCTCCTACACGTACCCAACTCCAGGGTATGTCGCTAGGATCGGGAGAAGGTTTTAAAGAGTATGCGCAGAAATGGAGAGACCTGGCTGGCAGGGTGCAGCCACCATTAACAGACCGTGAACTTGTAGACATGTTCTTGGGGACCCTATCCGGGCCATTCTTCAATCATCTCATTGGCAATTCGTCCGCAGGGTTTACAGATCTCATTCTGACTGGGGAAAGGATAGAAGCTGGCATGCAATCAGGGAAGATTCAGAAGGGTGCCTCCTCAAGTTCTGAGAAAAAGCCTTTCAAAAAGGAAGCCAGTGCTGTGTATGGGCCTAGAAGGCAAAACAAACATGAACGTCGCCAAGCTGTCAACGCGATGGTAATTGCAAAGCCTGCCGCCGCTCCTCGACAACCCAACCAACCAAGGGGTGAGAGACCCAGAAGAGAATACACTCGGTTGAGTATGACCTTGTCAGAAATCTTGCCGCAACTGCTATCGACCAACTTGGTGACCGTCAGAGAGGCTCCGAAGATGGTGAACACAACCTCCCCCAAGTATAATCCAAATGCCCGCTGTGCTTATCACTCTGATAGCCCGGGGCATTCTACTGATGATTGTTGGGCCCTGAGAAATAAGGTTCAAGACCTTATTGATGCGAAGGAAATACAGTTTGAGGCACCCGAGAGGCCCAACGTTGTGATTACTCCTATGCCCCAGCATGGAGTAAATGCTGTTGAGGAAGACTTGTATGCAGTTTCTATGAATGATGTTGCTACCCCTCTATTGACTGTTAAGAGGAACCTGTTGCTGGACGGTTTATTTCCGGGTTGTAGCAAGGGTTGCCTTCTGTGTGCCGTTTCCCCTACTGGTTGTCTGTTGCTGAAGTCAGGCATCCAAAGCCTGATGGACAGCAAAGAGATTCTGTTCAAGAAGACCGCTGTTCCTTTTGTTCCTACCGAAGAAGTATCTGTTGTAACCATCTTCAATAATCCTACCAAGGCTCCCCCGAGGAAGCCAGTCAAAATCATGTCTAATGCACCTATCATTATTACTGTTCCGGGGCCCCTCCCCTATGAATCTGACAAGGCTGTCCCATGGCACTATGGGGCAGATGTGTATGTACTTGGAGTGAAGTAGGAGTTCAACACCAGCACCGGTACCAGTATCAGCAACATCACTGGTCCCGCTAAAGTTACTCGCAGTGGCAGGCTCTTCTCGCCTGACATTGCGCCACCGATTATTTGAAGACCTCTTATAATAACACCTGCAAGTGCGCCTGTTTCCCCTTATGATCAAGTTTCTACCCCTGCTGCCGAGTCATCTGACACTCGGGGCAAAGGGATTGATGATGTGCCTGCCCGGATGGAGGCACCGAAGACTGTCAATGTTGAAGCCTCCCAGCAAGAGATGGAGGAAATCCTTAAGATAATCAAGAAGAGTGACTTCAACGTCGTTGAGCAGCTGGGGCATACCCCCTCCAAGATCTCCATGCTATCATTGTTGTTGTGCTCAGAGGCCCATGCCAAGGCCCTGATATCATTTCTGAAGACGGCCCATGTGCCACAAGAGACATCTGCAGATCAATTCACTGACTGTGTGGCCAATCTGACCGCCGATAATGGTTTGGGTTTCTCGGATGCTGATCTTACCGCTAAGGGAAAGAACCACAATGATGCCCTGCATGTCTCCATTGAATGCAGGGGCACTACTCTCGCGCACGTGTTGGTGGACACCGGTTCTTCCCTGAATGTATTGCCCAAGAAGGCCTTAGACAGGTTGGATTGTGAGGGTCTGGAGTTGAAGCCTAGCAACATCATTGTCCGAGCCTTTGACGGGTCGAAGAGGATGGTTCATGGTGAGGTAGATATTCCGATTCGTGTTGGTTCCCAAGTCTTTGATTCAACGTTCTATGTGATGGATATTCGTCCATCTTATTCCTGTTTGCTGGGTCGACCTTGGATTCACAAGGCTGGGGCTGTAACATCCACTCTACACCAGAAGCTCAAATACCCTGTCAGAGGGAAGATTGTCACAGTGCAGGGAGAGGAAGAATACATGGTTAGTCATCTGAATTCCTTCCGGTATATTGAGATGGACGGGGAGTTTATTGAAACCCCCTTTCAACATTTTGAGGAGGTGCCACAAACATTGGCAGCAGCAGAAGCAGTAACTGAAGAGGGTTCTCCTTTGAAGATGGCCTCCTTGAAGGACGCCCGGGCTGTAATTGAGAAAGGTGAATGTGCTAACTGGGGCAGGCTCCCTGATTTTACTCCTAAGACTGACAAGTTTGGGCTGGGTTTTACTGCAGAGGCTCAGAGGGCTGTACACAAAGCAAGGACCGGAAGACCTCCCGTGTTCATCACCAACCCGGGGGTGAATGCTATTGAAGGCGATGCGGAGGAATCTGAGTTTGATAGCTGGATCTACCCGACGACCGATGGTGGACTGACTAATTGGACTGCAAAAGATCACATACCTATTACTTTTGTTACGCAGTAATGAATTCCTTTGTTTTTTAATTTGTAATAAACAATAAATTGAACCTTTATGGCCTGGTGTCTTACCCGAGGCACCGTGGCTTCGTTTGTGAGGGCATTACTTGTCATTTCCATATATCATGAATAAAGACATTGGACGTTTTTCGCATTTCAAATCTTGTGCTCCCTTTCTTTCTTTCTTTCTTTATATATTGCAACAGGCCAGGGCACATATACATAAAAGGTACGCAAGTTCTCGCTAAGGAATCTCTTACGCGATCAACACCCAGATGGCATCTATAAGCCCATCCACGTACCGGCAGTCTCCAAATGGCACCTATAAGCCCATTCCCGACGAAGCTCTGTCACAACACCGAATGGCATCTTTGAGCCCATCCTCTATCCATCATCTTTCCAAATGGCATCTGTAAGCCCATTCCCGCCATCACATTGCTAACAGTCTACTATGTGAGTGCAAATTTCTGGGCACTCTAGTGTTCAATCATCTTCCACCTTCAGATTACGAAAGGCACGCCAGCCAATCTACATCCTCAGGTCTAAGAAGATTGAACAGGGGCAACTGTTGTACCCCAAAATTTGCCCTCCCATGTTCTTCAAGATTTGCCAAGATCATGGTTCAAAATCTCCCAAGGGTTGCACAGTCCAATTGCCTCCTAACACAGTCAAAATTAGGGTTTTGGTTCTGGCAAAGAAATTAAGGTTTCCAAGGGTCCAATCAAGTCCCACATGCCTATAAACATTGTCAAGCATCCATATGCCAAGGTTCAAGACTCACAGCATCAAATTGCACAGTCAAAAACCCTAATTGCTCCACAGTCAACTGCAGGGGCAAAATGGTCATTTGACAGTCAAAAGTCAAATTTTTTGGTCAACATCTTATTTTGAAGCCACAAACATCATTTGATCAATTCTTGATCATGATTTCTCAAAGCATGGCTCAAAAAGTCTCAAGATGCAAAAGTTTCTATTTTTGGACAGCTGAAAAAGTCAACTGTAAATTGACCAAGGCATAACTTCTTCATGGTTCATCATAAAAATTCCATCCAAAGCTCATTTTGAAGAGGATGACATTTCCTACAACTCATCTTCACACTTCAAGTCCAAGAAATGCTCTCACAAAAAGTTATTAATTTCAACATTATAGGTCATTTTTAAAAGTCAACAAAAAGGCACTTTAAATCAAAGACCATAACTTGATATTGGTAAATCAAAATGACATGGGACCAAAGGAATTGGTTAGAGGACTTCAAGACCTTTCCAAAGTGTCCAAGAACATGGTCATAGCTTCAAAATTGAGCAAGATATGCCTTGGAGAAGTTGGGAAATTTTTGAGAATTTTGAAAAGTCAACTTTGCTTCAAAAGCTTCAAAAATGCTAATGGGCCTCAATTTCTTTCATGAATCATTACCCAAAGGCTATGCACGACCCATTGACCTCAAAGGGATTTATTTTCTTATTTTTGACTAATTAATTGAATTTTTATTATTATTAATTCATTTAATTAGATTTAAATATGAAAAAAATATCAAATAATACTTTTCAAATCTTTTTGTGCAGAAAATTCACTCATTATGTGCTAAAGATTTCGTTTCACATTCAAAAAGGCAATATCTTTCACAATTGGCAAGAGTTTCATGGCAAAAAGATTGAAAAAAGATTGGATTTACATGATTGGAAATCAAATATCAAAATCATTAATTCATGGACTATGGGCTTGGCTTTTTGACCTAATTCCATTCAGATACAAAGGCACAACATAACCCTATTGAGGCACACACGAAAAGCTGTTCAGAAAACATAGAACAAATTTGCAAAATTTCATCAAAAACTTGGAAATTGAAATCCTAGTTACTGCACGTTTCAAAGCCTAAAATCGATTCCAACACATTGCTGAAGCATCCAGGAAGCTTTTGCAATCAAGAATCAATCCAAACGTGCCAAGAATCCTAGAACACAGGCCATACGGTTTGCAACATTTTCTTGAATTCTATATCATTATTCATGCGCTTTTAACATTTTTTTTGGATTGATTCATACTCATAGGGACATTCTGAAGCTGTTGGTACCATTCAATTGAATTATAGCATCCTATATCAAAATCTACCATTGATGGATATTAGGTTTTCAGAAGCTCAAAATTAGGGGTTCTCACATATGGAAAAATTGGCCCTTAAAACCTATGTCATTGAATTCGTGGTATCCAGACGAAGCAAACCCATACCTCGCGCCCTTTTTATATTTGTCCATGTTCTAATCGCTATTTTCATAGTTTGCAGTTTGTGGGGGTTTAAAACCCCCGCTATTTGTTTTGTAATGACAGGGAAAGCAAGGAAGAAGATGGACGTGGCTTGATGTTACTGGACAATTCAAATCTGGCGCGTGATTTCTTTGTTCATACCACTAACGCTTGTTTCTCTATATAATAATTATCATCCATTATGTATACAAAGAAACGCGTTGGCTCGGTTGGTGGATGAGTTGTCCTGCAGGTATTGGGACCTGGGTTCGATTCCCAGGTCCCCCCATATGTTCAATAATTTTTGTCTTAACATATTCCCATGCAGTTTCCATCCAGTGGTTCACCATACACGCATATGCTAAGGCTTGCCAAGTGGCCAGGAGATCTCATCCAAAGGCCAGAACGTGAAGACCATCATACACCTGGGTCAACCATCAAGCATGTAATTCCTGAAAGTCAAAAAGGGCTTTGTTCTGATGGGCCAAAATGCTTCAATAAACCTCCTTTTGGGGCCTGATACCCCCCATGGTTTGCATCATTTTTAATTTTTATTTGATTTTCTTTTAATTCTTTTAATGTTTTAATTATTTCTTTTAATTCCATAAAATAACTTTTCATAATATAAAATACAGAAAAATCAAAAAATGTTTATTGTTATTAATATTAATTTACTCATTAAAATATTTTTTTGTGAATAAACTCTAACAATTAATTAGATTAATTTAGGTTTCAATTTTAATACTTTTTTTTATATAAATAAAATAAGTAGAATTAGGGTTTTTAACCTTTTCATCTTTTTTTTAATAAATAATTTTCCCTCATTATTATTATAATTAATTACTAAATATTTTTGTAAATAAACATGTACATTAATTATTTAGTAAATTAGGTTAAACTTTAATATTTTTCATTAATAATTAAAAACAACTTAGAATTAGGGTTTCTCTTGATTTTCAATTTTCTTTATTTTCATAAAACAAAAACCTAAAAAACATTTCTTTTCTTTAATTTAATAATCAATTAGCTTTTAATTCAATTTAATTTCAAAAGGGTCAAAACCCTCGGACGTTCTATTTTTATTCTTCCGCACATTTATTTTCTGTTCGAATATTATGTAACTGCTCAAGGCTTGTAATAGTAATTAGGTCTTTTACTTTCCGCATTTTTTTTATCAAACGGGTCTTTGTAATTTGGCGATGTATAGACCCGCGCCTTGTAATAGCGTAGGATTTTACTTTCCGCATTTAAATTTCCGCACTTTTAAATTATAATTGCATGAAATAATGTATGGCTAATTAAAAACAATGCGTAGATCACCATGATACATGTACAAGATAATAGAACATGAAAATAACACACAAATTCACACACCACTCTTAGGGTACGCCTCACCTGTTGCCTTACCTTCGAAACGTGGTCGTCGAGTATAGGACGTTTTAGTAAGTCCTTATGTCCATGATCCAGTTGCCTCGAAACGGTTGCCTCGGATTAAAAAGGATCAATGGCATAAGGGTAGCTTCTAAGGTGTCCTACTGTTGCTCTGGTGACCACACTGTCCCTAAACTCGAATTGACCCGAACACCTCCAACGGTGGTGCTACCTACCTCTCAATGGTGGGATGGCACTACCTTAAGGACATTTATACAGCCTAATTCCTTAGGGTAGGTGGATGACTCATAGATACTTGCTCTATTCAAAAACAAATCAAAACTCTTTTCACACCGACACTTTCAAAAAGCTTTCAAAACAATTTTTCAAACACTCTTGAGGACTAATACAAGAGTCATTCTGAAATCTTTAAACGAAACTTTTTCAAACCCACTCACACTTTGAAAAGCAAACACTTTTGAAAACACAATGAGCAAGTATCTAAGAGCCCATGGATAACCATGGATAGAAAGGGTGCTAACACCTTCCCTTTCTATAAATCTACCTCCCGAACCGAGAAACTATCTCATAAGGAATTTTGCTGTGTTTTTGTCCTGTCCATGTTAGAGAAAATAAAAGACGGTGGCGACTCTTGCTTCCGCGACATTTCGCGAAACCAGCGTTAAACAGTCAGTTCTAAATCCACCGATCACACTCTCTGATACACTTAGCTGAAATATAAAAGTTAGAGACACTCGCACAATGACTTAATTGTATTTCCAAATTGTTATCATCCATTTTCAAAACCATGAGTAACAATCTCTGAACATCATTAACTTCCACGTCTTTTGTACTTCCTTTTGTGCTTCCTTTTGCAGCTGAACAACTTTCTTTTCCGCTTCCATCGATAATTTCCATTTTTTCAATGCATTTAATATTATCTGTGCTTTGTGATAAACCCATAGACTTAAGTGTCTCCATTAATGATTGTTGAAACATCTTACGCTCTTCAACAAACTTTTCTTCAAGTTCAGCTCTAAGTTTTGTTTCCAATGTTGCAAGTTGTTCATTTACGTCAATATGTTGACGTGACCTTCCAAAGTAAGGCTTTGTTTATGGCGTTTTCCAACACCACGAACACGACCTCCATGCTCAGATGTTCCAATGGCTAATGTTAAGATATCGTTACGTTCATCCGGAACAATTGCACCTTTTTCAGCTTCTTGAACTAGAGAATCCTACAAAATGCAAAAACCACAATTAATCAATCACAAATATAATGATACTTGAAGTATTTTTCATTGTTTACTTACAATTTTTTCAGCAACCTCTTGTGTAGATTTTGATGTGTATTATCCTCCTTTCTTTTGTCGTACTCTCTTCCATAACTCATGGCGTGATGGTGGAGATGGACTACCATTATCATCTAATGTGGAATTATCTCTCGATGATGACTTTTCTTTCATAATTTTCTCCTCAAGCAAGCGATACCCTCCACGAGACAATAAGTGTGGGTATACATTCTTAGCCATATTATCCTTACCCTTTTGACTTTTTTCCTATTATAAACTAAAAAAGTAATTAATCACTAAATATAATAAAAATGTTATGCACACAAAAACATATAACTCCTACTATCCTTAAATTCAGGGATATCTCGAATCTTGAGAAACTCTTTCCATGCGTCTTCCGTAATAAAGTTATATTTGACATATGGAGGAGGATCATTTTCTATGGGATGATTAATATATTTGTCTGTGGGTTGTGTCTTAAAACCTCTCAATCGCTCTCCCGCATATTTAATCCATTCTTTCTTCAACCTATCCTTCTTTGGATCTTTACATTCTGGAATAGTAAAATGAGCCTACAAATATAGTATATGTCATATGTTGTTAATTAGTATATGATTATAAAATATAATAAAGTGTTGTATTTAAAATACCTGAATATCAGTCTAAATAACATCTTTTACGCCTTCATCTACTTCTTTCCAATCATTTTTCACAATACTACAGTACTGCCGAGCAAGACATGCTATATAACTCTTAAAATGTGTAGCATTTTTACCAACACCAATACATTCATAGGTTCTTGCCTTAAACTCGACCTTTATCTTTTCACCTGTTTGATGAACTTTGTCAATTTGTGTTATGAAAGTGGGACCTCTAACTCTTCTTTTATTGGGGTTACTAGATGAAGAAAGGTTGTCGTTTGAATCACCCATGTATCTGTGTACACAAAATAAAAATAATTAGAAATAATATGAAGCATAAAATAAAAACAATTAGAAATAAAATTAAGCATAAAATGTACTATATTCTTAATTAAGTACAAAATAATTAGAAATACATATACACAACATGTACTATATTCTTAACTTTATACAAAATATATACTATTTATAACTAATTAGACTTAATTAACCTCTCTAATAATAATAAATTGTTTAGTAATTAAAAAATAGATATGAACAAAGTAATGGATTCATAGTATAATCTTCTAATTATTTTTCTATGTACTTCTAATTTTTTATAATGTATCTCAGTAGCAAGCAAAGAAACAAGAATATCTTAAAAACTTTTTTTGTATATATAACTCTTAGAAATCCATAGATATACAATGAAGTTGAACAAAATAGAAATTTTCGTACCAGAATCGTAGTTGGATGGTGGAGGGGGTTTCGAAGACGGCGGAAGTGTGACGGCTGGAGAAACACCTTCGTCTTCGTGCAGGCGGCAAATGTGACGGCTGGAGATTCGGTGGCCTGTGACGGCAGGGCGATGCGGATCTGCGAGGAGACGGCGGAGGGCGGACGGTGGACGGAATTTGTAGGCGGAGGCGTTCGTAGGTGGAGACAGACGAACCGTGTAGGCGGAGCAGAGGGCGGAGACAGACTGACTGTAGCAGCAAGGGTTGTAACGAGAGAACAATAACGAAATAAACAACAGTGGGGGTTTATTACTCAAATATATATAATAGTTTTTACATCGGTGGAAACTATAAACCGATGTAAGGGTTACGTCACGCTCATCTTTTTTACATCGGTGCATGTCAATGACGAATGTAATTGTTACATTTTAAGGTTTTTTACATCGGTTTATCGCAAGGACCGATGTAAGGGTTCTCAGGTTTTTTACATCGGTGGATTTCAAGAACCGATGTAAGGGTTAGCGTGTTTTTATATTACCAATATGCCACCCTCTTTTTTACATTGGTGTATTACAGGAACCGATGTAATAGCTAGCGTGTTTTTTATTTACAATTCTGCCACCTAGTTTTTTATTTACAAAACTGTCACCGTATTTTTTTTATGAAACCTTTTACATCGGTGGATTAATTGGCCCGATGTAATAGCTAGCGAAAAATATTTTTTTATATTGTTTATATCATTGCAAATAAATACCTGATGTAAAATGTTTTTAATTTTATTTTTTACATCGTATATTTTTATACCTGATGTAAAAACCTTTTCTCAAATGTCATTTTTTTAGTAGTGTAAAAAAATAAAGCAAAAAGTCCAAAACACAGACTCGTAATCGATTACGGCAAACAGTATAATCGATTACGCCTATTAAAAACAGAAAACAAAAAACAGAAAATTGCTTCCGTAATCAATTACCTCTTTCTGCGTAGTTGATTCCGTCCAGGATAAAACTCAATTTCAGCTTCCATAAATGCTTATTTTTTAAAGCTATTTTCACCAGAATGCTCCTAGAAGCTTATACAATGCATTTGAATTACTTTGTACTCCCAATACACCATGTTAATTCAAATGCTCCAAGTTTTCCATACCCAAGCTCATCAGCAACTTCTTGAACACGACATTTGTGACTCATTTCGTCAACAAATTCGCAACTTGTTCTTCGCTTCGACAATATCCCAACCTTAATTTTCCTTCACACACCAGATCCCTCAATTAATAAAACCTCATTTCTATATGTTTGCTTCTCCCGTGTGCAATGTGATTATAGAAAGGTTAATGGCTGAAACATTATCAAACAATAGTGTGACAACTTTTCTAACCTTGCTGCCCAGCTGTTCCAGCAGATTCATAAGCCATACAACTTGGCACGCACACAATGATGCAACGATATACTCGGCCTCACAAGAAGAGAGTTCCACCACAAGTTTATTTTTAGAACTCCAAGAATTTGGTGCTCCTCCGAACATAAAGATATAACCATGCATAGACTTTCGATCATCCTTATCTCTGCATCAATTGGAATCTATGTAACCAAGCAAGTCACATTTTCTGCCAGTATAGGTTGTGGGAAAGAGAATTCTGCAGCCAGGAGTTCCTTTGACGTGTCTTAGGATCCTCTTAATTGTTGCCAAGTGAGATACATTCAGTCTCTCTATGAATCTAATTGCAATACCGACACAATACAAAATATGGTCGCATATTGCACAAGTAACGTAACAATCCAATCAATCTCCTATATTGCGTTGGATCCATATTCTGCTCATCATCACTTTTGCATAGCTGCAACCTTGCTTCAGCAGATTTATTTGCAGCATTGCAATACTCCATATCACATCTTTTCAAAATCTCAAGAGCATATTTTCTTTTACTTATTGTGTGATATTTACAAAAAGAAATAAGGACAAATAAAATAGGTTTTTTATTAAGATGTCTGACGAGACGAATCTGACTCCTACGTATTCCTTGGTGCGATAGAAAAATAGTATGTAGTTCTTTGTACACAAACCATGTATTTGTGGGTTGATTTTAGAGAATAATATTTAAATTAGATCTTGTGATTAAACCTTGCTTATGTTAAATTGTAATCCAGTGTGTCGAAACTATGTGTCGAAAAGATTTGATTTGTTTTAGATTTAAATAGATTTGATTTAAGTCTAGAATAAATTAGATTTGATTTAGTAACAAAAAGATATTTTGGGCTTTGGGCTTAGGGTGTAAGCTCAGTTATAAATAGAGGGAGTAACCCCTATTTTTGTAAGCAAGTCAAGCAAGTCATTCACAGTATTTTGCAGTTGCAAAGTGAATAAGAAAGTTTTCACAGTTTGTGAGCAGAGAGAAACTCTGCAGAAATTATTTGTCTTGTCTTCTTTTCTTTGTTTGTCTCATAATTAAATTGTCATTATGGTAGAAATTCATCATAGAATTTGGTGGATTTCCAACATCTGGTATCAAGAGGTTTGTTTCGATTCAAGGGAAGTGTCAATCAAGAACGATTGAAGAATTTACGATGACAAGTTATGGAAATGCAAATTATCCAGCAACCCTACCAATTCTGAAAGTTGACAACTATGAGAATTGGTGCAAACAGATGAAAGTCTTATTCAGGTGTCAAGGTCTTTGGGACCTTGTAAAAGATGGAGTCGAAGCGCTTGGAGAAAACGCTTCAGAAGAAGAAAAGAAGAAATACATAGAATATGAGAAGCTGAGTTATAAAGTATTATTTATAATTCATCAATGTGTCAGCCCAGATAATTTCGAAAAGGTTAGTGATTCAGAATCTACAAAAGAAGCTTGGGAAATCCTTGAGAAGTCTTTTGGAGGCGCTGAGAAAGTGAAAGAAGTGAGGTTACAAACTCACAAAAGGACCTATGAACTGCTTCAGATGGAAGACAGTGAAAGCATATCTGATTTCTTCACTAGAGTTACAAAACTAGTAAATTAAATCAAGATATGTGGAGAAGCGTTAACAACAAGAGTTGTTATGTCGAAGATCTTAAGATCCTTAGCTCCTAAGTTCGACCACATAGTGGTGGCGATAGAAGAGGGGAAAGACTTGTCAAAATTGACAAAGGAAGAGCTTCAAGGGACGCTTGAATCTCATGAAAAAAGAATGAATGAAAGAGCTGCAGGAAAACCGAAGAGTGATGTGGTCTTGCAAGCACATTCAGCAAAAGAAACCAAAGGCAAAGGAAAATGATTCGACAGAGGTAGAGGTGGCTACAACAAATCGAATGGTAGAGGAAACCAGATCGAAGGAACATGTCGAATCAAAGAAGGTCATACCAAGGCAACCAAAGAGGTGGTGTTGCAAATAGAGGAAGAGGTGGTGGTCGAAAACCTGATAAGAGTCACATTCAATGTTACAATTTTCAAAAGTATGGACACTATGCGAGTGATTGTCCAGAAAAATGAAAGAATCAAGAAAGTGATGCAAAGCTTGCAAAACATGAAGAAGAAGAGATGATGCTGATGTTCACAACAAGAGGTAAAGATAGATTCAAGGACCAATGGTACTTGGATTCAGGATGTTCATCACATATGTCTGGAAGCAAAGACTGGTTTGTCAATATAAAGCCCTCAATAAAAAATATGGTAAAATTTGCAAATGACAATACCGTAGCAGTTGAAGGTATTGGTGATGTTATGATTATGAGGAAAGATGGCAAAAGGTCAGTAATCTCCAATGTGTTGTACATACCAGGAATGAAGAGCAATTTGCTCAGTATAGGGTAGTTGGTCGAAAAGAATTATAAAGTGTCAATCGAAGATAAGATGATGAGAGTCGTTGATGCAAATGGGAGATTAATCTTGAAGGCTCATATGTCTCAGAATCGAACCTTCAAGATTGAACTAAATGTGATGGAGCACAAGTGCCTTTCGACTGCAGATAGCAGAGATGAATGGATACGACATTATAGACTAGGCCATCTCAACTTCAGAGACATCAGAGATTTGAAGAGAAGAAATATGGTTTCAGGATTGCCAAAAATTGACATTCCAAACGAGGTATGTGTGCAGGCGAAGCAACACAAGAATAGCTTTAGCAAGGATGCAGGAAGCAGATCGAAGGCTAGTCTTGAAGTCATATACTCTGATGTATGTGGACTAATCCAGGTGGATTTGATGGGAGGTAACAAATACTTTGTTACATTCATAGATGATTTCAGTCGAAAGCTATGGACTTACCTGATCAAGAAGAAAAGTGAAGTGATCGAAGTATTTACCAAGTTTAAGTCTATGGTCGAAAGACAAAGTGGTCGAAAGCTCAAAGTTTTGAGAACTGATGGTGGTGGAGAATATGTGTCGAAAGACTTCGACAGATTATGTGAAAAGGAAAGGATTGTGCATGAGGTGGTGCCACCCTATACTCCATAACGAAATGGAATTGCAGAAAGGAAAAATCGAACCATCATAAATATGGTGAGAAGTATGTTGAAAGGCAAGAATTTACCTAAAGAGTTTTGGGGTGAAGCTGTTTCGACTGCAACATACATTTTGAACAGATGTCCTGCAAAGAAGCTAGAAGGAATTACTCCAGAAGAATGTTTGTCTGGTGTGAAGCCTAGCTTGAGTCATCTGGAGGTATTTGGATCTATTGCACATAGACATGTGCCAGATCAGTTGAGAAGAAAACTTGATGATAAGTCAATTCAAATGATTCTAGTTGGATATCATTCGACAGGAGGCTACAAGTTGTTCGATCTAGTGAAAAGGCAAATTGTGATCAGCAGGGACGTGATCATAGATGAGTTTAAAGAATGGGATTGGACTGAAAATATCAAGAAAGATTCAGTGGGAATCCTTCTTGAAGAGCCAGAAACTCGTCGAAAGAGAAGTTCGACAAGAGGAACCATCAGATATACCAAGTACAAGCAGGCCTCAAAGAACAAGACGCATTCCTGCAAGATTGCAAGATTATGTGATTACATCAGATGATGTGATAAATGATGAAGGTGAGCTGGTACATTATGCTTTCTATGCAGATGTCGAACCTGTTAATGCAGCTGAAGCATTAAAGGATTCGAAGTGGGTGAAAGTAATGAATGAAGAAGTAAAGTCTATCGAAGACAACAACACTTGGTCACTTGTCAAATTGCCTCAAGGCAAGAAGGCAATTGTTGTCAAGTGGGTATACAAAGTGAAAACAAATTCGAAAGGTGAAGTAACTCGACACAAAGCAAGACTTGTGGCGAAAGGATTTCTACAGAAAGAAGGAATAGACTTCGATGAAGTTTTTGCACATGTTGCTAGGATCGAAACAATCAGGTTGGTTATTGGTCTAACATAAATAAACAGTTGGCACATATGTCAGATGGACGTGAAGTGTGAATTCCTAAATGGATCCTTAGATGAAGAAGTCTATGTTAAACAACCAGTTGGGTTTGTGAAACATGACGAAGAAAGAAAGGTGTACAGGCTACATAAAGCCCTGTATGGATTGAAACAAGCTCCAAGGGCTTGGAATAAGAAAATTGATAGTTTTCTAAGGGAGAAGGAATTTGTGAAGTGCACAACTGAACATGGAGTATATGTAAGAAGAAGTAAGAGTAAATTGTTTATACTATGTCTCTATGTAGATGATTTGTTGATAACAGGTAGTTGTAAAAGTGAGATCGAAGACTTCAAAGGTGATCTTAGCAAAGAATTCGAAATGTCTGATTTGGGTGAGATTTCATATTTCCTTGGTATCGAATTCTACAAGAGCAGTAGAGGTTTGATGATGCATCAAAGAAGATATGCAGGAGAAATTCTCAAGAGGTTTGAGATGGAAGAATGCAAATCAACTTCGACACCTGCAGAACCAAGACTGCAACTATCGAAAGATGCAGATGAAGATGATGTTGATCCAACCCAATACAAAAGACTTATTGGATCATTGAGATACCTTTGTCATACAAGGTCTGACTTAGCATATAGTGTAGGTATGGTAAGTAGATTCATGCAGAAACCAAAGATATCACATCTAGCAGCAGTGAAGAGGATACTAAGGTATCTCAAAGGAACTTTCGATTATGGCATTTTGTTTCCTGCAGTTGATAAAGGAAAAGAATGCAAGTTAGTGGGATACACTGATTCGAGTTGGTGTAGTGATGCTGAAGATCGAAAGTCAACAGCAGGATATGTGTTTATGCTAGGTGGTGTACCAGTTGCTTGGAATTCAAGAAAGGAACCAGTAGTGGCATTATCATCATGCGAAGCAGAATACATAGCTGCTTCTCTTTGTACATGTCAAGCAACTTGGATGGTAAACTTGGTCGAAGAGATAACAGGGAAAGATTATGGAGTAATTACCATGAAGATCGACAACATGTCAGCTATCAATCTGGCGAAGAACTCAATAGCACATGGTCGAAGTAAGCACATCGAAATGAGGTTCCATTATCTTCGAGAGCAGGTAGCAGATGAGAAGATGAATTTGGAACACTGCAGAACTGAGAATCAGATTGCAGACATCATGACAAAGGGAGTGCAAATCGAAGTATTCAGAAAGCTAAGAGCCATGATGAACATAGATAGTTTAGACACAATGAATTATGTGGTGTGTTAAATTGTAATCCAGTGTGTCGAAACTATGTGTCGAAAAGATTTGATTTGTTTTAGATTTAAATAGATTTGATTTAAGTCTAGAATAAATTAGATTATTTAGTAGCAAAAAGATATTTTGGGCTTTGGGCTTAGGGTGTAAGCTCAGTTATAAATAGAGGGAGTAACCCCTATTTTTGTAAGCAAGTCAAGCAAGTCATTCACAGTATTTTGTAGTTGCAAAGTGAATAAGAAAGTTTTCACAGTTTGTAAGCAAAGAGAAACTCTGCAGAAATTATTTGTCTTGTCTTCTTTTCTTTGTTTGTTTCATAATTAAATTGTCATTGTGGTAGAAATTCATCATAGAATTTGGTGGATTTCCAACCGCTTGTTACTCGCACTTAGAGACTAAAGCATTTTTTTTGTTTCTCATCGAATAAATAAAACATACTTAGTATAAATCACCTCTTTTAAATTAAATCTAATTCAATAATTAATTAGTATAATTAATTATTAAATTAAATTAAATTTAAAAATTATGCTTTAGAGTAAATTAAAATAAGATACTTTTAGAGTAAGTTTACTTTTATATATATATATATATATATATATATATATATATATATATATATATATATATATATATATATATATATATATATATATATATATATATATATATATATATATATATATATATATATATATATATATATATATATATATATATATATATATATATATAAACAATTATTGATTAATTAGTAATGTTGATTAAGAATTTTTTTTATTAATTTATTATTTAGTATTTTGAGAATAATACTGACTTGTTAACTTTAAAAATCATTAATTAAAAAATATTCGAAAATAGAATAAAGTAGAAAAATAGAAACAAATTTGGACCCAGCCAAGGCAACTATAGAAGAAGAAGGGCAACAAGAGGTACTCTTTTGGAAGTTTGCTTAATTTATTATTTAGTATTTTGAGAATGATATTAGCTCGATATGTTCATAACATCGTTTAGTTTCGTAATTAATTGTGTTTTCCGTTTAACTAAAACTTATATTTAATCAATACCAATTTTCTAAATCACTTATATAAACCTTGTTTCCATAAGTTTAGAAACATTTCTTTTAATAAATCAATAATTGCTGGCACGCTTTTAAAAACAAGCTCTTTTCGCAATTGATTATACAATTTCTCCACGCCATTGATCGTGATCGTGTGGGACAATACTCTTGCTTCAAATTATATGCATGGCAGCTAAAAATCACTTTTTTTACTTCATATAAAAACTCTACTTTATTGAGAAAATATTTTTGTGTACTTTTTTTTACAAGAAAAGAAAAGACATATCTGTGTTAACTCTCATAATTATCACAGCATTTCCACTTTCCAGTGCTTATGTAAATATAAAATATTGAAAGGTTGTCAGCTAATTTTTCTAAAGTCGGGTATAAAATACTTTATTCGTTTTCATCTTTTTTGTTACGCTATAGACCAATCGCTGAAAAATTCTTGTGCATAATATAATATTAGTTTATCGAAAAAAGGAAGATGTTACATCAAATATTTCATGTTCCAAAACCTAATTAGCAAAGAAAATTATTACCATAAAAGGATGAATTACTAAGAAAAGATATATTGAAAACAATAAATAATTGTATTATATTAAAATTGAATGATATCATGTGATTGATTAATTATATAGTATTTAATTTTTTATGATAGTAAAAAATTACATTTATTATTAATAGATCGGCGGTTGAATCACGTTTATTTATCGGATTTATGTCAAGAAGAAGAGAAAGAAAACTATCATAAAACAAGAGATCACATAATTATAAAATATACATTAATGAGAAGAAAATACAATAATCATTAAATATTTGCAGAATCATTTTAATATAGGTAAAAAAAATTATAAAAGTAATTTTAAATACAAAGAAAAACATGTCATAGAATTTTAAATACAAAGAAGAAAAATATGTCAGAGAAATTCCACTTGCACAATATTTAACTCAAAAGATAAAAAGAAACTTACATAATTTAATGTGTTTTTTATTTATCATTTTTTAAACTTTCTTATCTAATTCAGGTTTTTGTCCTCAATGTTTTTTTTCTTCTCTTTTTTTGAGAAAAATAAATTTATAGCTTATAAGAAAATTATAGAAATGTTGAAGATATGTCACAATAACAACATAGAAGACGTACATGACTATATACGTTTATTTCTTAAAATAACAAAACAAACACACTTTCTTATCTTTAAAGGTATTTTAATATACGTTGATTTGTCGCTTTCAAAGAAAAAGAAAATATTGATTTGTAGGTTGTGTTTAAAAATGTCAATCCAATAACCATCACGATTTCAATCATGTGGGCGCATTGCTGTTTATTTCTTAAAATAACAAAACAAACACACTTTGTTATCTTTATATAATCTTGAAAAAAATAGTTCATGTATGTGACCATCTAACCAATCCCTTAAATATATAGGGAGCACCTTATCATGAGAGTTAACCAAATCCCTTAAATATATATAGGGAGCACCTTATCATTAAGATTACATGGCTTTATTTAGCATTGTGGTGTTTTTCCCTGCATTTCATGCTAAGGTAGACATGAGTAAATGTGACTAATAGAAAGTTTACATTATAGATCTCACTCTTTTAAAAGAACCTATAATGTAAACTTTCTTAACTTGAAAAAGTTAAATCACTAGAAGTAGTGACAATCACGGTTCTAAAAGTCATATTCATAATTGCAAGATCTCAACTGAAAATGTTTAACTTAATAATATCGATCAATTGAGTTAAACCTTACAAACAATTTATTTCCCTTTTATTAGGGACGACTTGATATATTTAGTTAATGTGTAAATCTAGTTTCTTTTTTACTTTTTTTTTAGGATTAAATATATTTTTTATCTCTATAAATATCTTAAATTTCATTTTTAGTCCTTATTAAAATAACGATATATTTTAATTCCTACAGAATTATTATGCACGTAGTTTTGTTAAATCAATATGTATTTTTGAATGATTATTTTGTAGACTTGTTTAAAACGTTATAAAAAGTTCTTTGGAAAAAAAGAAATTCAAAATTTGATTTTTAAATCGAGATTTTCATTATTTTTATCAATATTTTTTGAAATTTAAAAAAAACCATATTTAATTTTTTTCATTTTAAAAAATTCTAAAATTTGAAAAAGAAACATTTTTATAGTATTCTAAACACGTATGAAAAATATTATTTAAAAATTTAAAAGTTTAAGGATAATTAATCTGTTTTTAAATTTGTAGAAAATACGAGAGACTAAAACCGGATAAACAAAATTTTCTAGGGACTAAAATTTAATTTTTTTTAATAGGGATTAAAAATTAAATTTAAGATATTTATAAGGATCAAAAATATATTTAACCCTTTTTTTATATAGGCTGAGTGATTATCACTGTTTAAAATTCACATACAAAACTCCAAGGTTTTAAGTTTGAGTCTAAGTCAAGATCTCCGATTGTTAGATATAATTCAAATTTAGCATTTGCATTTTATTATCATTTGAGTTTTATTTGGTTAACATTTATATTTGGCTGAAATCCATTTATAGTTGCATTTGTAGAACAAGATTTAGTTCTGCATCTAATATCTAATTTTGATGATAACAATACATATATTTTATCTAATCTCTAATTGAAGATGGCCAATCAGAATTATGTCCTAAGCCCTAAAATGCCACACAAGATTTTATCATCAATTCCACTTACTGTGATAATTTTATAGTTATGAATATTACAATTAAGTCCTTAACATATTAATATTGTTTTTAAATTAAATTAAAATGTTTATAATGAAAATCAATTAAAATAAAATAAATTACATCAACCTGAATTTCATCTAGTTCAATTCATCAACATTATATTCATCTCCCATCGTGAAACCCTAAGTTTGTGTTCGTTCACTGTCATTTTTGAACAAACAGAAATTATTTATCGTGCTCTTCCCAACACTGCGAACTCAACACAACATTCACCATGTCCATCCATATTCCTTTGAGGTCGTCCCTTTGCCAAACGCTCATCAAACATAACACGACCAAAAATCTGATTGTGTTCGGATTGAGCAGGTTGTAGCTAAGGTAAATGAGAAAATGTTTGTTAATTTTTTTTTTTGCAATTAATGATTAAGATTTACTGATTTCAAATAAAGTATAAATGGGAGTGTTAAATTTGACTTCAACTTTGGAATTATGGTTTATGCTTGAATTTGTTTTATTTACATGGGTTTTATATTTGATCATTTCGAATTTTTAATTTTGGTGGGTATCTTTGAATCAGGTCCCTTGATTTAATTAGGAAATAAGGAATGATGATTAATTTTGAGATTTGTTGTGTTAAAAATTGTGATAATTCAGAGTTGGTGTTAAATTTGATTTAAAATTTATGAATTAGGGTCTATGCTTGAAATTTCTTTATTTACATGGGTTTCCTATTTGATGATTTTGAATTTTCAATTATGTTAGGTACCTTTGATTTTAAAAGGAAATTAGATACTGTGATTGATGTTGAGTTTTGGTGTCTTAACAAATGTGTTAATTCAGGTTTACTATGAAAAATGTAAGTACAAAGTGCGCCTAAGAGAGGGGGGGGGGGGGGGGGGGGTGAATTAGGTACTTTAAAAAATTCTGGTTTTAGTGATGATGGATATTATTTTTCTGGATTATGGTGAGTTTATGAAAGAGTAAAGTGCAGAAAAATAAAGAGACACAAGCGATATATCCTGGTTCCCCTCACAGTCCGAGAGTACTTCAGTCCTCTTTCAACATGAAAGAGATTTCTTTATTGTGGCAAACTTAAACAAGAACTACCAAAAGCCAAGAACAATCCTCTTGGACCAAGAACAATCCTCTTGGATTTTCACTATGTCAACAATGAGAACAATCCTCTCAAAGTGACTTCACTTGTATCCAATAATCCTAGAAAAACAAGATTTATAAAACCACTTAAACTTATTTCCAACAATCCTGGAAAAATAAGTAAGTATCTATCAATATTTGATTTTGAGTGAGTTGAGTAGTAATTATCACTTAGAGTGATTTAATCAATGAATGATCTTCTCTTCTAATGATAATAATGTACAATGACTCAAGATATATAATGCTCAAAGTTTTCTGGTTAACAATATGTGAAAGTGTGCAGAAAACTTATGTATGAAAGTGAAGAAAAGCTTGAGTTTGTATTTTGAAAATTCAGAAAATATATTTGGAAGAAGTGTTGAAAATGATTTTGAAAATGAGTATTTATATGTTCATAGCACCTTTTTGAAACATCATAAAGTTCTGTAAATGAATCATGAACAATTGCCAAGATTGAGTGAAAGGTTTCCATGAAAAGGTATTATGAACTGGCATGTGCAAAGCTGTTGTTTTTCAAAATCGTGCAGCATGCAATCGATTGCACCCTTTGTGTAAATCGATTGCACGGGGTTTCAACAGCTACATTTTCAAAAGTTTTAAGTGTGCAATCGATTGCACAAGAGTGTAAGTCGATTGCATGTGAAGTCAGTAGCAAAAATTGATTGAGTGCAATCGATTGCACAAGCAATGCAAATCAATTGCACTGAGAAACAGTAGCAAATGTTTTGAAAATTTTAAGCATGCAATAGATTGCACTAATATGCAAATCAATTGCACTGAGAAACAATAGCAAAGGATTTGAAAAATTGAAGCATGCAATCGATTGCACTAATATGTAAATCGATTGCACTAAAGTGAAAAATGAATTTTAGCTTAGAAAAACTTGAGTAAGGATTTATAAAATATTTCTTTTCACCATTGAGCATCTATATCTTAAGTTCAAAGTAAGTATTATCATTATACCTTGAAATTTGCTAGGAGCTTGAACTGAAGACTTTGTCCATAGATGCTTTAAGCTTGATCAAAAAATCTTTGCCTTCTTTGTCAATCATGGTTTGTCTTCATCAAAACAAAAGTTCACTTGAGAAGCTTGATTTTACATTCTCCCCCTTTTTGATGATGACAAACGATCTTGCTTGATGCGTTGTAATTTCCGGAAATAGCTTCTCCCCCTAAGATGCATAACTCCCCATATGTATGAGAAAGTTGGAATCCTTTGAATTTGTTCATCTTGGTTGAAGAGTACCTTAAAATTTAAGACAAGGAAATATACAAGCATAAAGTACCACATCCTTCTCCCCCTTTGACATTATCAAAAAGAAGGGAAAGATGCAAAAAAACAGTAATAAAGTAATATTTTGAGGAAAAACTTTAATTAAACATGTATATTCAAATATAGCATGGTTAAAAACACACACACATATATATATATATATATATATATATATATATATATATATATATATATATATATATATATATATATATATATATATATATATATATATATATATATATATATATAATCATAACAAGGATATAAAGCACCTTATATGTCGTGTTCGTCAAGAATGCTAAGCTCTCGTCGAATCTTGTAAAACGGTTCTCTTGCCAAAGATTTAGTGAAGATATCGGCAAGTTGATTATGAGTATCTACAAAAGTTACCTCGACATCTCCTTGAAGTACATGATCATGAAGGAAATGATGTCGTATATCTATGTATTTGGTTCTTGAATGCATGACTGGATTCTTCGTAATGTTTATTGCACTTGTATTGTCGCATCATAGAGGAATGCATCCTAGACCGAGTATGTAGTCACGAAGTTGTTGTTTGAGCCACAAAATTTGAGCGTAACTACTACCCGCTGCAATATATTCTGCTTCGGCCGTGCTAAGAGCAACACATGCTTGTTTCTTGCAGGCCCATGATACTAATGCATTTCCAAGGATGTGACAAGTATCACTTGTGCTTTTTCTATCAGTTTTACAACCTGCATAATCCGCGTCAGAATAACCAACTAAGTTGCAAACACTACCTTTAGGATACCATAATCCAACATTTGTTGTTCCTTTGAGATACTTCATGATCCTCTTTACCGCTGTGAGATGTGATTCCTTTGAATTTGCTTGAAAGCGAGCACATAGACAAACACTAAACATTATGTCAGGACGACTTGCCGTCAAATATAATAAGGAGCCAATCATACCTCGATACTTTGTAATGTCGATGGAAACACCTAATTCATCTTGATCAACATATGTACCGGAATCCATTGGTGTAAACATTGCCTTAAAGTTATCCATGTCAAATCTTTTCAAGAGTTCCTTGCAATACTTGGATTGGTTGATGAAGATGCCATCTTTTAATTATTTGATTTGAAGTCCAAGAAAATAATTCATTTTACCCATCATATATATCTAAAATTCTCCTTGCATCATTGTTGAAAATTCTTCACACATTTCTTGGTTTGAAGGTCCGAAAATGATATCATCAACATAGACTTGAGCTAGCAAAGTGTCATCTTTGATTTTCTTGATAAACAGAGTCTTGTCAACTTTGCCCTTTTCAAAACTTTTTTCGCACAAGAAGTTGCATAAACGATCATACCATGCCCTTGGTGTTTGTTTCAATCCATAGAGAGCTTTTCTCAATTTAAATACATGAGATGGATTCTTGAAATCTTTGAACCCCGGGGGTTGCTTAACGTAGACTTCTTCAGTGATATATCCATTCAAGAATGCGCTTTTGACATGCATTTGGAAAAGCTGAAAATTTAATGAGCAAGCATAGGAAAGTAAGAGACGAATAACTTCTAACCTTGCAATCGGAGCAAAAGTTTCTTCAAAATCTATTCCTTCTTCTTGATTGTAGCCTTGTGCTACCAAGCTTGCTTTGTTCCGAACAATTATTCCATTTTCGTCAAGTTTGTTTTTAAACACCCATCTTGTTCCAATAATGTGTTTGTTGCTTGGCCTAGGGATAAGTTCCCAAACTTGATTCCTTTCAAATTTATTTAATTCTTCTTGCATAGCGATAATCCATTGGTCGTCGCCTAAGGCTTCATCAACTTTGGAAGGTTCAATTTGAGAGACAAACGCCATGTTTAGGCAAGCATCTTTGAGATTTAATCTTGTTGCCACACCTTGACTTAGATCACCAATTACTTTATCAATAGGATGATCTCTATGAGTTCTCATTCTTTTGGTAGATCATTGAGATTTGATTCTTGTTGGGGTGATTCTTTGTGTTGAATTGGTTGATCTTTGGAAGTATTTTCTTGAGGACCTTCTAGTATTTCATCATCATCATTATCATAAACAATATTATCCTCCTTGGAGGGGTTAGATTCATCAAAATATACATGCATTGATTCTTCAATTGTTAAAGTTCTTTTGTTGTAGATTCTATATGCCTTACTAGAAAGAGAGTAGCCAAGAAAAATACCTTCATCGGATTTTTCATCAAACTTACCAAGGTTATCTTTGTCGTTGTTTAAGACAAAGCATTTGCATTCGAAAATGTGAAAGAAAGCAATGTTTGGTTTCCTCCCTTTGAAGAGTTCATATGGAATTTTCTTCAAGATCGGTCTTATGTTAACTCTATTGCTACCAAAACATGCCGTGCTCACCGCATCCGCCCAAAAATATTTTGGAAGATTTGAATCACTAAGCATCATTCTAGCAAGTTCCACAAGAGACCTATTCTTTCTTTCTACCACTCCATTTTGTTGATGAGTCCTTGGTGCCTAGAAGTTGTGAGATATTATATCCCAAGCCCTAAAATGCCACACAGGATTGTATCATCAACTCCACTTACTATGATAATTTTATAGTTATGAATATTACAATTAAGTCCTTAACATATTAATATTGTTTTTAAATTAAATTAAAATGTTTTTAATGAAAATCAATTAAAATAAAATAAATTACATCAACCTGAATTTCATCTAGTTCAATTCATCAACATTATATTCATCTTCCATCCCGAAACCCTAAGTTTGTGTTCGTTCACCGTCATTTTTGAACAAACAGAAATTATTCATCGTGCTCTTCTCAACACTGCAAACTCAACACAACATTCATCGTGTCCGTCCATATTCCTTTGAGGTCGTCCCTTTTCCAAACGCTCATCAAACATAACACGGCCAAAAATCTGATTGTGTTCGTATTGAGCAGGTTGTAGCTAAGGTAAATGAGAAAATTTTTATTAATTTTTTTTTGCAATTAATGATTAAGATTTACTGATTTCAAATAAAGTATAAATGGGAGTGTTAAATTTGACTTCAACTTTGGAATTAAGGTTTATGCTTGAATTTGTTTTATTTACATGGGTTTTATATTTGATGATTTCGAATTTTCAATTTTGGTGGGTACCTTTTAATCAGGTCCCTTGATTTAATTAGGAAATAAGGAATGATGATTAATTTTGAGATTTGTTGTGTTAAAAATTGTGATAATTCAGAATTGGTGTTAAATTTGATTTAAATTTTATGAATTAGGGTCTATGCTTGAATTTTCTTTATTTACATGGGTTTCCTATTTGATGATTTTGAATTTTCAATTATGTTAGGTACCTTTGATTTTAATAGGAAATTAGGTACTGTGATTGATGTTGAGTTTTGGTGTCTTAACAAATGTGTTAATTCAGGTTTACTATGGAAAACTACAACCATTATGATTCTAATTGCGTTCATTGTCGTGATAGTGAAACATCTTATGCGGAATCGGACTATGTTGAGGGTAACAACAATTCGGTGTCCAGTGCCTACCAAAGTTCAAATGATGGTGATGGCGTTGGTAATAGCCACAACGAAGAATTTGCTAAGTTAGATGCAGTTGTAGGTGATAGAAAGGTGAATACTAATGTCGTTATTGCTGATGAAATTCATGTTATGGAATTCAATACAGTTAATGAAGCTAATGAATTTTATTTTAAATATGATAAATGTAAAGGGTTTGCCATTAGGAAATGTGATATTAGGACAAGAGGGCTTGAGGGTAGTAAAATAACAATAATGAGGAAGTTTGTATGCAATAAACATGGTCTAAGAAAGATGAAACACTTTATTAAGGTTGATAGGAAAAGAGATCACAGACGTTTGACCCGCACTAAATGTCCCACTAGGCTTCGTGTGTATTACAAAGCCGACACTGATAGATATGTAGTGTCGTTTTTTGAAGAGGCTCACAACCATGAATTAACCTTATCTAGGTTTATGCAATTACACCCCATTTATCGTGAAGTTTCTGAAGCAGATAAAGCTCAGATTGATAGTCTTCAGTCACATGGAATTAGAACTTGTCATATAATAGGGTACATGATTGCTCAGAAGGGTGGATACGCTCATGTTGGGTTTATAAAGAAGGATATGTACAATTATTTTGATAGAAAATTGTGTGCTACTATTAAAGATGGTGACGTTGTCGTTGCTTTAAATTATCTAAATGTGAAGTCATCTACTGATCCCATGCTATATGTTAAATATGTCGTCAACAGTGATGGATAAATGAAGTCTCTCTTTTTGGGCTGATGAGAGCTGTAGATTTGACTATTTTTGTTTTGGATATATGGTTGAGTTCGACACAACTTACAAGAAGAACAATTACAATTACCCATTGGTTATATTTTCAGGGTGTAACCACCACTCTCAGACAGTTATTTTTTGTGCTGCATTGGTATCAGATGAGATGACAGAGACGTATAAGTGGTTGTTGGAGTGTGTTTTAAAGTGCATGGAAGATAAATACCCAGAAGCAATTGTAACAGACGGAGATGAGGCGATGGGGGAAGCTATAAAACAAACTTTTCATGATGTGACACATCGTTTATGTGCTTGGAATTTGAATAAGAATGCAGGTGAAAATGTAAAGAACTCTGGTTTTTTGCAAGGTTTTTAAAAAGCCATGTACTCTAATTTTACAAAGGATCAATTTGAAGAGTTTTGGTCAGAGTTAATTAATGAGGATGAACTTCGAGGAAATCCTTGGGTTTAAAAAATGTATGAGAACAAGTCACTATGGGTAACTACATATCTACGTGAGAAGTTTTTTGGATGTATAAGAACTACGTCTCAATGTGAAGCTGTTAACGCAATCATCAAGAGTTATGTCAGGAAGAAAGCTACATTTTTGAATTCATGCATAATTTTGAGTAGGCTTTGAGAGATTATAGAAACAATGAACTAGTTGCTGATATTAAATCAAAGTTTACAGAACCTGTCTTGACTACTCACCTGGGTTTGATTGAGATTCTTGCCGTGAAAATTTACACGACTTGGATTTTGAAAGAAGTCAAACAAGAAATCATGAAGGCTGGATCATTTATTGTTAAGGGAAAATTAGTTCTCAACGGATGTAAGACTTATAAACTTACAAATTATTATCGGGACGACTATGAAATATAGGTTTTTTATGATGGTAACACACTTAAATGCGAGTGTGTGTTATTTGATTCTCATGGGATTCCATGTTCTCATATGTTTTATTACATGAAGGAAGAATATATTGATCGCATTCCTACCTCTTTGATTTTGTCGCGATGGATGAAGGATGCAAAAATTCAATATTTGAACATGAATTGTAATGGTACTGTTGATTCTAATATGATTGAGCAAGCTCGATTTGGTGCATATTATTCTGCTTTTACTACTTTTTGCAAAGAATCTTCAAAAAAGGAAGGTGTTAATGGGGAAATAATGGATGACATTCTAAATTTACAAAAAAATTATTGCAGTACAGAAGATCCTATGGAGACACCGAAGTCAGTCATAGGTGATCCAAAGATTGTGAAGAGCAAAGGTGTTCCAAAGAAAAAAAGAATGACACAAAAGCTATTAGGTGATGTTCTAAATGCAATAGTACAACTCATAATGCAAGGAATTGTTCGGTAATTTCAAAACTTATATTCTGTTCGTGCGAGTCAATGTCCTGTTCTTTTAATAAACATAGTAGTTTTTATAGCATAATTTGCAGGGTACAAAAAATGCGCCATCCGAACAAAATGTTGAGTTGGAGTCATTGTTAGTACCTGATTCTTTAAGCCAAGTTATGAAGGTATTAAAATGTTATTTTATACAAGGTCTGATATGTTTTATTAATTATAATGTGTTATTATATGTATCAAAATAATAATTTTTTAAATAGAACAAGAAAGTAAAAAGAAGGCGCAATGGTGAAAGTAGTGTGCAAAATGAATGTTCAGGTCCACCGAAACCTCAAGGCACTAATGTGAGAACAACTGCACGGACGAAAGTTGGAAGCACAAGCAGACCAATGCCTACAATGTATGGACTGCAAACCATGATGCATGTGGTACATCAGGTATTGCATTCAATGCACGTACAACCCATATACGCATACTCTGGAATGAGTCTTGTGGAAAATTTAGATTCGTGCTCCGGTAGGCTACAAAAAAGAGAAGAACAATGGTGGTACTTGAATGAGTATTGAAGTAGCTGTAATTTGAGCATGCATGAAAAATGATGTGTTGGAGGTTATTTTTAGTGGTATTACACGGGTAAGTTTAGAATACCTCCATCTATATACTCCTTTTTGTGTCATAATAGAGGAATTTTTAATTTAAGTGGAGTCAAATAAACACAAATACAATTTAATGCCCGTGGTTCAATCGATAATTCATCCAATGCACGTGCAACCCGTATACAAAATGTATGGAATGAATGTTGGGGCTGCAATTGTGATTTAGAAGATTGTAATTGTTTTGATCTGAATAGTATGTGAATCTGTATGTGTATTTGCAACATCTTATTTGAAACTGAAGTGGATTTGTATGGCATTGTATGGTGATTTTTTTCTCTGAAATGTATGCACCCTCACTGTACTGATATAATATGTTGGATAATGCATGATTATAAGCAAAATGAGGGCAAGATGAAAGGTGCTTAAAGACGAGATGACCATGGATGAAGATGTTTTGAAGATAGCTTGGAGATTTTGAGGAGAAAATATTCAATTTTGATGAAGATCAACCTTGATTGTATTTTCCATGGTATGTCATGGTGTATCATTAGGCTATGTTATTGTTGTATCAGTTGAATCCATTTTGTGGTTAATCTGTTTTGGAAAAAATATACAAAATGTACATTGTTTAATGGTGTATCAGTTGAACAAATTAATGGTGTATGAATTGAAGGCATTTTGTGGTACAACCGTTTTGGCCAACACGTACTAAAAACTCTGCTAACAAAAATATGGTTTGTCATTGGTGTATCAGTGGTGCATAAGTTATGACATATCAGTGGCAACCAAAGCAAATCTTACACGGATTTTTTTTCTTGTACACCATCAGTTCAATTTTTTTTACATAATCAATCTTAATCATCTGATCATTAAAAACATTATCAAAAAAATAATGAAGCTGAGGTGAATGCAACATTTCTTATATTAGGCATGCAACAAACTTAGGCAGTTCAACAAACTTAGTGGCATAGACATATAAAACATCTTACAATTACTAATGACAATAATCTAAGAAAAAAAATAGCAAGGTCTTATACATCTTGGATGTGTTTCTTTTGTAGTTTCATCTCCATCTTCTCTCCTTTCTTGCATTGAAGTTCTTTAACTATGGTAGTCATGTCTTTCAAAATCTTTGAGCAGTTGCAACCACAACATATCTTCGCAATGTGTGTATTTGCATAGTTCAAATCCAACAAAAAAATTCTGGTTTCATCTCCTATTTTACGAACATATGGAGGTTGACTGTCAATATAACCATCTCATATAAACAACTTACAACTTGTCATTGCATATAAATGAATCAAACGAACAATGAAAACAAACATAAAATAAGAAATTAATTTAAATAAGAAATTGTTTAAAATAAGAAATTGTTTAGTATAAGAAATCGTATAAAAATTAATAAAATCAATAACAAACTCCAACTCAAAAAATAAGAAAATCGTAAGTAATAAAATGAAATCAAACTCACCCCCCAATTTGTACATTTCCAATACCTCCTTTTAGAGTTATCATTTGAACTAGAGATGAATAACCTCATTGGTTTATTGCAACCACATTCTGGTATTTGAAGCGACATAGAGTTCGAAACAGATGTCTAAGACATGATTGAACGAATGTTGAAGGCGAAGGCAAATGTGAAGAAGGGATGCGAAAAATTGAGAATTAAGGGTTTGTGAAGAGATGATACAAGAAGCTTTTGTAGGCGTGCAAAATCTGCATTAGAATGTGGCACAAGTATTTAGGGGGAGGATTCCCTCCAAAGAAAATTTTCAGTTTTCACTTTGATATGGGTGAGACAGAACGAAACATGAACCATTATAGAAGATGAAGCAACAGGAAGGATTTGGATGGAATTTAGTGCAACATATGCCTTGACATAGTATACTTAACAATAGTCCAATATGAATCAATGGTTTATATATATATATATATATATATATATATATATATATATATATATATATATATATATATATATATATATATATATATATATATATATATATATATATATATATATATATATATATATATATATATATATATATATATATATATATATATATATATATATATATATATATATATATATGTAAAAGATTATTCACACTCCTCCATAATAAGTAAGAGGGAGTGATATAAAATAATGGAGAACTTTGTCAAAATTGACTGCACCAGATTTTGATTATTATTTGAGTCTATTTCATTTAAAAATATCTACTTCATTCAAATCATAATTTTCTCTAAAATTCAAAAATCATATTCTACGATCGAAGTAAACGAAACAATGGTTGAACTATGAATCATATTCTATGATCAAAGTCAATTCAACACTGGTTCAACTATGAGTCATGTTCTACAATCAAAGTCAATGCAACAAAGGTTCAACTATGTGTCATATTCTACAATTAAAGTCAATGTAACAATGTTCAACTATGAGTCATATTCTACGACCATAATCAATCCAACAATGGTTCAACTATGAGTCATATTCTATGATTAAAGTCAATGCAACAATGGTTAAACTACGAGTCATATTCTACGATCAAAGTCAATGCAACAACGGTATAACTATAAGGCATATTCTATGATCAAAGTCAATGCAAAAATGATTAGACTATGAATCATATTCTACGACCATAATCAATGCAATAATGGTTCAACCATGAGTCATATTCTCTGACCATAGTCAATACAACAAGGGTTCAACTATGAGACATTATCTACGATCAAAGTCAATGCAACAATGGTTCAACTATGAGTCATATTCTACGACCAAAGTCAATGCAACAATGGTTCAACTATGAGTCATATTCTACGACCATAGTCAATGCAACAATGGTTCAACTATGAGTCATATTATATGATTATAAGCAATGCAACCATGGTTTAACTATGAGACATATTCTACGATTAGAGTCAATGCAACAATGGTTCAACTATGAGTCATATTCTATGATCAAAGTCAATGTAACAATGGTTTAACTATGATGCATATTCTACAATCAGAGTCAATGAAAAAATGGTTCAACTATTAGTCATATTATACTATCAAAGTCAACACAACAATGGTTCAACTATGAGTCATATTCTAAGATCAAAGTCAATGCAACAATGGTTCAACTATGAGTTATATTCTACGACCAAAGTCAATGAAACAATGATTTAACTATGAGTCATATTCTACGACCAACGTCAATGCAACAATAGTTCAACTATGAGTCATATTCTATGACCAAAATCAATGCAACAATTGTTCAACTATGAGTCATAAAATATGATTAAAGTCAATGCAACAATGCTTCAACTATGAGTTATATTCTATGACCAAAGTCAATGCAACAATGGCTCAAATATGAATCATATCCTATGATCAAATTTAATTCAACAATGGTTCAACTATGAGTTATATTCTACGACCAAAGTCAATGCAATAATGGTTCAACTATGAGTCATATTCTATGACCAAAGTCAATTCAACAGTGGATCAACTATGAGTCATAATCTACAACCAAAGTCAATGCAACGATGGTTCAACTTTGAGTTATATTCTATGATCAAAGTCAATTCAACAATGGTTCAAATATGAGTCATATTCTAAAATCAAAGTCAATGCAACAATGGTTTAATTATTAGTCATATTCTAGGATCAAAGTCAATTCAATAATGGTTCAACCATGAGTCATATTCTACGATCAAAGTCAATGCAACAGTGGTTCAACTATAAGTCATATTCTACGACAAACTCATTTCAATAATGGTTTAACTATGAATCAAATTCCACGTTCAAAGTCAATTCAACAATGGTTCAACTGTGAGTCATATTCTATGACCAAAGTCAATGCAACAATGGTTCAACTATGCGTCATATTCTATAACCAAAGTCAATTAAACAATAGTTCAACTGTCAGTCATTTTCTATGATTAAAGTTAATTTAACAATGGTTCAATTATGAATAAAATTCTAGGATCAAAGTCAATGAAAAAATGGTTCAACTATGAGTCTTATTCTTCGATCAAAGTAAATGCAACGATGGTTCAACTATGATTCATATTCTATGATCAAAGTCAATGCAACAATGGTTCAATTATGAGTCATATTCTACAACCACAGTCAATCCAACAATGGCTCAACTATGAGTCATATTCTACAATCAAATCTAATGCAACTATGGTTCAACATGAGTCATATTCTATGACCAAAGTTAATGCAACAATGGTTCAACTATGAGTCATATTATACGATCAAAGTTAATTCAACAATGGTTCAACTATGAGTCATATTATATGACCAAAGTCAATGCAATGATGGTTCAACTATGCATCATATTCTATAACCAAAGTCAATTAAACAATGGTTCAACTGTCATTCATTTTCTACGATCAAAGTCAATTTAACAATGGTTCATCAATAAGTCAAATTCTAGGATCAAAGACAATGAAATAATGGTTCAACTATGAGTCTTATTCTACGATCAAAGTAAATGCAACAATGGTTCAACTATGAGTCATATTCTATGATCAAAGTCAATGCAACAATTGTTCAACTATGAGTCAAATTCTATAACCACAGTCAATCCAACAATGGTTCAACTATGAGTCATATTCTACAATCAAAGCCAATGCAACAAAGGTTCAACTATGAGTCATATTCTACGATCAAAGTCAATCCAACAATGGCTTAACTATTAGGCATTTACTACGATCAAAGTCAATTCAACAATGGTTAAACTATGAGTCATATTCTACGACCAAACTCAACGCATTAATTGTTTAACTATAAGTCATATTCTACGACCAAAGTTAATTCAACAATGGATCAACTATGAGTCATAATCTACAACCAAAGTCAATGCAACGATTGTTCAACTTTGAGTCATATTCTACGACCAAAGTCAATCCAACAATGGTTCAACTATGAGTCATATTATACAATCAAAGCCAATGCAACAAAGGTTTAACTATGAGTCATATTCTACGATCAAAGTCAATCCAACAATGGCTTAACTATTAGGCATTTACTATGATCAAAGGCAATCCAACAATGGTTCAACTATGAGTCATATTCTACAATTAAAGCCAATGCAACAAAGGTTCAACTATGAGTCATATTCTACGATCAAAGTCAATCCAACAATGGCTTAACTATTAGGCATTTACTACGATAAAGTCAATTCAACAATGGTTCAACTATGAGTCATATTCTACGACCAAAGTCAATGCAATAATGGTTCAACTATAAGTCATATTCTATGACAAAAGTCAATTAAACAATGGATTAACTATGAGTCATAATCTACAACCAAAGTCAATGCAACGATGGTTCAACTTTGAGTCATATTCTACGACCACAGTCAATCCAACAATGGCTCAACTATGAGTCGTATTCTACAATCAAAACCAATGCAACTATGGTTTAACTATGAGTCATATTCTATGACCAAAGTTAATGTAACATTGGTTCAACTATGAGTCATATTCTACTATCAAAGTCAATTCAACAATGGTTTAACTATAAGTCATAATCTACAACCAAAGTCAATGCAACGATGGTTCAACTTTGAGTCATATTCTACGACCAAAGTCAATTCAACAATGGTTCAAATATGAGTCATATTCTAAGATCAAAGTCAATGCAATAATGGTTTACTTATTAGTCATGTTTTATGATCAAAGTCAATTCAACAATGGTTCAACTATGAGTCATATTCTATGATCAAAGTCAACACAATAATGGTTCAATTATAAGTCATAGTCTACGACCAAAGTCATTTCAATAATGGTTCAACTATGAATCAAATTCTACATTCAAAGTCAATTCAACAATGGTTCAACTATGAGTCATATTATATGACCAAAGTCAATGCAATGATGGTTCAACTATGCGTCATATTCTATAACCAAATTCAATTAAACAATGGTTTAACTGACAATAATTTTCTATGATTAAAGTCAATTTAACAATGGTTCATCTATGAGTCAAATTCTAGGATCAAAGTCAATGAAACAATGGTTCAACTATGAGTCTTATTCTACGATCAAAGTAAATGCAACAATGGTTTAACTATGAGTCATATTCTACCATCAAAGTAAATGCAACAATGGTTCAACTATGATTCATATTCTACGATCATAGTCAATCCAACAATGGTTCAACTATGAGTCATATTCTACAATTAAATCCAATGCAACAAAGGTTCAAATATGAGTCATATTCTACGATCAAAGTCAATCCAACAATGGCTTAACTATTAGGCATTTACTACGATCAAATTAAACACAATAATGGTTAGACTATGACTCATATTCTATGACCATAGTCAATTCAACAATGTTCAACTATGAGTGATATTCTCTGACCGTAGTCAACACAATAATGGTTCAACTATGAGGCGTATTCTATGATAAAAGTCAATTCAACAATGTTAAACTATGAGTCCTATTCTACAATCAAAGTCAATGCAACAATGGTTCAACTATGAGTCATATTCTACGACCATAGCTAATGCAATAATGGTTCAACTATGAGTCATATTCTACGACCATAATCAATGCAATAATGGTTCAACTTTGAGTCATATTCTTCGACCAAAGTCAAGGCAACAATGGTTCAACTATGAGTCATATTCTAAGATTAAAGTCAATGCAACAATGGTTTAACTATGAGTCATATTCTACGATCCAAGTCAACACAATAATGGTTCAACTAAGAGTCATATTCTATGATAAAAGTCAATTCAACAACGGTTCAACTATGAGTCATATTCTATGATCAAAGTCAATGAAACAATGTTCAACTATGAGTCATATTTTACGATCAAAGTCAATACAACAATAGTTCAAGTATGAGTCATATTCTATGATCAAAGTCAATTCAACAATGGTTTAACTATGAGCCATATTCTAAGACTAAATTCAATGCAACAATGGTTCAACTATGAGTCATATTCTATGATCAAAGCCAATTCAACAATGGTTCAACTATGAGTCATATTCTACGAACAACGTCAATTGACAATGGTTCAACTATGAGTCATATTCTCTGACCATAGTCAATGCAACAATGGTTCAACTATGAGTCATATTCTACGATCAAAGTCAATTCAACAATGGTTCAACTATGAGTCATATTCTACGACCAAAGTCAATTGACAATGATTCAACTATGATTCATATTCTACGATCAAAGTCAATGCAACAATGGTCTAACTATACGACATATTCTACGATCAAAGTCAATGCAACAATGGTTAAACTATGATTCATATTCTACAACCATAGTCAATGTAACAAAGTTCAATTATGAGTGATATTCTCTGAACATAGTTGTGATACGGTGGGAGAACTGACTTGGTTGTTTTGCGTTTGATCGCAAATGTTGCGGTTAGCAAGAGTCGTCACTGAATTTTCTTTTATCCAAAAGGAAAGGTGAATAAGCATAAGAAAGACGTTTGAGATTGTTTCTTGAGTTCGGGGGGTAGATTATGAAAAGGGAAGGTGTTAGCACCTTTTTCATCCATGGTTTTCCATGGGCTCTTAGTTACTTGCTAGGTCACTTGCTTTTGTTTGAAATTGTGCTTTGTGTGGTTTTTGAAAGTATTTTGAAAAGAGGCCATTGTTTAGGCAAACTTTGTAATGATTCTCGTTCGTAAGAATGTATACAAAGGTGTCTGATCTTTTGAAAATATTTTCAAGTTTTGAAAGATGTTTTGAAAGTGTTGGTGTTTATTTTGAAAATAGCAAGGATGTTTTTGTTTTGAAATGGAGCAAGTAACTAGGAACATTCTAACTACTCAAAAGTCTTTCATGTTCATTTCCTTTTTCCTTTGACATTGTCATCTTACCATTTATTTGGTAAGTAACCCTATCTTTGGATGTAAAAGGGACGGGCGTGGGTCATTGTATAACCATGATTAGCAATGTTGTAAGATATCTTAGCATATTTCTTTAGGGACTAAGATCATTTTGAAAGGCAACATAGATAGCGTCATCGAGGGACTATGATATTGTATTTTGTTTGTTTTTGCTAAGATACCTCACATGCATAATATGGCCATTTTGTAAGGCAACAAAGTGGGTTTACCCTAAGGGTGTTTGTGTAGAAGTGTATTGATTTTCATGCTTGATTTGTCTTTGATTAGGGTTTTCTATTTGTTGGTTTTAATCTTTCCATATAAAACCCTAATTACTAGCATTTGTATATAAAGCATTTAAATTGTGGAAAATAAAAATACTAAGCTATTACAATACTTAGGGGAGGGGGTGTATAAATTACAAATGGAGAATATTGCAAGAATTTAAACCTAAATAGTTATTACAACCATATTGAATTTGAATAAATGTACAAAAATAAAGATAAAAATGCAAGAACGTAAATGTAAAAAGAAATGTGATTTTTGTTTGGTTTTCATGAAAAAGGTTTTTTTTTACTTAATTAAGTAAAATAATTAACTAAGAATAAGAAAATTAATATTTTAGTTAATAAAAGAAATTAAAGGAAACAAATTTTAAGGGTTTTTTATGAATTTAATTAAACTAGTAAATAAAAATAATTAAATAAAAGTTCCTAAAATTTAAATTGATTTTAATTTACAAGAAAATATTATAATAATATTTAAAATTTATTATCTAAGTATTTAAAAAAAGAAGTTAATTTATTAAAAAATATTTTTGTGCTTTTAGTTTTATGAAAAATAAACTAAATAAAAATAAAATAAAATAAAATATTTTTGGGTTTTTTAGTAATGAAAATAATAATAATAATAATAATAATCATAATAATAATAATAATAATAATAATAATAATAAAAGATAAAATAGTAAAAATAAAAGAAAATAAAAAAAATAAAAACAGGGAGGTTAATAAGTGAAATAGGGAGTATTGTAAGAAAAAACTCAGGCCCAAACTGCTGACCCAAGCGCTGCAAAAAAACAAGAAAATGTCAAAAAAATGAAAAAAATGCAAAAAGGTCATGTTGGGGCTTGAACCTAAGGGTGACAGGCGCGCGCTTTAACCAATGGGGTGGTGATACATTCGTTAACTTATGTCAAACCATAAATATATATTATAAGTCTTGCCCTATATTTACTTCATCTTCAACCTCCAGCCAGAATCCCTGCAACTTATTCGTTTCTCAACCATTTGCAAAAATGTAAACATGAAAGTTGTGTAAAATTTCATCACGATTTCAGAAATGTAAATAACTAAAGCTATAGATCAAAGATGAATGAGAATTTCTAATGGTACCAAACTCTGACCTAACTTTTCCAGGATGTTCAGATTTAAAATTCTAACTACTCAAGCAATATAAATGAAATCTAAAGACATGGTTAGTTTCAAGGCTATGATATCTACATTTTATCTTCACAAATGGAAAGCAAATGATGCCTATATGAAGAGTTCAAAAGTCAGAAAACTCACCTTGAAAATGGAATTCGTGTTTTGAGTTGGAGCTTGTTTCAAGGTGCTGCAAGGATCAGGTTAGCTTCCTTGAGGTCTCAAGAAGCTAATGCAATGATTAACTTGGTTGGAGAGTGGCTGAAATAGTCTGGAGAAGTCCAACTGTGATGCTATGTTTTTGAACTTGGAAATGGAAGAAGATGGTGTTACAGTCGTGTAACAAGGACATGGATGGCTTGTGTATGATGCTTGGAAGCTTTTGGAAGCAAAAGGCTAAGAAATGCACGAGTAGTTTTTGATTTTGGGATTTCTGGCCAGAATATGCAACAATGGAAGTATGAGATGCAATTCTGAGTTTTTGTGAGTTTTAAGGCTAGTGTATGCGTGTGTTTTCTTGCAAATGACTTGTGTATCTATAAGCAAAAGGTTGGACAGGTTTTGCACAAAGTATTTCTGAGTTCTAGAGTTATGGCTAGGTTGCTTGATTTTGAAGAAAAGTGAACGTATGGTTCCAAGATGAAGTACAAGCATGGGCTGAGTGATTGTAAGGCTTAGACAAACTTATCTTGAGTTATAGGACGTGTATGATCAGAAGAAAACAATTGCAAGGCTCAAGAACAAGTTTTGTTCATAAAGCTACCTTTTCAAAATGGCATTGTGCACTTTCTTCCTAAAATGGACATAAAGCATGGGCAATACATTGAATGCTTGAGTTGAGGCCTATAACAGTTGTGCAAGCATTTAATTATGGAGTACCTAACAATTTTGAGGCCTGCAAAGCAAAGATTATGCAACATAGGTTTGAGATTTGAATTTTGTTCATCACAAAATTTTCCTTGTAAAACAACTTGAAACCCCAACTTCTGACCTTCGATTCTCCTTGCACACAAATGATCTCAAGGAGTTCTTGGAAATTTTGGAAATCTTGTAATGTGCTCTACAACCCATATTTGAATCACTTTTGCAAAATCCAAATGGAACTAGGTGAAGCTTTGGTCAGAAGTTAGGTCAAAATCCTGACCAAAAATGTTCAAAATTTCACTAAATGTTTAGTTTAATGACCATGACTTCATGGATTAATAACTTGAGATCCAAGCATTTTTAGGAGAAGTTATGTAAAGAAATGTTGTAGATCTCATGGAGATCTACAACTTTCATGTTGAAAGTTTCTTTTGAATCATCTTGCATCATGGTGAAAAATTGGCTCAAAGATGTGAAAAAATATGAAGTTTTCATCACTTAGAAAATTTTCTAAGTTTGAAAACTTCGACTTTTCAAAATGAAATCTTGACTTTTTGATTTCTTGATGAATAAGTTTCATATTTTGACATGTTTTGATGAATTTTTATCTTTGACACTTGATTTTGACCAAAAAGTCAAAGTTTGACTTTTCAATGTACAATTGACTTTTGATTAGTTGACTGAAAATCCACTATCAATCCAATTGATCTTGGACAATATTTTGAGTGTTACCATTAGGTAAAAATGGTGCAATTGAACTCTTAAGATCATTCCTCAAACCAATTAACCATTTGCTAGGTCAAAAATCAGAAATTTCCCTTTTCTCAATCAAAACCCTAATTTTGACCATTTTGCCCTTTTGATGATTTGATCAAATTTCTTGAGGATTTATGGTCCAAACTTGATCAAATGATACCTATGAGTTTATAATGTTGATATGGGTAAAAAATTATGAAGTTTGACTGTAAATTGGCCACAATTGACTTTTTCCCCAATACAGCTGATTTTTAGGTCAACTGCTCAATTGACTAAGCAAAAATGTGATTCAAGGCTTGAAACTTGACATGAGTAATCTTGGGGATCCATAATGATCCATGAAAGTCATATGATGTATTGAAAGTTCAATTATCCTTGTGAAATCTCAAACCCTAATTTTAGTCATCAGTGCTTAAGGAGGTGTCTTGAGCTGATCAAACCTTATGCAGTCTTGAACCAAAGGAGATCTTGTGAGAAAATACTTGATAAATGAGAGGGAAAATTTTGGGGTACAACAACTGCCCCTTTTCAATCTTCTTAAACCTGAAGAGTTAGATTGGCGGATCCGCCATTCATGACTTGAAGGTGAAACATGATTGGACACTAGAGTGTCCAAAAATTTGCACTCAATAAGGTGGTGGTTGATGGTGTAGGGAATGGGATTAAAGATGCCATTTGGAGAGATGATGGAAAGTTGTTGGAGATGGGCTTACAGATGCCATCCAAAAATGATTGTTGGCAGGAATGGAAGAAGTGTCAGAATAAACATCTGGTTGATTTATACTAAAATAGTGGATGTGTTGGGTTGAGTACCAGAATAATATCCATAAATGGATTGTATTTAAATCGTATTTGAAAGCTGAAACTTGAATGAGTATCAGAATGGCGTTCGTATCTGAACTGTATCTGAAAGCTGAATCTGAATGAGTATCAGAATGGCGTCTGTATCTGGAGCGTATCTGAACTGTACCTGAAAGCTGAATCTGAATGAGTATCAGAATGGCGTCCATATCTGGAACGTATCTGAACTATATCTGAAAGCTGAATTTGAATGAGTATTAGAATGACGTTCATATTTGGAGCGTATCTGAACTGTATCTGAAAGCTGAATGAGAAGAAACCCGTGCAAGATTGCTTCAGCTGGTCGTGTAGATGATTGTCCCGGCTTGTTTCAGGTATTAATCTATGACCTTTTGCAAATTGTTGATGATAGCCATCTGCTGACTGATATTTCTCGAAGAGATGAAAGATTAGTTGTATACAATGTCATGATGTATGAAATGCATTGTACAATGATGTTCTCAAAAAATGAATGAGATTTTGTTGTATGTATTCGTATTGTCAATGTTATGACATATGGATGCGATGTATGGGCATGTAAGCTATTCTGCTGTAATACTTTAGGGAAAATAAATCCCTGACGGTTGCTGGGGATGTGGAGTGCAAGTCTTCATGTTTTGAAGTGATGATGAGTTGATGAGCTTCTATTTGTTAGAGAAATAAACTCTGTGGTAAGGGAAACTCCGTGTATTGCTTGTGAAATCCTATTGGGGAATCATGAGAAATTGGGCGACTTCTACTGGGGAGTGATAACTGGAAGTTTTGTTCTGCCGGGGATGTGAGAGAGCTTAATATCATTAAGCTGTACACTGTGGGGGATTTTATAGTCTAAAGATATTATCCTATTTCTTAAATCCATTAGTGATTGTCCTTCTATTTTTTTGTTCATTTGTAAACAATAGTTACGTTCAAATGCATATGTTCAAAAATAAATCATTGGATGTTTTTGTAAACAAAACACAAGAGTAAAGAAAAAACAGATAGTTTTGCACTTTCAAAGGGGTATCTTTGTGTTAACTTTAATAAGTATTTTTTGTAAAATGAGACGAACATTCTAGTCAGAGAATGTCGTCGTGAAAAATGAAAATTTGATACAAAGAAAAGATAGCTATGTGCAATAATCCCATGGGGTTCCCATTCTGCTATAGCCTTCGTGTCTCTGAGCGTCTTATCCACTTGCTGCCTTGTCGGAAGTTGATTGGATTGATTAGAACTACTGAGTTTGTCAGTCGAAGCTAAAGATTATCTGTAAGGTGATCCAATGAGATGTAGTCATACGCTTTAATTACCTAAATTTTTCCTGGACCACACTTTCGGGTTTTCAGTCCATCGGGATACCCCTTTTTGCCCAAGTCGCCCTTTTGGGTTTTCAACTTGCCGGGTGTACAGATTTTTTTTGTTTTATCCCTAATTTTTGCTCGAACCTTTTTGGTTCGCTGGGATGCCCTTGTTTTTCCTAGGTATGTCAACCTAGAGGGTCTCTTATGCGTAGTATCTTTTGACTATGTCCGCGTTCATAGGGTGCGGCAGGTCGTTGCCATCCATAGTGGTTAAAATCATTGCTCCACCAGAGAATAAGATTTTGATCACAAATGATCCTTCATATGTAGGAGTCCATTTGCCCCTGGGATCACCCTGCGACAGTATGATGCACTTGATCACCAGATCCTCGATTTGATACACTTGGCGTCTGACCTTTTTGTTGAAAGCCTTGATCATACGTTTTTGATACATTTGACCATGACAAACAGCAGTAAGCCTTTTCTCATCAATCAAGTTCAGTTGATCAAGTAGAGTTTGGATCCAATCATCTTCATTCAACCCTTCATCCTTCATTATTCTTAGAGAAGGGATCCAGACCTCAATAGGCAAGACAACTTCCATACCGTATACCAGAGAGTAAGGTGTTACCCCGGTCGATGTGCGCGCCGTGGTACTGTAACTGTGGAGAGAGAATGGTAGCATCTCATGCCAGTACTTGTAGGTTATTGTCATTTTTGTATGATCTTCTTAATGTTCTTGTTTGCGGCTTCGACAATGCCATTCATCTTGGGCCGGTAAGGGGAAGAATTATGGTGCTGGATCTTAAATTGCATGCACAATACGGTGATAATGGTATTGTTGAGATTCTTACCATTGTCTGTGATGATTCTCTCTGGGATACCGTACCGACAGATGAGATTCTGTTTGATGAACAGGGCCACGACATTCTTGGTAACGGAAGCGAAAGAAGCTGCCTCAACCCACTTCGTGAAATAGTCAATGGCCACCAAGATAAAGCGGTGTCCATTAGAAGCTGTAGGTTTGATTTCTCCAATCACATCGATGCCCCACATTACGAATGGCCAGGGAGCAGTCAGGACATTCAGAGGAAATAGAGGTACATGCACCTTGTCAGGGTAGATCTGACACTTATGACAGGTTCGTGAATGTTGATAACAATCTGCTTCCATGGTAGACTAGTAATACCCCGCCCGTAGGATTTTCTTAGCCATCGTATGTCCACTGGAATGGGTGCCAAAAGTGCCTTCATGTAGATCAACCATGATCTTTTTCGCCTAAACCTTGTCTACGTAACAAAGCAAAACAGAGTCATGGTTGCATTTGTAGAGAATTCCATTACTGAGGAAGAAATTAGCAGAGAATCTCATTAAGAACTTCTTATCGTTGAATGAAGCCCCTTCCGGATACTCTTGAGCCTCGAGATACTTCTTGACTTCATGGAACCACAGTTGGTCCATTACTTCTTCAGTATCGATCTCGTGCCAGTAAGCTGGTTCATCCATTCATTCAATGGTGATCTGGGGAGCCTCGTTACCCCACTTGAGTTTAAACATGGATGACATTGTGGCTAGAGCGTCTGCTAGTTGATTTTCCTCTAGCAGAAAATGCTCGAAGGTAATCTCCTAGAAATATGGGATTAATGTCAACACATGTTCTTTGTTGTAGTAACCTGGCAAGTTCCCCTAACACTTCACAATCTTCCTCACCTTCGTCTTCGGCTTGGTAGATTAGATTTTCAGAGCCACAAAAGGCCATAGCAGAATCGTTACCCATAGGATCCCGAATGGATGTAGATCTGCGTTTTGAATGTGAGTGTGTGTAAGATTATAGCTATCTTTGAAAGAAATAAAAATGTAAAAAAGAAAGACAAAGAGCACAAATTTTGTATGAAAAAACGTCCATGATTCATTGATGACATTTGGAAATGAGGTAACAACCCTTACAAATGGACCGTTGTGCCTCAGGTGATGTAGCGGCAGAAATGTTCAAGACTAAGCCATTGGATTGACTAGACTTTATACAAATAAAAATAAAAATTGCCACCGCGCTTTATTGTTTCCAAAGGAATGGGAAAAGAGCGAATAACCCAAAAAGGGGGAAAGATTCAAGGTAAGGGGGTTGGTTATGCAAAGGGAAGGTATTAGCACCCTAAACATCTACGGTACTCCGCAGGAACCTCTTTGTAAAATCCGTATATTTTGGCTATAAAAATATGTTGTATATAAAATGGATGGTGGAGGTGAGAAAAGAAATATTTTTATGATTTTTGCACCCGCCGCGGTTGCGAACCTTTAGTGCCTACGTACCACCTTTCGTGCAATAGGGGATCAGGGTACACGTAGTTCCTCTTTTAAAAATTTAAAACACAAATGTGTTGGTTAATTTTATGAGATAAGACATCATCGTCATTGTCCGTGTGGAAAACGTACTTACTACCCACAATCATGAGAAAGGAGAATTTGCATTATCTCAAAATGGAGGATATGGCTTGGATTTTAAAATAAAAAATGCCTCACTCAATACCCAAGTGGAAAATATCTCTCTTCACTACATATTATAGAAGTATAGTTGTTTGCATCACTACAAGGATTGACAAAAGTCTAATCTTTTAAGAAAAGTTTTAAAATAAAAAGCCAAAGTGGCAAAAATGGTTTGAAATGAGATTGATTGACTTTTAGTCTTCTCACAAAAAAATGTCAAGGTATTATTAAATTAATTGAAATTTATTAATGAAAATGTTTTGAAAATGCATGGACATAAGTCCAAGTTTACTATGAAGACGTTTCAAGTTTAGAAATAAGAAAAGTTTTTAAAAGGAGGGAGAAGATTTTTGAAATTAAAGAAGATGGGAGGAGATGAAAAGATTATCCTAAAACATAAGGTAAAATCTAAGGATAAGAACCATCTAACCAACAAGAAGCCACAATTTGACATCATGAGTCAATATAGAATTCCCATTCTTTGGATTGAAACCAAGCAAGCAAAGATACTAGACCTCTTGAGAGAACCAAACTTCAAGTGTATTAATTCCTCGTAAAAATTGGGCAGAGTAACGGCTGTATACGGATGAATTCTAGATTACAAACAAAGTATGTAATCACAATAACCTGCACACAAAACAAACAAACAACCCAATGTCTTGAGGTAAACCTCAAGAACTCCAGAAAAAATATCAAATCAAGTCACAAAGTCTCCAAGATAGGCCAAGGTCTCTAATCCTAAGTCCAAGAAGTCCAATACTCCATAATGCCAAGGATAGTAACCAAATAGTCCAAGTATAGTTAAAGATTTTTATGGTTCATGTTGATTATTAGGTGTCTTTAAAAGGAAAAGAAAAGCTTAAGTGAGCAAAATAAAAATGACATAAAAGTAAATGCTCAAGTGAGCAAAAATGAAAATGATATAAAAGTAAATGCTCAAGTGAGCAAAAATAAAAAATGGCATCAAATGTAAATGCTCAAATTAAATGGTACATAAAGCATAAAAAATAAAAGCATAAAATAAAGTCAATTGTTAGAAATTAGTGGTTAGTTGGATGACCATCTTGAAACTTGCATTTGGAACTTATTAGAGGATTGGTAGAACCAAAGCCTCCACACAACAAGTTGCATTTGCTTTTTGTCAAGTATATCATCCATTTTGGAATTCTCACAAGTAACATTTAATGATCAACGATGTTTAAGTGATCCGCGTTGACCAAAGGTGTTGTAGATCCATTAGAGGTTTGGTAGAACCAAAGCCTCCACACAATGAATCTCAAGGTTATTAGATCAAAGAGATCAAATTAACATACTTGGGCTTGCAATCATAAGTCTGGGCTACGAATGATCATTTATTCGAATCGGGATAAAATTTAGCGCTATGTTAAGCAATCCTAAGTGGACTTATGTAGAAGTCGCACCTATTTTGAGGCCGGTCAATAGCAATCTATGTACTTCATGTTTGGATAAATGATATAGAGATCACCATCCCTTAACATGTAGCACAATTAAAAAAGAAAGGGATAAGATGAAGAGGGAGGGGAATGATAAGCTAATTTGGATCACCATTTCAAAATTCTTTCATCTTTAAATTCAACCACTCCTCTAGATGGATTAACGCACTAAACATATCATTAATCCAAAGCACCAAAAATGAATTAAATAATTCATTGTTAGGTAGATTTGAATTGACGAACATTTATCCAACTTCATCTACATCACAAAGTCCATTGAGTTTAAAAACAAATTGGACATTTAAAATTACAATCCAAATTATCCATCAAAGAGAGTGAGCAGAAAAATATTTGAGTCAAAACAGCCCCAAAATAAGGCAGAAAAATATTTTTGGCACTGTTGCAATCGATTGTGCTTCGACAACTACCAATTGCAGTAGTGCAGTTTTTTTTTATCAAATCAATTTTCTGTGACAATCAATTGCAATGTTACTGCAATTGATTGCAACCTGTTAAAAATCTGTAGAAAACAACATTTTAAAGATCAAATTCTTGTTCCAACTTTTTATCAAACACCTTATGATCATGGATCCAATTGAGCATGAAAATTACATCAAATTATGAGAAAATAGCACTAATGGAATCATAAAACAGTGCTCAATGAATCAAAACCATAAATCCACAAAAGATCACATTGTGAAAGATGATGATCCAACTTACCAAAGGTAGAATTAGAGAATTATCAAACAACTTTCAGAATTTGCCTCAACTCAACCACAAGAATCAATTACCAAAGCTTGGATGTAGGGAATTGATGGAGTAAAAGTGTTTGGATGAAGGTTTATCTCAAAGATTAGTAAGCTTCAATGCAAAGCTTACTAACTTTTTGAAAATGGAGCTTTGAGTGAATTTGGTAGATGGAGAGAATTGAGAGATTTTTTAGCAAGATGAGTTTGGCTATCAAAAGCTTGTGATTTGAATGAAATGAGGTCTCTATTTATAGAGTTTTAGGATTGGGATTAGTGGTAATTTGGTAATTGATTCTTGGAGCCAAATTTGAATTAATGATATAATTTCAAATTATGCAGAAAAAATTGGAGCAAAAAATGAGACAGATTTGAAATTGCTGGTTTTTTCAAAAAACACGTGCATTTTGCTCTTATGAGTTGATACATGGGTGGTATGTGTCGATACATCCTAGTTGTATAACACAACATGTGTCCATACATGCCTCTATGCATCGATACATACTGTTATTTTAACATATTACATAATCACACAAACTGCATGAGTCGATACATAACACGTATTTGTCGACACATGCTAGTTATACAAACAGGATGAGTCGATACATACATGCATGTGTCGACACATGATAGTTATTCAAACAAGATGAGTCGATACATACATTCATGTGTCGACACATGCCAGTTATACACATCAAGATGAGTCGATACATACCTTTATGGGTTGATGCATGCTGTCTTTCGCTGCAATACAGAACCAATCAACCTTCATGAGTTCGACACAAGGTTTCATGGATCCATACAAGATGCCTTTCGACACAATACAAGATCAATCAACTCAGAAAACCTTATTTGTCGAATGCTTTGACTCGGTACCTACAAAACACAAATTGTGCAAAGACAAGGACAAATATTTTTTTGTATTTTGATTAGAAGTTAGTCAATCAACACATATACAAAATACACAACCAAGGTGCTTGGAGATTCCTCAAGAGCAAACTTAAAGATAGGAGATAGAAAAAGGAGGAAGAACCAACCCTAATGTGATCTTGTTATGATCAAGTTGACATGATATGATAGGGGAATCTTAGGGGCAAAAATTGGGGTACAACAATTGCCCTTATTTAAGTGTCTTCTATCCGGAGATACGAAGGTTAAAAATCTTCGTGTCGACACGATTGAAGATACTTAAATATAAAACAAGCCCTATTTTTGTCTCTAAGATTCCATGTAATGCTTATGACTATGAATGCATATGAGCAGAACAAAAGAGACGCAAAGCATCACCGGGGACGCCACAAAAATGAAGAAACAAAGGAGCAACCCCCACCAGGAAAATAAATCATTGGTGGACCCAAAGAATTGAATCAGAGAGGAGGATAATAAGCATCGACGTTCACTGCCGATGTCTACCAACGTTCACTGAAGGTAGAGAGAAAAAGATATACCGACTCACATATGACGGTAAACTACCAACTCAATAGTTGAAGGTAGAAGAGAAAATATATCATGCCATCTCTGTTCACTGAAGAGGAATTACCACCGTTCACTGATGATAGCAAAAAGATAATAAACATCGATGTTCACTGCCGATGTACTACCAACGTTCACTGAAGGTAGATTTGAAAATATCATACCGTCTCCGTTCACTAACGAGGAACTATCACCGTTCACTGATGATAGAAAAAAGATAAGAAACACCGACATTCACTACCGATGCACTACCAACATTCACTGAAGGTAGATTTGTAAATATCACACCATCGTCATTCACTGATGAGGAACTACCACCATTCACTGATGATAGCAAAAAGATAAGAAACACCAACGTTCACTGCCGATGCACTACCAACATTCACTGAAGGTAGATTTGAAAATATCACACCATTGCCGTTCACTGACGATGAACTACCACCGTTCACTGATGATAGGAAAAAGATAAGAAACACCGACGTTCACTATCGACGCACTACCAACGTTCACTGAAGGTAGATTTGAAAATATCATACCGTCGCCGTTCACTGACGAGGAACTACCACCGTTCACTGATGATAGCAAAAAGATAAGAAACACCAACGTTCACTATCGATATACTACCAATGTTCACTGAAGGTAGATTTGAAAATATCAAGTCTTCCCCAAAATCCTGGTGTTTCACCTAGAACGGGTCTCAACTTCTTCTTTAACCAAGGCACTCTGCCTGGAAAGGATAATATGCAAGCTTATCTCAAATAAAGAGACTTCCACTCATTGTCAAGGGGAATTACAAAGAGAAATGAATTTCTGGGATAGAAATATGGCTTCCTAGGGAAAGAGATATGACTTCCCGGGGAAGAGATATGGCTTCCTGGGGAAAGAGATATGGCTTCCTGGGGAAATGCCACATTATTCATGCTGAGGAGATAAAGTCTTCTCGTGCAAAATAAATGCACAAACCAAAACTCAAAGTTCTCCGAAATCCAAAGTAAATAATATTGTCGGGGAATCACAGATCTAAATCAGAAATAGACTGGAGCAAGACGGCCAATACAGATACCTCCTTTGAGAAATAAACTCAAGAGGGAAAACCAAATCCACCTAAGCAAGGAGCGCTGCAGGAAGGTTAGAACACAATGTCAATAAAAAATGATTTGTGGCAATGCATGATGCATGTATGAATGTATGAGCGGTATCGTGCATATGCCGACAAAAGGATACATAATCAGTACAAACAAACAAAACTGTCTCAGGTACCAACAACATTGGGCTAAACTTCAACCAGAAAGATCAATCCAAGAAAGGTAAAAGCAACTGCGGAAACCAAACCTATTTCCTGTCCTAACTTCACTGAGGAGAAACATAATCCGGATGTAGCTAAATCAAACAGATACCGGGATAGAACATCCTTCTTCCGGTTTCATCGGAGAAATCAGTTTTTCAAAAGCAACATATCGACTAGAGATTGCAAGACCAGCCTCAAATAAAGTAGATTGACGCCGAGACAAATAAACCTCACCGGGGAATTCAAATCTACTTCCCTGGAGAAAAAAAAACCGCGGATTGAAAACTTTTCATCAGGAAAACCTATTCCGACAAAAGATGCTCTGGGATAGCCTTCCCGGGGAATTAAGAAGTCAACATTAATACCAATACTGAAGAAAGAGCGACATAATCCAGAAGTAAACAAATCATAACGATAAAACACTACAGATGTAGGAATATAACATCCTTCTCCAGGCTTCACCGGGGAATAGCACACAGACTTCAATGGGGAAACAAAAGTTTTCACGGCTCGCACTTCTACTGGATATTGTAAAACTGATCTTGAATAAAGCAGATGGAAACCAAATTGTCAAAACATTCACTGGGGAATTCAGGCCCACTTTGAAGGAAGAAAAACATACGGACTTCACTAAGGGAGACAATGCTTTATCATCGAGACATCTACTGGGGACTTCATGCTGACTTCATTGGGGAGGTCAAAACCACATCATCAAGGGGAAACCAAGATACGTTCTTCACTGGGGAAATCAGAGATACGTGCTCCACCGGGGAAACTGGAGATACGTTCTTCACTGGGGAAACTGGAGATACGTTCTTCGAGAGTAATTATTGCATCAACTTCTTTGGGGAGAAAGGACTTCTATCAAATAAACGAGGCCTTCACTGGAGAATATTGGATTGAGTCTTCATATCATACAAACCTATTCTAAAAAAAGATGCCCTAGTATAGTCTTCCTGGAAAATCAAGAATTCAACACTAATGCCAATACTGCAAAAATAGTGATATCTTAGCACACCAAGGGAATAAAACCTTTCATCATATGAGGGAAAACTTTGCTGGGGAATCTGGGACAAAAGCTTATGACCATGCAAACCCAAAATCAAAAGCGAACCAAGACTTGGCCGGGGATGATAGGATCACAAACCAAATACCATACCTTGCACCCACTGGTATCATCTTTAACTATATGAGAAACATACGAAGATTGCGCACATACCAACAAGATGACCTGAGAAAAACCTTCATGAAGGAAGTAAATCTTCTTAAAACAACCGAAGTTTGTTCATTCCTGGGATCTCCATTTTTGTTGTCATTGTTTCATCATAAATCCCAAAGTAAATTAAATTGTAAAGATCTCCCCTTTTTTTGAAAATTCAATTTTTCTTTTTAATCTTTTTGCTTTAAAAATTATTATCAGTAATAAATGGAGTCTTTGCAAGCTAAATAAAAATAAGAACAAAAAGAATTGGGCAAAAGCTCGAATTTCATTAATAGAATGGTAGTCTGCGAATGGTGAGACTCCATGGATGATTACAAAGTTTGGGAAATGGTAATATATAATGGGAAAGATACATTGAGATACAATGACGAGTATTCCCCCTAACAACTTTTGAAATCCTGAGCAGCAGCTTTTGTTGAAGTATGGTGAGGATCCGAGAAGATTGTTGCTTCAACGATTAAGTCTTGTCTGACGTAGTTACTTGCTGTGATGCGGTGGGAGAACTGACTTGAGGTTTTGCATTTGTGTTCGCAAATGTTTCAGTTTAGCAAGAGTCACCATCAACTTTTATTTTATCCAAAAGGAAAGGTAAAAAGCACAGGAAAGACCTTTGAGATTGTTTTTGGGTTCGGGGGGTAGATTATGAAAAGGGAAGGTGCTAGCACCCTTTTCATCCATGGTTTTCCATGGGCTCTTAGTTACTTGTTTTAGATCACTTGCTTTTGCTTTTCAATTGTTTGAAATGGTGCTTTTATGTATGGTTTTGAAAGTATTTTGAAAAGAGGCCTTTGTTTAGGCAACCTTTGTAATGATTCTTGTTTAAATGTATACAAAGGTGTTTGTCTTTTGAAAAATGTTTCAATATTTGAAAGTTTGTTTTGGGAAATGTTTTGAAATTGTGTATGTGTTTGTTTGAAAATAGCAAGGATGGTTTGCAAGTTTGATTAAGTAATTAGGAGTTGTCTACCCTACTCAAAGATCTTTCCTACACATTTTTAACCCTTTGACATTGTTGTTTTATCATTGTATTTGGTAAACAACCCTATCTTTAAACGGGACAGGCGCGGGTCATCGTATGACCATGATAACAATATTGCCAAGTATCTTAGCAAGTTTTTTTGAGGGTCTAGATCATTTTTGTATAGGCAACCAAGATAGCGTCATCGAGGGACTATGATCTTTTGTTTTGATTTGTTTTGCCAAGATACCTAGCATGCATACCATGGCCATTTTTAAGGCAACAAGTGGATGAAACCCTAGGGGTGCTTGTGTGCATTGTGTTGTCATTTTTCATGCATTTTTGTCTTGTATTTAGTCATGCTATTTGTTTTGATTTTGGTCTTTGCATACAAACCCTAATTTACTATCATGGCATTTGAAAGCGATAAAATGCATAAAAGTAAATCTAAGATTATTACGACATTATTATGGGGAGGGGGGGGGGGGGTACAAGTTTGAATAGGTTTTTTTTGCACAAAATAAAGCCCTAAAACTATTACAACCATATTGAATTTATTTATACAAATAAATAAATGAATAATATTTAAATATGCAATTGAATATAAATATGCAAAAATGTTTTTGTATTATTTTTATGTATGTAAAAATAAGTTTATTTATGGCCTAAAAAAGTAAGAAAATAAAAATGATGATTTTTTTGAAAAGGGTGGAAACCCTAGTTTTTTTGTTTAAAAGAAAATACATATTCTAATTATTTATTTATTCATTTATGTACAAGAAAATAAATAAAAAATATATAAAAATGTTAAAAAATAATATTTGTGAGAAAATAATATTTTAAGTATAAAAATAAAAATGTATAATATTTTTATATTATTTATAAGTTTATTTAAGAAAATAAAAGTATTTAACCTAATAAACTATTTTTTTGTCATAAAAAATAATAAAATAAAAATGTAAAAATTAAGAAAATATTTTTGGTGATTTTTAATATTTAGAAAAAATAATAAAAGTCAGAAAATATAAAAAGAAATGCAAAATATGCAAAAATAAAGAAATGGGCCAAGGGGGTGCAAAAAGCAGAATGGGGGTGTCAAAAGCAGAAGCAAGCCAGGCCCAACCCACGTTCCACTTCATCCCTGTCCTTAAGACAGAAATACGCGCGCGCCATGTACAAACTTGTATCTCCTGCATACGTGCTTAAAAACAAAATCTTGCAACATGAAAGTTATAACTCATCATCATATGATTATAATGATATAAAAAACTTGATCTAACTCTCAAAGACCAGAGAGAATTTCATTGGCCCTAAATTCTGACCTAGTTTTTTCAGCATGTTCATAATCCAAATTCTCCTAGCTCAGTTAATATAAATACAAGCTATGCATATGTACAACTCAAGGACATTAAGGGCTACATTTTTGCTTCACAAACCTAAGCCTAATGATTCCCAAATAAGGAGATAGAAGTTTGAAAATTACCTGTTTCAGTCAAGTTCGAATATGGCAATGCAACAATTTTGAATGAGGCCTGAAGGTCTTTTGAGCTTTCCTGAAGTCCCCTCAACCTTTACCAATGCTTAGCTTGTCTTGAACTTGCTTGAATGTGCTTGTAGAACTCAACCTGCAAAGCTTCAAAGTGAAAATGGTGAAGTGTGAAAATGGAGTTACAGTGGCTGGACAGGTGCTTGGACAGTTTAGGTGTGATGTTTAGAATGTGTTTGAAGTGGTTCAAGACAAAACGCACGAGGCAAATATGTTTTGGCTTGGTGTTTGCAGAAAATGCCCTGTTTTGGGCAGAAGTTGGTGTTTTTGTGTTTAAGGGAGTTTTCAATTCTATGAGCTCGTGTTTCTGGCTTGTTATGATATGCTGAAGTTGTTTGAAATGTTCACAAGACTTGCTCTTATCAGATTTCCAAGTTGTGGAGTTTTTGCACACTTTCTTGTTTTTTGAAGTAAAAGGTGAGTTGACAAAGGCACAACCTGTACAGGCTAGCTCAAGGCCCGAGGAGAGTTGGTAAACCTTTTCTGATGTTTGTGGATGTGGTTTGCTGCAAAAGATTAAGTTCAACGCCTAAGATAAACAAAAGGACATAAAGCATGCTTTATCAAAGTAACAATGTTGCCTTTTTGCCATTTTTGGATTAAACCTTTGTACAAAGCTTCAAAGATCAAAACCATTCCATTAACCATTGTATTTGCATTTAATTTATGAGTGTAGAAAGGATTAGAACCTGTAAACCAAGTACAAGCATGCTTAGGACGGATTTGCAAGTTGTAACATGGTGCAAAATGCCTTGGACAAAAGTGATGATTTTCCATTTTCAAACTTTCGATTCTACCTAACCATAAATGATCTTGGAGATTTCTTTGACATTTTGGAAAGCTTGTAACATGCTATACAATCCATCTTTGAAATGAATTTTGAGATTCCAATTGGAACTAGGTGAAAAGTTTCCATGAAGATAGGTCAAAATCCTGCCTAAACTAGGGCAAAATTTCACTAAGTTAAAAGTTTCATGGACCCTTATTCACAAAATCATAACTTGAGATCCAAGAATATTTTGGGAAAACATTGTGAATCAAAGTTGTATATTTTTTGGAGCACTATAACTTTCATGTTGGAAGTTTTGTTTTAATCCAATTGCATCATGGTGAAAAAGTTGGGAAAAAATAAGAAATTTTCATAACTTGGAAAATTTCTAAGTTATGAAAATTTTCCATTTTAAACCCTAATTTTCAAAATTAGGTTTCTTGGTGAACAAGTTTCATGTTTTGATACATCTTGATGAAAAATGACCCTTGGCACTAGATTTTAACCAAAAAGTCAAAGTTTGACTTTTCAGTGTACAATTGATTTTTGATCAGTTGACTGGAAAATTCATCTGTCAATCCAATGCATTTGAGATCTTTTGAACCTTGTGATTAGGTAAAGATGATGCCATTGAGTCCTTGAAACCATGCTTGAACCCAATTGGCCATTGGCTAGGTGAAAAATCAGAAATTGTCTTTCTCCAGTCAAAACCCTAATTTTGACCATTTTGCCCTTTTGATGATCTGATCAAATTTCTTGAGGAGTTGTGGTCCAAACTTGATCAAGTGGTTCATATGAGTCTATAATGTTGATTTGGATAAAAAATTATTAGGTTTGACTGTAAATTGGCTACAGTTGACTTTTTCCCCAATATAGCTGATTTTTAGGTCAATTGTCCCATTGACTGGGCAAAAATGTGATCCAAGGCTTGAAACTTGGTATGAGCAATCTTATAGGTCCAACATGAAGTATGAAAGTCACATTAAGCAATGAAAGTCCAAAAATCCTTGTGCAAACTCAAACCCTAATTTCAGGTCAAAAGTGCAAGGAGATGTCTTAAGCTGAGCAAAACCTAATCTGATCTTGAGTCCAAAGAGTCTTGTGAGGGGAAATCTTGATAAAATGAGAGGGAAAATTTTGGGGTACAACACTTGCCAAGAAAAATCCCTAACTTTTGCCTAAGCTTCCCTTGCGGGTTTTCAACTTAGTGGGAAATTGATTCTGTTTATGTCTCTAATTTTTGCCTAGACCGCCCTTTCGGGTTTTCAGCCCACCGAGACGCTCCTTTTTGCCTAAGCCGCCCTTTCGGGTTTTCAACTTAGCGAGATGTTCTTTTATTTCTTTAGGCAAAGTATTTCTTGACTGCGTCAGCATTTATGGGACGTGGGAACTCCTCGCCATCCATAGTTTCAAGAATCAATACACCACCAGAGAAGGCTTTCTTGACAACATACGAGCCTTTGAAATTGGGAGTCCACTTGCCCCTAGAATCAGTGTTAAAAGACATGATCTTCCTGAGCACGAGGTCACCTTCTCTAAATTCACGAGGTTTGACCTTTTTATCAAATGCTTTCTTCATTCTTTTCTGATATAACTGCCCATGACATAAAGCTGTCATTCTCTTCTCTTTAATCAAATTCAATTGGTCAAACCTGTTCTGGACCCATTCAGCCTCGGGTAACTTGGCTTCCATTATTACACGCAACGAAGGAATATCTACCTCAACAGGGAGTACAGCTTCCATTCCATATACCAGGGAGAACGGAGTTGCTTCTGTTGAAGTGCAGACATATGTTCGATATCCATGCAGAGCAAAGGGGAGCATTTCATGCCAATCCTTATAAGTAACAACCATTTTCTGGATAATTCTCTTAATATTCTTATTAGCATCTTCAACAACTCCATTCATCTTTGGCCTGTATGGAGATGAATAATGATGGACAATCTTGAATTCTTCACACAGTTCTGTCATCATCTTGTTGTTCAAATTCGAGCCATTGTCAGTGATGATTCTACTCGGCACACCATACCAGCATATAGGATTGTTTTTGATGAAACTCACAACCACCTGCTTGGTAACATTGGCATAATAAGTAGCCTCTACCCATTTGGTAAAGTAGTCAATTGCTACCAAGATGAAACGGTGTCCATTCGAAGCTTTGGGTTCTATCATCCCGATCATGTCAATACCCCACATAGAGAAAGGCCACGGGGAGGAAATCACATTGAGAAGTGTCAGAGGCACATGGACCTTATCCGCATAAATCTGGCATTTATGGCACTTCTTTGCAAATTTGTAACAGTCAGACTCCATTGTTAACCAATAGTAACCTGCCCTTAGAATCTTTTTAGCCATCGAATATCCATTAGCATGAGTGCCAAATGAACCTTCATGAATCTCATGCATCAACATGTCTGCTTCGTGTCTATCCACGCATCTGAGCAAGACCATGTCATAATTTCTCTTGTACAACACATTTTCATTGAGGAAGAAACTGCCTGCCAATCTTCTCAGTGTCTTTCTATCTTTCCTCGACGCACCAATCGGGTATTCCTGAGTCTGAAGAAAATGCTGGATGTCATAATACCAAGGTTTTTCATCTGCTACCTCCTCTGTCGTAAACACATGAGTGGGCCTATCCAGCTGTCGAACTGTAATACGGGGTATATCATTCTAAGTATTCACTTGCTACATGGAAGCCAGAGTTTCCAGAGCATCCGCCATTTGATTTTCATCTCTAGGGATGTGATGGAATTCAACTTTATTGAATAAAGGTAGTAATCTTCTTGCATAATCTTTGTAAGGGATCAAGCCAGGGTGACGAGTGTCCCATTCTCCTTTAATCTGATTTATTACCAAAGCTGAATCACCATACACATCAAGAATTTTGATTCTGAGATCAATAGCTTCTTTAAGACCCATGATGCAAGCCTCATATTCTGCCATATTATTAGTGCAATCAAATGTTAGCCTCGCAGTAAAAGGAATGTGCGATCCATGAGGAGTGACGATCACAACACCAATTCCTTTACCATAAGCATTCACCGCTCCATCAAAAATCATACTCCAACGAGATTCAGGGTCAGGGCCTTCCTCAGGAAATGGTTCATCACAATCTTTCACTTTCAGGAACATCACATCCTCATCGGGGAATTCATATTCTGCAAACTGATGATCTTCCACCAGCTGGTGAGCAAGGTAATTTGCCAACACACTAATTTTGATAGCTTTTTGAGTGTGGTACTCAATATCATATTCAGATAACAACATCTGTCAGCGGGCAATTCTCCCAGTAAGAGCAGGCTTCTCAAAAATATACTTGATTGGATCCATTTTGGAGATCAACCAAGTGGTATGATTCAACATATACTGCCGCAAAAACTTTGCCGCCCAGGCCAAAGCACAACACGTTTTTTCTAGCATGGAATACCGCGACTCACAATCAGTGAACTTTTTGCTGAGATAATAAATGGCGAACTCTTTCTTCCCCGTTTCATCCTGTTGTCCCAGAATACAACCCATGGATTTATCTAACACTGTTAGATACATAATCAACGGTCTTCCTTCTATAGGAGGGAGCAAGATAGGAGGTTCAAGCAGATACTCTTTAATACTCTCAAATGCCCTTTGGCAGTCATCCGTTCACACATAACCTTGATATTTCTTTAACAACTTAAAGATCGGTTCACCCTTTGCAGTCATGTGGGAAATAAATCTGGAAATATAATTCAAACGCCCGAGGAAACCCCTGACTTGCTTTTCAGTTCTTGGTGCTGGCATTTCTTGAATTGCTTTGACTTTATCAGGGCCAACTTCAATTCCTTTCTGGCTAACAATAAAACCCAACAATTTCCCTGATCTAACTCCGAAGGTGCATTTATTTGGATTCAAGCGGAGACGATACTTCCTCAAACGCTGAAACAACTTCAACAAATCTTTTATATGCCCTTCTTCAGTTTGGGATTTTGAAATCATATCATCAACATATACTTTAATTTCCTTGTGCATCAGATCATGGAATAGGGTTGTCATAGCCCTATGGTACGTTGCACCAGTGTTTTTCAACCCAAAGGGCATCACTCTGTAATAGAATGTTCCCTAGGGTGTGATAAACGTTGTTTTTTCCATGTCCTCTAGAGCCATTCTTATTTGATTATACCCGGAAAATCCGTCCATGAACGAGAATACCTTGAATTTTGCTATGCTGTCCACTAACATGTCAATGTGAGGCAATGGAAAATCATCTTTTGGACTATCTTTATTTAGATCTCTGTAATCTACGCATATGCGGACTTTTCCGTCTTTTTTCGGTACTGGGACAATATTGGAAATCCATTGAGGATACACTGACGTCACAAGAAAACCAGCATTAATCTGCTTTAGAACCTCCTCTTTGATCTTTACTGCCATATCTGGGTGAGTTCTTCTCAACTTTTGTTTAACTGGCGGACACTCTGGCTTCAACGGTAAATGATGCTCAACAATGTCTGTATCTAGACCAGGCATATCTTGATAATACCAAGCAAAAATATCCACATACTCTTTCAATAGCTCAATCAACCCGCTCTTCACATCAGGATGCAACGATGCTCCAATCTTAACTTCCTTCGGATATTCTTCTGAACCCAAATTAATCACTTCCAAAGGCTCTTTATATGGATGAATGGTATTTTCCTCGTGCTCAAGCAACCGTGAGACCTCTTCTGGAATCTCATCATAATCTTCTTCTTCGGCCCCAAACACAGGACAATCAAAGTTGGGAGAGGGTGCAGGGTCATTGTATTCAACGGGTTTTTTAATTAATCTACACATATGATTTATGATTGCTTTTAGAAACTGACACATATAACAAGTGATCATGCAGATTAATTTCCAGTTATTATTTATTTTGAAAGGTTTTTTTATTTGATTACCACTTCCCAAGAAAAAGCAAAAAATAAAGACATATTTTTGGAAGCAAAGACAACTTTTATTAATGATCTTAAAATCAAAGCAAACAGATAATCCCATACAATACTTTCACCTTGGGCAGAGTGAAAGCTTTTCAACAGAAAGAAACAGATTAACAAAAGAAATTACTTTGAAATATGTATGCAAGAAGGAACACCAATGGTGACCCAGTTCTGAACTCGGACTCCATGCGTCACATAATTCGGTACTTCCTACTCTGCTTTATCCTTTTCAACAACATTAATTCCAGAACCAAATTGGATGGAGGTAGCCTCCGCTGCGGAAAACATCATGATAACCGTTCACAGAAGACCTTGACTTCAAACTTTCACTTTTGCCATTCTTCGAAGAGAAACCCAAACCAGTTCTGTTCTTATTCACAGATGGATCCACCAGTCGTCCCCAAACTACATTATGACCATTGCGCACAACCTGCTACGCATCCTTCAGCGAAACCAAAGAATTCGCGTTCCTCCTGATGTTGTCAATAGATAGGGCTTGGAACTGGGTTCCAACAATAGCTTCATCCGCTTCTACAATACTAAAAGAGGATAGATGGGATATCAACAACGCCTGCTCCCCATTTATGATCACCACCTTCCCTTCGCGCACAAACTTTAACTTTTGATGCAGAGTTGAAGTGACAGCCCCTGCTTCGTGTATCCATGGCCGTCTAAGTAAACAACAATATGCGGGAATAATGTCCATGACCTGGAAGGTTATCAAGAACAAATGTGGTCCTATATGGATGGGCAAATCCACTTCACCGATGACAGATTTCCTCGACCCATCAAAATCCTTCACAATGATGCCACTCGGGCGCATAGGTGCCTCTTGATACTTTAACTTCATGAGGGTACTCCTCGGTATGGCATTCAGTGCAGATCCGTTATCAATTAGCACATTGGACAACGAATCATTCTTGCAGTTCATAGATATGTGGAGGGCCAGGTTGTGATTCCTCCCTTCATCTGGTAACTCATCATCGCAGAAACTCAAGTTGTTACACGACGTAATGTTTCCAATTACGCTGCTGAATTGATCTAATGGCATGTCATTCTCCATAAAAGCTTGGTCTAGTACTCTCATCAATGATTCTCTATGAGCAGAGGAATTCATGAATAAAGCTAGGATGGATATCTTTGAAGGAGTCTGCAATAGCTGATCTACAATTTTGTAATCGCTCATCTTAATTATCTTCAAGATATCATCCACTTCTTTCTCCAATGTAGCTCCACTAGTCTCTCCCGCAGCCTTCTTAGGCTCATCATTCTCAACATTTTTCTTTCCAGTAACAACATCTCTTCGAATAACCAGCACAAACACACGACCGCTATGGGTCACCCTGCTATTATCAGCTATATTTCCAATATCTGGCATTGGCTGGATGGGAATCTCCACCCCATCTTCTAAGATTGTGGCGTTGTATTTGTAAGGCACAACCGTATCTAATTCATAGGGAACAGGACCTGGCAGACTAATTACCAATGGGGTAACAGCTGGTTTGCTATGGTACTCCACTTCAAGATGAGCGGGTGCACCAAAACAAGGTACAATGACATTCACCCCTTCCTCAACACAATCAGCCATCAAAAAGTCATTTCCGGCAAACAAATCTTCGTCTGAAGAGAAATACTCATCTGCGGAGGCATACTCTTCCTCTGACTCCTCTTCCATCAAACAAACTTCAACCATATCAATCTCGTGATAATCATCTCTCTGACCTGTGATCTTAATAGTTCCATTGTCTAACAGCAACTAAACACCTTCCCTCACAATAGAACATCCTCGGGGGTCTTGACAGCAAACTATGCACGATCCATATTGGTGTTCCACCTGACCAGCAGTACAGAAGAAGGTAGAATGCAACTGCACGAGATCCTCATTCAAATGATCCACATCAAAAATTCTAAATTCACCCAGACATCCAGAAACCATATTCACTTCCTCTTCATATTCTGCCCTAGGCCTGATTATATGGATTAAACCCTCATCCATCATCTCCTGTAAATCAGCCTTTATCTTCTCGCAACCCTGTATGTTTGTACTGCAAATAGCACAACCAGTGTGGTCATGCGTATAATAACTGAGTTCATAGAGGTCTGCGTGCATCTTCACCAAATCTCCTCTAACCAGATTAATGTCAAAAATCCGGAAGTCACCTGGACAACCGGCCACCATATTTACAGCATTCACTCCCCCGTGCTTGGGTAGAGGATTGTCTTTCACATTAGGTCCCACGTCTTTGAAAGATAAAATTCTAGACTTCACCAACCTTTGCACTTCAGTCCTCAAAGGATAACAATTCCCAATATTATGCCCTGGTGCTCCCTGATGAAAGGCACACGTCTGGTCTGCTTTATAATACCAAGGCAATGGTGATGGTACAGCTGGAGGTGGTCGTGTCTGGACCAACTTCTTATGAATCAATGCTGGTAGTAGCTCTGCATAGCTCATGGGAATAGGGTCATAGTCCTCCCTTCTATGATTATACCCTTGATTCCCCTGCTGGGACGGTCTCTGATAAGCAACGACAGTCGGAGCGACATTCATGACAAGAGTAACTGAGGCGACTTGCTGATGACGCTGATAATTCTTTCTAGGAGATTTTACCCTTATCTCTTGCATAATAACATTTGTATCCCCCTCTTTCTTCTTGGTAAACCCATAAGCTTGCTTTTTCACACCTCCAGATCCTTCACCCTTTGTCAAACGACCTTCTCTTACTGCCTCTTCTAGACGGACACCCATTCCTACCATATTTATAAAATCACTTGGGGCACTTGCTACCATTCTTTCGTAGTAGAAAGCGCCTAGCGTCTCCAGAAATTTTTTAGTCATTTCTTTCTCTTCCATGGGAGGAATCACTTGTACAGCCACTTCGCGCCATCTCTGCGCATACTCTTTGAACGATTCTCTGTCTTTCTAAACCCTGGCCCTAAGCTGGTCACGGTCAGGCGCCATGTCCACATTGTACTTGTATTATTTAATGAATGCTTCTCCCAAATCATTAAAAGTATGGATGTTGGCGCTGTCCAAACTCATATACCATTTCAATGCTGCGCCGGTCAGACTATCCTGAAAAAAGTGAATCAGCAGACACTGATTATCAGTGTGAGTATACATTCTTCTTACATACATCACCAAATGAGCACGAGGGTAAGTGTTGCCCTTGTACTTCTCAAACTCCGGGAACTTGAACTTAGCAGACACTTTAACATTCGGGACCAAACACAACTCATTCACATTCTGCCCAAATAACTCTTTTCCCCTAAAAGCCTTCATCTCTCTTTGCATTCTATCAAACTGCTCTTGGAAATCATCCATTATGTCATAAAGACCCAAGTCTTCACTCGGCGGAGGGAAAGGACGTCACATATCTTTATTAACAAACGGAACCAAATTCCCCGAAGGAGGTGCAGCAGGAACAGTATGCACCACAGGAGGTGCAGGAGTAACAACATTTTGAACCACTGGAGCATCTTGAGGGCCAATATTGAAACCTTTAGGTGCGAAATTTTATGGCATTCCCCACGGATAACCCTGAGGCATATGGTTTTGAACAACAGCCGGAGTAACGGATACAGGAACATTCGGAACTTCAGCATTTTCCCTCGTTGGTTGAGGTTGAACACTCGGTGGCTGATTTTGAGCAACCACCAAAGCTTCCATCAGAGTAGTAAAGTTGGCCAAGCCAGCCTTCAATAAAGAATCTTCTTCGTGCAGCTCGCGATTCTCCTGTTCTAAGTTGTCCATCTTCTTTTTGAAATTAGCCTGAGTGTTGTAGTGATGAGTCAGCTTGCTGAATGAAGTAAAGAAGTTGGGTAAGACACCTGGATATGCATAACAAATGCAAGAAATATGTACAATATGATGCATGATATGTGTTGTACCCCAAAATTTGCCCTCCCTTTCTTCAGGAAACCATCTTGGATTTTCAAGGTCCCTCTGAAACAAATCCAAGTCCTGAGTTATCCTTTTGCCCAAGCAAGCCACTTACAAGAGTAAGATGATCTCACGAACTCCAAAAACAACGCTTTTATCTTGAGAAAAAAAAATCAAATTCTAAGTACTTAGAACGTTTCTCTAAAATGAGTGTTTAAGGAAGAAATCAGCGCTTCAGAACTTCTGGACCCATTCCAGATTTAAACGGTCAGAAGTTGCAAGCTTGGCTCAGCGTGGTCAGAAGTTGGCTTTTCAGCAGCTACATCAGTTCAATCAGAAGTTGTAAACATGGTTCAGTATGTAAGCCTCAAACAGAACATGCCCCTTTAGCAGTTACACAAAAACAGTCAGAATTTGCTAAAGGAATGCAAGAGAAGCATGGAAGTCTGAAGGCTCCTTCAGAACAGGTTGAAATCAGAAGATGAAAGATCAGAAGAGTGGGTGTTACACTGATATAGAATCTCTAAGCCCAGGAGGTCCAGAAGTAAATCCAGGGAACGTATCAGAAAACCAGGAGAATCTCCAGAGCTTACTAAGACAACAGGAAGCCAAGGCCAGAGCATGGTTTACATTGCTGATTCAACGTTGGTTTCCATTACCAGAATATTGATGTTGATAGGTCTTGTCACCATTTAATGCCCATTAATGCTTCCAACCACTCCTGAACATTCACGTGTGGCTTGGAAAACGCTTTTGTGCAGATTCTGGCATGGGTCTACGCGCCACCGCCCACTTCAGAGGTCACTTCTCCCCAATCTACGCCTGCTGCTGCAGCCTAGGCTGAAAGCTATCTGTTATCACAACTTCCCAGGAATTTCTGTCAAAGAACAAATTCAAACTCTGTTGGCGCTTTAAATGTTCAAGGCATCCACAAGAACTTTGCCTATAAATAGAGAGTCTTCACCACTGCAAAAGGCGTTCAAGAAAAGAAACAGAAATTGCTAAGTGAGAAACATAACTCTTAGCAACATAGCGTTCTGAAACTCTGCCAAAACCTCCAGTTTTGTTTCACAACTTTGAGTTTCTCACCTTCAAACTTCATCAAATATCCAGTTTTCTCTGTGAACCAAAAACACCATTTCCAAACTTCTGACCCTACATACGTATACGCCTTTACCAGCCCTTTCAAAGAAAATCTGTCCAGAACACCACCAGAGCCAAAAGCTAACTTTCACCCACCAACTTTTCCAACAGTCAGGTAAGCACCTGCTGACCCTCATCACGCTGTTAAGCATCATAAGTTGCGCATACTCAAATGAACATAATGTAAATATCATGTTGTTGCTGTTTATGTTCTGAGGATTTTCATACCTCAGAACATTCTGAGCCAGTATAGGACTTGCCTGTGACCTTGTTGGTTCTGACCTCTGAAACATTTTTGTATTTGCTGGATCTGTTCCAAATATGTTTCCTGTTTTATGGAGTAACAACAGAATTGTAGATGTTCTGATTAGTACATGGAAAAGCCAAGTGATGACTTTGACGTTAGCACATCTGAAGCCTGTTTCGCTGTCAATGATATCAGAACCTCTGAGAGTTATTTCCTTTTCAGCAGTATCAGAACTTCTGGTTTCTCCACTAACAAACTTCTGTCTTGCAGCGCAGGGGAATCAGAACTTCTAATTTCCCCACTAACAAGGTTCTGTTTTGCAGGTGCCAGAGTCAGAAGTTCTGACTCATACAGTTTAACCAAGAGGTTGATCATCTGGCAGCGGATCTGAGTCAGAACTTCTGATGACCTCCCAGCAGCGCGCGGACTCCCTCTCTCTCTCTCTATATCTTGTTTTTGCTATTTTCTTTTTTGTCTATTTTTCTCGTTGAACCCCCCATGTACAAATGTGTATCCCCCTCCCCTAATTGTTGTAATAGCGTAGGATTTTATATTTCTGCTTCTTATTACTAGTAATTAGGACATGTATGGCAAGATAAAATCAATGAAATAGAAAAACCTAATTCAAAGAAAAAACTCTTGTATGCAATAAAACACACTCGCACACTAAACACCCCTAGGGTTACATCCACTTGTTGCTTTTCAAAATTAGGCCATATTGCATGTTAGGTCTCTTTAAGCAAAACAAACACAAATCAAATGATCATAGTCCCTCGATGACGCTTTCAAAAAGTTGCCTAAACAAATGATCAAGTCCCTTAAGAAAAATTGCCCAAAGATACTTGACACCATTGCAATTATGGTCTAAACGATGACCCGCACCCGTCCCTTTCACATCCTAACATGAGATTGTCCACCAAATACAATGGTGGAACAAACTTGTTAAAAGGGTTAAAACATAGCAATAAACTTTGAGAAATTTAGGAGTAGATAACTTCTTAGTTACTTGAATCAAACTTGCAAAAACAAAACACTTGCCTATTTTCTAAAAACCACACCTCACAACACTTTCAAAACAATTTTCAAAAACAAATGAAAACCTTTTAAAAAGACATACATCTTTGTATACATCCCAACATGGATCATTACAAAGGTTGCCACCACATTGTCTTCTTTTCAAAACATTTTCAAACCCACACACACACAAGCACCATTTCAAACGATTGAAAACCAAGGCAAGTTGATCTAAGCAAGTACCTAAGAGCCCATGGATAACCATGGATAGAAAGGGTGCTAATACCTTCCCTTTCTATAATCTACTCCCCGAACCCAAGAAAAATCTCAAAGGTTTTTGCTGTGCTTTTTGAACCTTTCCTTAGGATAAAATAAAAAGTCGGTGGCGACTCTTGCTCAACCGAAACATTTGCGAATACAAACGCAAAACTCATAGTCAGTTCTCCCGCCGTATCACAAAACTGGAGACTCTGCTGGGGATTCATTTTAAAAGTGGAGTAACCTTAGGGCTTAGATCACCCTCTTGCATGACTAATTGTTTGAATTGATTGCTTTATATTTTGGCTCTATTGTTTGGGTTTGCAATCCTCCACCCGGATTTTGGGAAACATTCATAGATAGCAATACGTTGTGGAAACTGTGCGGGGTATACCGACACGGTCGAAGCAATAGCTATATTAGTGCGACATATTTGTGAGTACCGGTAACCCTTGAGTTCAATCAAGGAGAGTACGGGGCCGCTGATCGATGTCACTAAGCACTAATGACCTAGAACCTTACTTGACCATCTTGGCCTTTTATTAGGGGTAGTGAGATGACCGGCTTTGGTGCAGTCCGAAGTTGGTAGATACTCGATACTACACTCATTGAGGGTTATTTTCTTGGAATATTTTGGTCGCTAGTTAAGTGGCTAAACCAAAACAATGAACAATGAAAACAATCCAATGATATTGAGCTCCTTAGAACCCGATTACTATTTATAGGACAGGTTTTTAAGCCAACTACACTCAAGAGGGTACTTACCTATGAAACCCCATGCAAGCCTGAAACTAGGGTTTGGTGTGAATTTCTTGTACATATGTTTTGTGCATACATCATAAACATCATGAAGCATCATATGCATTCACTAACCATTTCAAGGGTTTGGATCTTCATCTTTGTTCTTGTTTTGTAGGTCATGGAAATTCCTCGCAGAAAAACCATCCAAGTCAACCTTGTGAGAATCTCTCCTCAACTCAAGGAGCCCACCTCAAGAATTCCGGAAAACTCATCCTTCAGTGAAAGACATGGTAGACTGCTCAGCTTAGTCAACACCAACATTGAAGAAGACATGATGAAAGTGCTATTTCAGTTCTTTGACCCTCTTCACCACTGTTTCACCTTCCCTGATTACCAGTTGGTGCCCACTTTGGAGGAGTTTTCTCAACTCCTGAGAATTCCTATCCTTAATCAACTACCCTTCAACGGTACGGAAAAGGAACCAAAGCCGGAAGATGTTGCTCGAGCATTACATCTCCAACCATCCGACATCAAGGGGCATTGGGAAACCAGAAGCGGCGTCAAAGGATTCTTAGCAAAATTCTTGTTTGAGAAAGCACAAGAGTGTTGGAACTCATTGAACCTACAAGCCTTTGAAGAGATTGTGGCACTCCTTATCTACGGGTTGGTCTTGTTCCCAAATCCTGACCAATTGGTAGATGTCAACGCCGTCAAAATCTTCTTATCCAGAAATCCAATACCAACATTGCTTGGGGACATCCTTCACTCATTTTACACACGAACAATGAGAAAGAGGGGTGTTCTCATGTGCTGTACTCCTCTCCTTGCAAGGTGGTTTATTTCGCACCTTCCACAATCTATCCTGAAGAATGACCAAGGCTCAAGGTGGTCCCAACGGTTGATGACTCTTACTCACTCTGATGTACATTGGTGTTCTCGGTCCAGAGAAAATGTCATCATCGTCGATCGTTGCGGAGAATTTCCTAATGTTCCTTTACTTGGAATTAGAGGAGGTATCACCTACAACCCTTGCCTAGCTTTGAGACAATTTGGATATGCACGGAGGGATGACCCTCATGACATGTTGATTCCTGACCTAGTTTTTGACTTCGACAACGATGCGCAAGGACTTCGCCAAAGATTCATCAGAGCTTGGGGAAAACTCAACAAGGTTGATAGCAAGACTCTAGGACACAAGAACTCCATCCCTCTTGAGCCTTATCTCAAGTGGGTACGAGCCCGAGCCCAAAGTCTGATGATGCCTTATCCTCATGTTCTCCCTGTGATTAAAGAGCTCGTCAAGGAAGGAGAGGTTCCCTACACCATCCTTCATCCAGACATGCCTACATCGTGGGAGGAAATGCAGAAGAGTTGGATTCAGCTCAAGGAAGAACAGAATACTTTTGAAGCTAACTTCTATGCCAGTGAGAAGAAGGTTCTAGAGCTTACCCGCCGACTCCATGAGCAAGAGGCCCTCAACACCTACATCGCACCAAAAAGGATGCGCAATGTCTTTTTGCCTTAAGAAGTTTATTTTGTAATATTTGGCCCATGGGGCATTTATGTACTAACAAATTTCTTCTTATTAATATGACGTGCGTTCTTCTTTGTCTGAAGCAATTTTGAATGTCCTAAATCCTTGAATGCATTGCATACATAAGCATACCATTCATCATGTGCATAAGCAGGTCTCATTCCGGGTTTCCTTATCTGTCTGCTGTTTATGTCAGTAGGATGGATCTCGAGCAAACAGTCAAAGACCTACAAGCTCAAAACGCACAGTTCCAGCAACTCCTGATGACCTTGGCTAAGGGTCAGGAAGATATCAAGACTCAATTGGGGAACAAAGACCCAGTGAAAAAGAAGAAAAAGAGACTCAGGGTGGCTACTTTGGGGAGAAGATTTGACGGAGAAGCTCGGAGAGTGCTTGAATTTCCTCCTACTTCTGATGAAGGAACCAGCAAAGGAGGTGGAGCTGCGGTACCTTCCGAGTCTGATGCGGAAGAAGAAGAGGTCGAAGAGGATGAAGATTATACTGATCAACAATACCCTCCAGATGATGATAAATACAAAGGGCTAGAAGACAGGTTGGCCGCCATGGAGCTACAAAGAGTACCGGGTTTGGATTTTGAAGACTTGGGTTTGGTTGCCGGGATTGTGATTCCCCCAAAATTCAAAGTGCCAGTGTTTGTAAGGTATGATGGGCTGTCCTGTCCAAAAATGCATCTTAGGTCCTACGTGAGAAAGATTCAGCCCTATACGGCAGATAAAAACCTTTGGATTCATTTCTTTCAAGACAGCCTTTCTGGAGCTCAATTGGAGTGGTTTTATCAGCTAGAGGGAACCAGCGTTCGAAATTTGGAAGATTTGGCCACCGCTTTCTACAAACAATACCAATACAATTCTGACCTTGCCCCTACTCGTACCCAACTTCAGGGTATGTCGTTAGGAACAGGCGAAGGATTCAAAGAGTATGCACAAAAATGGAGGGATTTGGCTGGCAGGGTGCAACCTCCTTTAACCGATCGTGAGCTTGTTGATATGTTTTTAGGGACCCTATCTGGGCCATTTTTCAATCATCTGATTGGTAATTCTTCCGCGGGGTTTACCGATTTGATCTTAACGAGCGAAAGAATAGAAGCTGGCATCAAGTCAGGAAAGATTCAGAAGGGTGTTGCTGCAAGTACTGAGAAGAGGCCTTTTAAGAAGGAAGCAAGTGCCGTCTATGGTCCTAGAAGACAAGTCAAGCCAGAAAGTCGCCAAGCCGTCAATGCTTTGGTCATTTCCAAACCTGTTGCTGCTCCTCAGCAATACAATCAACAAAGAGGTGAAAGGCCCAAGAGGCAGTATACTCGGCTGAGTATGACCTTATCACAAATTTTACCCCAACTGTTATCAACCAACTTGGTGACCATCAAAGAAGCTCCTAAAGTCGTGAATACTGCATCTCCTAAGTATAACCCAAATGCCCGTTGTGCTTATCATTCTGATAGCCCCGGGCATACTACTGATGATTGCTGGGCCTTGAGAAACAAAGTGCAAGATCTTATCGACGCGAAGGAAATTCAGTTTGAAGCGCCTGAGAGGCCGAATGTTGTAACAGCTCCTATGCCCCAACATAGAGTAAATGCCATTGAGGAAGAGTTGTATGCTGTTTCAGTGAATGATGTTGCTACCCCTCTATTGACTGTCAAGAGGAACTTACTACTAGCCGGTTTATTTCCAGGTTGTAGCAAGGGTTGTCTCCTATGTGCTGTTATCCTTACCGGTTGTCCGCTGCTGAAATCAGGCATCCAAGGCCTGATGGATAGCAAGGAAATTCTGTTCAAGAAAACTGCTGTTCCGTTTGTTTCCGTTAAAGAAATATCTGTTGTCACCATTTACAATCCTACCAAAGCTCCCCCGAGGAAACTAGTCCAAATTATGTCTGTTGCACCCATTACTATTACTGTTCCGGGGCCTCTCCCCTATGAGTCTGATAAAGAGGTCCCATGGCATTATGGGGCCGATGTGTATGTGCTTGGGGTGAAGCAGGAGTTCAACACCAATACTAGTATCAGTAACATCACTGGTCCCGCCAAGATTACCCGCAGTGGAAGGCTCTTCTCGCCTGACATTGCACCGCCAGTTATCCGAAAACCTCTCACCATCACACCCGCAAGTGTGTATGTTCCAATTCAAGTTCCTGTGTCTACTACTGCCGCCGAGTCCTCTAATACTCGGGGCAAAGAAGTTGCTACCGATTTGTCTGCCAGGACGGAGGCACCAAAAAAGACTGCTGTGGAAGCCTCCCAACAAGAAATGGAGGAAATCCTTAAAATCATCAAAAGGAGTGACTTTAACGTTGTTGAACAGTTGGGGCATACTCCCTCTAAAATCTCTATGCTATCATTGCTGCTATACTCAGAGGCCCATGCAAAAGCCCTGATTTCATTTCTGAAAACGGCCCACGTGCCGCAAGAGACCTCCGCGGATCAATTCACTGACTGTGTGGCTAATTTGACAGCTGACAATGGCTTGGGGTTCTCGGACGCCGACCTTACCGCCAAAGGGAAAAATCACAATGATGCCCTGCACGTCTCTATAGAGTGCAGGGGCACTACTCTCGCACACGTGTTGGTGGATACCGGTTCTTCCCTGAATGTCTTGCCCAAGAAGGCATTGGATCGCTTGGATTGTGAGGGTCTGGAGTTGAAACCTAGTAACATCATTGTTAGAGCATTCAACGGTTCTAAGAGGATGGTGCGCGGTGAGGTAAACATTCCTATTCGTGTGGGTTCCCAAGTTTTCGACTCAACGTTCTATGTAATGGACATTCGTCCATCTTACTCCTGCTTATTGGGTCGACCCTGGATTCACAAGGCTGGGGCAGTAACATCCACTCTACACCAAAAGCTCAAATACCCTGTCAAAAAGAAGATTGTTACTGTGCAGGGTGAGGAGGAATACATGGTTAGTCACTTGAATTCATTTCGGTATATCGAGATGGACGGGGAGTTTATTGAAACCCCCTTTCAACATTTTGAGGAAGTACCTCCAACGTTGGCATCGGCTGAGGCAGTGGTTGAAGAAGACTTTCCGTTGAAGATGGCATCCTTGAAGGATGCCCGGGCTGTAATCGAGAAAGGCAATTGTGCAAACTGGGGTCAGCTTCCTGACTTCACTCAAAAGAACGACAAGTTTGGACTGGGCTTTACTGCAGAGGCTCAGGGGGTTGTGCGCAAGGAAAAGATCAGAAAGGCTCCAGTGTTTATCACCAGTCCAAGGGTGAATGTTATTGAGGAGGACGTAGAGGAAGCAGAATTTGACAGTTGGATCTATCCAACCACCAGCAACGGACCAAGCAACTGGACGGTAAAGGATTTTACACCTATCACATTTGTCACGCAGTAATTAATTCTTTTGATTTCCAATTTGTAACAAACAATATGTTAAAACTTTATTGGCTCGGTGTCCTACCCGGGGCATCGTAGCTCCATTTGTGAGGGCTTTTTTGTATAACATTTCCATATATCATCAATCAAAACATTGGACGTTTGTTGCATTTCAAATCTTGTGCTCTTTTTCTCTCTGTGTTATATATTTCAAAACAACTATATTTACACACACTCACTTATACAGGTTTCAATCCAATCTGGATCTCACTGGTAACAGCTCTGCTACCGCCATTTATGACTTCGAGAATCCGATCAACTTGGCCGAAGACGAAGGTGAAGATGATTGCGAAGTGCCTGGTGAACTCGCAAGACTGCTACTCCAGGAAGAGAGGGCTATTCAACCACATGAAGAGCCGGTGGAAACAATTAACCTGGGTACGGAGACAGATAGGAAAGAGGTCAAGATTGGGGCTAATCTAGAGCTCAGCGTGAAGCAACGATTGATCCAGATGCTACATGATTACATGGAGGTCTTTGCTTGGTCATACGAGGATATGCCTGGTTTGGATGCCGACATTGTAGTTCATCACCTGCCAACTAAGGAAGACTGCCCTCCGGTAAAGCAAAAGGTCCGCCGTATGCGTCCAGAGATGTCCGAAAAGATCAAAGCCGAGGTTATGAAGCAATTCGATGCCGGGTTTCTAGCAGTAACCTCTTACCCTCAGTGGGTTGCCAATGTGGTGCCAGTGCCGAAGAAGGACGGTAAAGTCAGAATGTGTGTCGACTACAGGGATTTGAACAAGGCCAACCCCAAAGATGATTTCCCTCTGCCTCACATCGACGTTCTTGTTGACAATACTGCTCAACACAAGGTTTTCTCCTTCATGGATGGTTTTTCAGGGTATAATCAGATCAAGATGGCTCCAGAGGATATGGAGAAGACTACCTTTGTGACTCAGTGGGGAACCTTCTGTTACAAGGTCATGCCATTTGGATTGAAAAATGCTGGGGCAACCTATCAACGTGCCATGGTTGCTTTATTTCATGATATGATCCATCATGAGATTGAGGTATATGTTGATGACATGATTGCAAGGTCTCAAACTGAGGAGGAGCACCTTGATCATCTGAGGAAGCTATTCGACCGACTGAAGTTATATAAGCCGAGGTTGAATCCCAACAAATGCACCTTTGGGGTGAGGTCCGGAAAATTGCTAGGTTTCATTGTAAGTGATAAAGGTATTCAGGTGGACCCTGCCAAGGTAAAAGCCATACAAGAGATGCCAACTCCAAAGACAAAGAAAGAAGTCAGAGGCTTCTTAGGTTGACTGAATTACATTGCCCGATTCATCTCACATCTGACTGCTACTTGTGAGCCAATCTTCAAATTACTGAAAAAAGATCAAGTAGTACGCTGGAACGATGAATGTCAGGCTGCCTTTGAAAAGATAAAGGAATATCTCCAAGAGCCACCCATTCTTATGCCACCAGTGGAAGGAAGACCTCTGATACTATATTTGACAGTACTTGACAATTCAATGGGGTGTGTGCTGGGACAGCATGACGAGTCCGGCCGAAAAGAGCACGCCATTTATTACTTGAGCAAAAAGTTTACCGACTGTGAGTCTCGTTACTCACTGCTTGAGAAAACTTGCTGCGCTCTAGTATGGGCTGCTCGCCGGCTGAGACAGTATATGCTGACTCACACTACTCTATTGATTTCAAAGATGGATCCCATCAAGTACATATTTGAAAAGCCTGCTCTGTCTGGGAGAATAGCAAGATGGCAAATGATCTTAACAGAATATGATATCCAGTATACAACTCAGAAAGCAATCAAAGGAAGTATACTGGCAGATCATTTGGCACACCAACCTGTGGACGATTACCAATCCTTGAACTTTGATTTTCCGGACGAAGACATCATGGTGGTAACTGACTGTGAAGTACCTGGACCGGATGAAGGACCTGAGGAAGGATCCCGATGGTCTATGCATTTTGACGGAGCCTCCAATGCTTTGGGTAACGGTGTCGACGCTGTAATCATATCTCCCAAAGGAACTCATACTCCACTCACCGCCCGATTGTGTTTCAACTGCACCAACAACATGGCAGAATATGAGGCATGTATCATGGGTCTACAAGATGCAATCGACTTAAGGATCAAATTTCTGAGTGTCTTCGGAGATTCCGCTCTCGTGATCAATCAGATCAAAGGCGAGTGGGATACGAAACACCCAAATCTTATTCCTTACAAGGAGTATGTGTCAACCTTGCTTCCCCACTTTGAAGAGATAACTTTTGAGCATTTCCTAAGAGAGGAGAATCAGCTAGCGGACACACTAGCTACGATGTCTTCAATGTTCAAAGTTAAATGGGACAATGAGGCTCCCCGGATCATTATCTGGAAGTTGGACGAACCGGCATACTGCTGCGACCTCGAGGCCGAGAAGGCAACTGAAAAACCCTGGTATCATGAGGTGAAGAGGTACTTGGAAGCTCAGGAATATCCTGAAGGTACATCTGTCAATGACAAAAAGTTCATGAGGAGGTTTGCGGCAAAATTCTTCCTCAGCAACGGCATCCTCTACAAACGGAATCATGATTCAACTCTACTACGTTGTGTGGATAAGGCTGAAGCAAAGAAAATCATGATAGAACTTCATGAAGGTACATTCGGAACACATTCCAGTGGACACACCATGGCAAAGAAAATCCTTAGGGCAGGATATTTCTGGTCCACCATGGAAGCCGATTGTTACCAACACTCTCGAACTTGTCACAAATTCCAGATCTATGCTGACAAGGTGCATATTCCTCCCGTTCCTCTGAACGTCCTGACGGCACCTTGGCCTTTTGTAATGTGGGGCATTGATATGATCGGTGAGATCTGACCGACGGCATCCAATAGGCATCGCTTCATCTTGGTGGCGATCGATTACTTCACGAAGTGGGTTGAGGCAGCTTCCTACGCAACGGTAACCAAGAGCGTCGTGGCACGTTTCATCCGGCATAATCTGATCTGTCGATACGGCATCCCAGAAAGAATCATTACAGACAATGGTACTAATCTCAATAACAAAATGATCACTGAACTCTGCGAACAATTCAAGATACAGCACCACAATTCTTCTCCCTACCGGCCGAAGATGAATGGGGCTGTAGAGGCAGCTAACAAGAATATCAAGAAAATTGTGCAGAAGATGACAGTGACCTATAAAGATTGGCACGAAATGTTACCATTTGCTCTTCATGGGTACCGTACCTCAGCAAGGACCTCAACCGGGGCAACTCCTTTCTCCTTGGTCTATGGCATGGAGGCAGTCTTGCCAATTGAAGTTCAGATACCCTCTCTACGGATAATGAAGGATGCAGACTTGAATGAAGATGACTGGATCCAGACTCGACTTGATCAATTAAACCTGATTGACGAGAAGAGGCTCACTGCTATCTGTCATGGTCAGACGTATCAAAAACGGATGATCAGGGCATTTAACAAGAAGGTCAGACCACAAGAGTATCAAGTTGGGGACCTGGTAATCAAACGCATCATTCTTCCTCAAAGTGATCCCCGGGGCAAATGGACCCCTACTTACGAAGGGCCATTTGTGGTTAAACATGTGTTCTCAGGAGGAGTCATGATCTTAACCACCATGGATGGCGACGACCTTCCTCACCCCGCCAATGCAGACATAGTAAAAAGATACTACGCATGAATAAAAGACCCGCTAGGTTGACATACCTAGGCAAAAATAAGGGCTTCCCGGCGAACCAAAAGGGTTCGGGCAAAAATAAGGGATGAAATGAAAAAATCTGTACACCCGGCAAGTCGAAAACCTGAAAAGGCGGCTTGGGCAAAAATGGGTATCCCGGTGGACTGAAAACCCGAAAGGGCGGTCCAGGCAAAAGTTAGGGATAAAGCGTAACACTATTTCTCATTGGATCACTTCACATCCGGAATTCGGCATCAACTATCTGGCTCAGATTTCGGCATCGACCAATCAGCTTCATCTTCAACTGGGCAGCAAAGCGATGAGACGCTGGGAGACATAAAGGCGATAGCAGAGTTGGAACCCAGTGGGATTGTTCACATAGCTGTTTTGTTTTCTTTTCAAAATTGTAAATTCTGTGATTATTCGGCGGCGTCCTCTTACTAGGATGTCAGCCTCTTGTACAAAAACGCCTATTCACAGGCAAAGTTCAAATCGATACAAATTCACTTGTCCATACAAGTTGCCATTGTTTTTCTTTTTTCTGTTTTGTCTTGCGAAGAACGTCCAATGTTCATTTTTGATATATGCATTTGACATTAAAATCGCTGGTTCATAAATATTTGCGTATGCAACAAAAGATTAATTACAGGTGACATCAGAAACAGGGGCAATGTGTAGTTGTCTGATGCAGTCTGGTTGCTTTGTCCGCCAAGGTACCAAGGTAGATTCGATTGAAGAATGTGACCAAATCATCTCAACTCCTCACAAAGTAAGACAAGATTCAGCAATGCTTTCCCCAAGCGGAGTTGGTCTCCCATAAGTCCTAAAAAGGCACAACATTCCCCGGCAGGTCTTAAAGCTTATCCCCAGTAGATTCTGGAAGCTTGTTCCCTTCAGAATACGGACGTCTCTTCGGAGCTTTATTCAGATTTATTCCTCACAAGGGCTTATAATTGGGTTATCCTCAGCTAATTGCCACGGAAGATCGCCCTCAACAAAGTTCTTTCAATACCCAGTGGAGTTTATCTTTGGTATCCCCAGCGGAGTTTATCTTTGGTATCCCCAGCGGAGTTTATCATCATTATCCCCAGCGGAATCCATCATTGAAGTCCTCAGCAGGCCTCTCATCCAAAACTTCAGCAAAGTATCTCTTCCACAGAGCAATTCCCCGGCCGATCGTCAAGGATTTATTTTCCTAAGACGAAAATACATTCATAAATATTTCACATTTTCATACATCCTGCTTACATACATGATAAAGTGCATACAACACTATCTCATGTTAAAACATCATGCATATCATACATCATGACATTGCATACAACTTATGTTTTGCCTTTTCAGGGAAAAAGACAATCCCAAAGATAACTACCTTCAACTGTCACTATTTCCAGATTCGATACCTGTATCTAGCCAGGGCATATCTGAGAGTGATCATTTCCAGACTCGATTCCTGTATCTAGCCAGGGCACGTCTGAAGAGTTCGAAGATTCGATTCCTGTATCCAGCCAGGGCACATCTATCAACTACAACATTTCCAGATTCGATTCCTGTATCCAGCCAGGGCATATCTGTTGACCACATTTCCAGACTCGATTCCTGTATCTAGCCAGGGCACGTCTGAAGAGTTCGAAGATTCGATTCCTGTATCCAGCCAGGGCACATCTATCAACTTCAACATTTCCAGATTCGATTCCTGTATCCATCCAGGGCATATTTGTTGACCACATTTCCAGACTCGATTCCTGTATCTAGCCAGGGCACGTCTGAAGAGTTCGAAGATTCGATTCCTGTATCCAGCCAGGGCACATCTATCAACTACAACATTTCCAGATTCGATTCCTGTATCCAGCCATGGCATATCTGTTGACCACATTTCCAGACTCGATTCCTGTATCTAGCCAGGGCACGTTTGAAGAGTTCAAAGATTCGATTCCTGTATCCAGCCAGGGCATATCTATTGACGACTATTTCCAGATTCGACTCCTGTATCCAGCCAGGGCACGTCTGTGAGCAACCGATTGTAGATTCGATACCTGTATCCAGCCAGGGCACACCTGTGTGATCCTCACTTCCAAATGGCATCTTTAAGCCCATTTCCGCATCCATTGCTTTGACGAGTGCTAATTTAAGGGCACTCTAGTGTCCAATCTCCTTTTACCTTCGAGTCACGAAAGGCAAGATTGCCAATCTAACTCTTCAGGTTCAAGAAGATTGAACAGGGGCAACTGTTGTACCCCAAAATTTGCCCTCCCTTTCTTCAGGAAACCATCTTGGATTTTCAAGGTCCCTCTGAAACAAATCCAAGTCCTGAGTTATCCTTTTGCCCAAGCAAGCCACTTACAAGAGCAAGATGATCTCACGAACTCCAAAAACAACGCTTTTATCTTGAGAAAAAAAATCAAATTCTAAGTACTTAGAACGTTTATCTAAAATGAGTGTTTAAGGAAGAAATCAGCGCTTCAGAACTTCTGGACCCATTCCAGATTTAAACGGTCAGAAGTTGCAAGCTTGGCTCAGCGTGGTCAGAAGTTGGCTTTTCAGCAGCTACATTAGTTCAATCAGAAGTTGTAAACATGGTTCAGTATGTAAGCCTCAAACAGAACATGCCCCTTCAGCAGTTACACAAAAACGGTCAGAATTTGCTAAAGGAATGCAAGAGAAGCAGGGAAGTCTGAAGGCTCCTTCAGAAAAGGTTGAAATCAGAAGATGAAAGATCAGAAGAGTGGGTGTTACACTGATACAGAATCTCTAAGCCCAGGAGGTCCAGAAGTAAATCCAGGGAACGTATCAGAAAACCAGGAGAATCTCCAGAGCTTACTAAGACAACAGGAAGCCAAGGCCAGAGCATGGTTTACACTGCTGATTCAACGTTGGTTTCCATTACCAGAATATTGATGTTGATAGGTCTTGTCACCATTTAATGCCCATTAATGCTTCCAACCACTCCTGAACATTCACGTGTGGCTTGGAAAACGCTTTTGTGCAGATTCTGGCATGGGTCTACGCGCCACCGCCCACTTCAGAGGTTACTTCTCCCCAATCTACGCCTGCTGCTGCAGCCTAGGCTGAAAGCTATCTGTTATCACAACTTCCCAGGAATTTCTGTCAAAGAACAAATTCAAACTCTGTTGGCGCTTTAAATGTTCAAGGCATCCACAAGAACTTTGCCTATAAATAGAGAGTCTTCACCACTGCAAAAGGCGTTCAAGAAAAGAAACAGAAATTGCTACGTGAGAAACATAACTCTTAGCAACATAGCGTTCTGAAACTCTGCCAAAACCTCCAGTTTTGTTTCACAACTTTGAGTTTCTCACCTTCAAACTTCATCAAATATCCAGTTTTCTCTGTGAACCAAAAACACCCTTTCCAAACTTCTGACCCTACATACGTATACGCCTTTACCAGCCCTTTCAAAGAAAATCTGTCCAGAACACCACCAGAGCCAAAAGCTAACTTTCACCCACCAACTTTTCCAACAGTCAGGTAAGCACCTGCTGACCCTCATCACGCTGTTAAGCATCATCAGTTGCGCATACTCAAATGAACATAATGTAAATATCATGTTGTTGCTGTTTATGTTCTGAGGCATTTCATACCTCAGATCGTTCTGAGCCAGTATAGGACTTGCCTGTGACCTTGTTGGTTCTGACCTCTGAAACATTTTTGTATTTGCTGGATCTGTTCCAAATATGTTTCATGTTTTGTGGAGTAACAACAGAATTGCAGATGTTCTGATTAGTACAGGGAAAAGCCAAGTGCTGACTTTGACGTTAGCACATCTGAAGCCTGTTTCGCTGTCAATGATATCAGAACCTCTGAGAGTTATTGCCTTTTCAGCAGTATCAGAACTTCTGGTTTCTCCACTAACAAACTTCTGTCTTGCAGCGCAGGGGAATCAGAACTTCTGATTTCCCCACTAACAAGGTTCTGTTTTGCAGGTGCCAGAGTCAGAAGTTCTGACTCATACAGTTTAACCAAGAGGTTGATCATCTGGCAGCGGATCTGAGTCAGAACTTCTGATGACCTCCCAGCAGCGCGCGAGCTCCCCCTCTCTCTCTCTATATCTTGTTTTTGCTATTTTCTTTTTTGTATATTTTTCTCGTTGAACCCCCCATGTACAAATGTGTATCCCCCTCCCCTAATTGTTGTAATAGCGTAGGATTTTATATTTCTACTTCTTATTACTAGTAATTAGGACATGTATGGCAAGATAAAATCAATGAAATAGAAAAACCTAATTCAAAGAAAAAACTCTTGTATGCAATAAAACAAACTCGCACACTAAACACCCCTAGGGTTACATCCACTTGTTGCCTTTCAAAATTAGGCCATATTGCATGTTAGGTCTCTTTGGGCAAAACAAACACAAATCAAATGATCATAGTCCCTCGATGACGCTTTCAAAAAGTTGCCTAAACAAATGATCAAGTCCCTTAAGAAAAATTGCCCAAAGATACTTGACACCATTGCAATTATGGTCTAAACGATGACCCGCACCCGTCCCTTTCACATCCTAACATGAGATTGTCCACCAAATACAATGGTGGAACAAACTTGTTAAAAGGGTTAAAACATAGCAATAAACTTTGAGAAATTTAGGAGTAGATAACTTCTTAGTTACTTGAATCAAACTTGCAAAAACAAAACACTTGCCTATTTTCTAAAAACCACAACTCACAACACTTTCAAAACAATTTTCAAAAACAAATGAAAACCTTTTAAAAATACATACATCTTTGTATACATCCCAACATGGATCATTACAAAGGTTGCCACCACATTGGCTTCTTTTCAAAACATTTTCAAACCCACACACACACAAGCACCATTTCAAACGATTGAAAACCAATGCAAGTTGATCTAAGCAAGTACCTAAGAGCCCATGGATAACCATGGATAGAAAGGGTGCTAATACCTTCCCTTTCTATAATCTACTCCCCGAACCCAAGAAAAATCTCAAAGGTTTTTGCTGTGCTTTTTGAACCTTTCCTTAGGATAAAATAAAAAGTCGGTGGCGACTCTTGCTCAACCGAAACATTTGCGAATACAAACGCAAAACTCATAGTCATTTCTCCCGCCGTATCACAATATGCAATGCACATGATTATTTTTACTTTATCATTTAATATTTCAAGGGATTTATGGTTTATAGACACATTGAAAACATCAAAGTAATAACGCTTTTGAAATACTAAATTTTTTTATATAACTTCAAAATGGATTACAAGTTTCAATGATCCCAAGTGCAATATGAAAATACAATCTAAAATCCTGAGAAGAGGAACTAATGGAGATCAATCTGTACGCTGGCGCTTCCCTGTGAGCCTGGCAATCTGAGCTCTCAACCTCTGGTTTTCTTCCACATGTCTGATGGTAACCTCCTTCCAATCATATGACGCAGGAAGTGAGTAATCAACACTTGTTTGAGGATTAGGAGAAAATAAATCCCATTGCCTCTCCATAGACTCCACTGCTCGACTCTCAAGGATCTCGATCAAATCATCTTTCTCCTTCAGGTCTGCTCTGTAGGAACTCTCTAAAGTCTAGAACTTGTTCTTCCAAGCATTCCTTTCCTGTTGCATCCTAACCAAAGCGATTTGCAGCTCTTCTAGATCATCTAATAAGGGAGGAGTGGTCTTCACAAACAAATCAGGCATGGGTGTCTCTGGAGTATACAATATCTTCAACAGAATGACTCTCGATTGGACCCACTGAAGATATGTGTAATGCGGTGGGAGAACTGACTTGAGGTTTTGTGTTTGTGTTTGCAAATGTTGCGGTTAGCAAGAGTCGCCACCGACTTTTCTTTTATCCAAAAGGAAAGGTAAAAAAGCACAGGAAAGACCTTTGAGATGTTTTCTTGAGTTCAGGGGATAGATTATGAAAAGGGAAGGTGCTATCACCCTTTTCATCCATGGTTTTCCATGGGCTCTTAGTTACTTGTTTAGATCAATTGCTTTGATTTGTTTGATATGGTGTTTGGTGTGATTTTGAAAGTATTTTGTAAAAGAGGCCATTGTTTAGGCAATCTTTGTAATGATTCTTGTTCGTAAGAATGTATACAAAGATGTTTGTCTTTTGAAAATGTTTTCAATGTTTTTGTGAGATGTTTTGAAATGTGTGTGTGTTTGTTTTTGAAAATAGCAAGGATTGTTTTGAAATAGAGAAAGTAACTTAGAAGCTATCTACCTACTCAAACGTCTTTCTTGTGCATTTTTTATTCCTTTGACATTGTTGACTTACCATTGATTTGGTAAGAAACCCTATCTTTGGATGTAAACGGGAAGGGCGTGGGTCATCGTATAATCATGATAGCAATGCTGCCAAGTATCTTAGCATTTTTGAGGGACCAAGATCATTTTGTTTTAGGCAACCTTTGAATAGCGTCATCGAGGGACTATGATCTTTTATTTGTTTTGCCAAGATACTTCGCGTGCGTAACATGGCCATTTTAATTTAGGCAACCAAGTGGGGGAAACCCTAAGGGTGCTTGTGTGCAAAGTGTGTCATGTTCATGCTTTTGTCTTGCATTTAGGGTTTTCTATTTGTTTTGTTTTTGTTTTTGTCATGCAAACCCTAATTTACTAATCATGGTATAAAAGCGATAAATTGCGTAAAATAAACTAAGCTATTACAACAATTTTTATGGGGGGGGGGGGGGGGGGGGGGGATACAAGTTTGAATGGGGATTTGCACAAATATAAAGCTAAATATATTTATTACAACCAAATCGAATATTGCACGAATTAAATAAATAAAGTACAAATATTTAAAATGCAATGCAATGTTTATATTAAAAAAAATGTTTTGTGTCTTGTTTTTTTGTATGAAAAATATTTGATTTAAACCTAAATTATAAGGAGAAAATAAATTAATTCTTTTTTGAAAGGGGTAAACCCTAATTTTTATTTAAAGAAGATAATGTTTCATATTTATCAACTTGTATATTTTTTTGTATAAAAATATAATAAATAATATTATATATAAATGTTAAAAATTAAATATGTACAAAAATAAGTTTTTATGAGTATAAAATATATAATAAAAATATTAAGTATTTTTAAATGTATTTACAAGTTATTTAAGAAAATAAACTCTATTTATCAAAATAAATTATCTTTCATGTGAGAAAATAATAATAAAAAATAAAATAAAAGTGTGAAAATAAATAAGTCATTTTTTAGGATTTTTATTATTTAGAAAAAATAAATGAAAGTATTAAAAATAAATATATGAAGAAAATATAAAAATATAAAAAGTTCAGCCAGGGGGTGCAAATAACAAGTCAGGAGGGTGCAAATATCAGAAACAAAAAGGCCAAAACTGCCAAAAAGCCCAAAAGCCACTTCGTCCCTGTCCTTGGCCAGCTTCTGCGCGCGTTTTTGTTCAAACCTGCAACTTGCTCATGCTTGCATAAAAACAAAAACTCATAACATGAAACATGTGGCATTTGAGCTCACAATTCTAACCATATAAATTATGTAATCTAACTCTTAAAGATCAAAGATAATTTTTGAACCCCTAATTCGTGACCTAACTTTTTCAGCATTTTCAATCTTCAAATTCTCTTAGCACAAGTAATATAAATGAAAAGTAATGATATGTACAACTTTGTCATGATAAGGACTACATTTTTTCTTCACAAATCGTAGCTTGGAGTTGCCTATTCAGAGAGATAGAGTTTAAGAAATTACCTCCTTTAGCTGGAATTGTGTAGGACAATGTAGGGACTTTAATGGAGGCCTGATGATTATTTAAGATTCACTGAACTTCCCTGAACCTATTCCAATGCTTATCTTGCTCTGAGGATGGCTGGAACTCTCTGGACAAGTCAAGCTGCAAGCTTCCAAAGTGAAAATGGTGGATGCTGAAACAAGGATTACAGAACTAGGGTGATGGCTTGGATTGCTGTAGTATGATTTTTATGAGATGCTTGAAGTTTTTAAACACAAAACGCACGAGCCAAATGAGAGTTGGCTGTGCTTTTGCAGAATCTGAGTTTTTGGACAGTTTTGTGGAGTTTTTGAATTTCAGAGTGTTTCAGTTTCAATCCAAGCATGCTATGCCTTGTAACCACTTTGTATATTTGTATAGAAGTGATACCTAGTCAGCTCTTCACTAGCTGTGCAAGCCTTAGCCCTTTTGCCACTTTTTCTTGCATTTGAAGCAAAGTTGACATGACCAATCCCACATGCTTGTACTAGCTGGTTTAGGGCTGATAAGAGTTGGTACACATTACTTGAGACCTGTAGAAATTGCTTGTACTAAAGGGACAAGTTCAATGCTCAAGATTGACAAAGTTGCAAAAGTTCAACTTTATGAAAAATGGCATTGTAACCTTTTGGCCAAAAATGGAAATATACTTTGTGTAAAGCTTCAAAAGAAAATATAAAGCCTTTGTCAACTGAGTTTGCATTTAATTATGGAGTGTATAGTAAGCTTAGTACCTCTAAAGCAAGATACAACCATCATAGATGTGATTTACAACTTGATGCTATGTGAAAATGGCTTGAACAAAAGTGAGAAAATGCCAACTTCCCTTCTTCGATTCTCCCTACTCAAAAATGATCTTGGAGAGTCCTTGGACATTTTGGAAAGATTGCAATGTGATATATAATCCATATTTGAAATTAAATTTTAGATACCTCTTGTAACTAGGTGAAAAATGTCCATGAAGTTGGATCTAAAACCTGCCTAAATTAGGGCAAAATTTCACTAAGTTAAGAAGTTCATGGACCTATATTCACAAATTCATAACTTGAGATCCAACCATATTTTGGGAAATGTTTGTGAAGAAAAGTTGTAGATTTCATGGAGGACTACAACTTTCATGTTGGAAGTTTCCTTTGAATCCAAATGCATCATGGTGAAAAAGTGGTGAAAAGTTGTGAAAAAATAAGAAAATTTTTATACTTAGAAAAATTCTAAGTTATGAAAATTTTCAAATTAAAACCCTAATTTTAAATTTTGAGTTTCTTGGTGAACAAGTTTCACATTTTGACATATCTTGATGAATTATGACCCTTGGCACTTGATTTTGACCAAAAAGTCAAAGTTTGACTTTTCAGTGCACAATTCACTTTTGATCAGTTGACTGCAAAATTCATCTGTCAATCCAATGAACTTGAGATCTTTTGAACCATGTAATTAGGTAAAGATGATGCCATTGGATCCTTGAAATCATGTTTGAACTCAATTGGTCATTGGCTAGGTTAAAAATCAGAAATTTCCCTTTCTCAGTCAAAACCCTAATTTTGACCATTTATCCCTTTTGATGATTTGATCAAATTTCTTGAGGAGTTGTGATCCAAACTTGATAAAATGGTACATATGAGTCTAAAATGTTGATGTGGATAAAAAATTATGAAGTTTGACTGTAAATTAGCCATGGTTGACCTTTTCCCCAATACAATTGATTTTTAGGTCAATTGTCCAATTGACTGACCAAAAATGTTGTTCAAGGCTTGAAACTTAACATGAAGAATCTTAGGGGTCCAAAAATATGCATGGAAGTCACATGAAGAATTGGTGGTCCAAAAATCCTTGTGCAAACTCAAACCCCAATTTTGGGTTATTAGTGCAAGATGAGATGTCTTGAGCTGACCAAACCCTAATCTTGTCTTGAGTCAAAGAAGTCTTGTGAGAAAAATCTTGATAAATTAGAGGGCAAATTTTGGGGTACAACAGCTGCCCCTGTTCAATCTTCTTGAACCTGAAGAGTTAGATTGACGAGCTTTGCCATTTATGTCTCGAAGGTAAAAGATGATTGGACACTAGAGTGGCTATAAATTTGCACTCGACAAAGTTTAGTTGAGGGAATGGGCTTAAAGATGCCATTTGGAGAGGTAATAGAATCTTGTTGGAGATGGGCTTGTAGATGCCATCCAAGAATGTTTGCTGATTTGTAAGTTGTAAGTCAGAAGAATAAGTATCAGAATGGTGTCCGTATTTGGAACGTATCTGAGCTGTATCTGGAGACTTGAAATCTGAATGAGAAACAGAATAACATCCGTGTCTAGAGCGTATCTGAACTTGAAATCTGAATAACAGCCAGAATGGCATCCGTGTCTGGAGTGTATCTGAACTTGAAATCTGAATGATTATCAGGATGACTTCCGTTTCCGGAGTGTATCTGAACTGTATCTGAATGTTGAAGTCTGAATAAGTAACAGAATGGCATCCGTGTCTGGAGCGTATCTGAACTGTATCATAAACTTGGAATCTGAATTAGTGACAGAATGGCTTCCATGTCTGGAGCGTATCTGTACTGTATCTGAACTAGAATTTGAATGAGTAACAGAATGACTTCCGTGTCTGGAGTCTATCTGTATTGTATCTGAAAGCTGAATCTGAATGAGTAACAGAATGACTTCCGTGTCTGGAGTGTATCTGAACTGTATCATGATTGCATTTTGTTAAATGTTAGCTGTTAATCTTATCCTGAAAAGGGTAAAATGTTAGCTGAAACACAAAGTTATGTTGCATGAAATGTATGATGCAATATATGTGCTTTATCAATGTTTATGATATATGGATGTAATGTATGCGCATGTAAGATGATTTGTTGTATTGCTGGGGAAAATAAATCCTTGACTGCTGCTAAAGATATGTGGATTCTTCACGTCTTGAAGTTGGAGTGTTGACAAGAATTCTGTTGCGAGCAATGCCATATACTGCCTGAGTAATCTTCTTGGGGAATCCAGAAAATTTTGATGACTTCTACTGGGGATTACACCATGGGAATCCTTGTTCTGCTGGGGAATAAAGGAAACTCTATGGGGAAGAAAACTTATTCCTGTTTGGAAAAAGTTTAGGAGTTTCGATCGTCTGCCACTCTACTGGGGAATTATCCTAGGTTGGGGAGAAACAAAAGTTAACTGTTATCTGGTTGATTCTCAGGCTTCAAGACAAACTTGCCAGGGAATCTGGAGAAACTGGATGGTTTCCGCTGGAGATTGATAGTTTTGAAGTTTCGGCTCCGCTGGGGATTGATAGTTTCAGCTCCACTGGGGATCCTAATGATGTACTGTAGGGATTGCTCATGGAATAGCCTAAATACATTTTCCTAATCTTTCAACATGTCAGTAATTGTTCTTTTCCATTCTGTTTATTTGTAAACAATAATTATGTTCAAATGCATATGTTCATTAATGAATCATTGGACGTTTTTGCCAATAAAAACACAAGTCTAAAGAAAAAGGCAAATAGTTTTCTGTACTTTGAAAGAGATATCTTTGTATTTACTTTGAATAAGTATTTAGTACAAAGGAGACATGCATCCTAGTAATAGGATGGTGTCATAAAAGTAAGAAAAATTTATACAAAGAAAGATAGCTATGTGTGATAATCCCATGGGGTTCCCATTCTGCTATAGCCTTCATATCTCCGAATATCTTGCCCATTCGTTGCTTCGTCCGAAGATGATTGAATTGATCAGAAGTTCCGGGTTTGTCCGTGAAGAGATTGTCCTTAAAGTGATCCGACGAGACATAGTCATACACTTTAATTCCCTAACTTTTGCCTGGACCGCCCTTTCGGGTTTTCAGTCCATCGGGAAACCCTTTTTTGCCCAAGTCGCCTTTTTGGGTTTTCAACTTGCCGGGTGTACAAATTTTTTATATTTTATCCCTAACTATTTCCCGAACCTTTTTGGTTCGCCGGGATGCCCTTGTTTTTCCTAGGTGTGTCAACCTAGCGGGCCTCTTATGCATAGTATCTTTTGACTATGTCTGCGTTCGCAGGGTGTGGCAGGTCGTCACCGTCCATGGTGGTTAAGATCATTGCCCCACCAGAAAAGATGTTCTTGATTATAAATGGTCCTTCATAGGTAGGAGTCCATTTGCCCCTGGGATCACTTTGTGGAAAAATGATGCGCTTGATCACTAGATCTCCAACTTGATATACCTAGCGTCTGACTTTCTTGTTGAAAGCCTTGATCATCCGTTTTTGATATGTATGACCGTGGCAAACAACAGTAAGTCTCTTTTCATTAATTAAGTTCAATTGATCAAGCCGGGTCTGGATCCAATCCTCTTCACTCAAACCTGCATCCTTCATGGTTCTTAAAAAGGGGATCTGAACCTCAATAGGTAAAACAACCTCCATGCCATAAACCAAAGAACAAGGTGTTGCCCCAGTTGATGTGCGAGCCGTGGTACGGTACCCGTGGAGAGCAAACGGTAACATCTCATGCCAATCCTTGTAGGCGACTGTCATCTTCTGTATGATCTTTTTAATATTTTTATTAGCAGCTTCGACTGCACCATTCATCTTTGGCCGGTAGGCAGATGAATTGTGATGTTGAATCTTGAACTGCTCGCACAAGGAGGTGATAATAGTATTGTTAAGGTTTGTACCGTTGTCAGTGATGATCCTTTCTGGGATACCGTACCAGCAAATGAGATTCTGCTTGATGAAGCGGGCAACAACATTCTTAGTAACAGATGCGAAAGAAGCTGCTTCGACCCACTTGGTGAAATAGTCAATGGCCACAAGAATGAAGCGGTGTCCATTGGAGGCTGTAGGCTTGATCTCCCCAATCATGTCGATTCCCCACATAGCAAAGGGCCAAGGAGCTGTTAAGACATTTAGAGGAACCGGAGGCACGTGTACCTTGTCTGCATAGATTTGGCAGTTATGACAGGTCCGAGAGTGTTGATAGCAGTCAGCTTCCATGGTAGACCAGTAATAGCCTGCCCGTAGGATTTTCTTCGCCATTGTATGCCCACTAGAGTGAGTGCCAAAGGTACCCTCATGCAATTCTGCCATGATCTTTTCAGCTTCAATCTTGTCCACACAATGGAGTAGAATAGAATCATGATTACGCTTGTACAGGATGCCATTACTTAGGAAGAACTTAGCTGAGAATCTCCTTAGGAACTTTTTGTCATTAACTGAAGCTCCTTCCGGGTATTCTTGAGCCTCGAGATACCTTTTGACTTCATGAAACCACAGCTGGTCCACTACTTCTTCGGTATTAATCTCGTGATAGTGTGCTGGTTCATCCATTCGTTCAATGGTGATCTGGGGAGCCTCGTTATCCTAATTAAGTTTAAACATAGATGACATTGTAGCTAGAGCATCTGCTAGTTGATTTTCTTCTCGTGGTAAGTGCTCGAAGGTAATCTGCTCGAAATATGGTAGCAATGTCAAAACATGTTATCTGTAAGGGATAAGGTTGGGATGTTTAGTGTCCCACTCTCCTTTGATTTGACTGATGACCAAAGCTGAATCCCCAAACACATCTAAAGATTTGATTCCCAAGTCTATGGCAGCCTTGAGACCAAAGATGCATGCTTCGTACTCTGCCATGTTGTTCGTACAGTTGAAGCAAAGTCTGGAGGTAAAAGGAGTATGGAATCCTTCCGGAGATATGAGCACAGCACTGATACCGTTACCAAGTGCATTGGATGCCCCATCAAAGTACAGGGTCCATCGGGATCCTTGTTCAGGTCCGTCATTTGGCCTGATTTCTTCGCAGTTGTCTACTGTCATGATGTCTTCGTCAGGGAAGTCAAACTTCATGGACTGATAATCTTCTACAGCTTGATGAGCAAGATTATCAACTAGTACACTGCCCTTTATAGCTTTTTGGGTAGTGTACTGTATGTCATATTCTGTTAGGATCATCTGCCATCTAGCTATCCTCCCAGACAGAGCAGGCTTCACAAAGATGTACTTTATCGGATCCATCTTAGATATCAGCAAAGTGGTATGAGTCAACATATACTGTCTTTGCCGGCGAGCAGCCCATACCAAAGCGCAACAAGTTTTCTCGAGCAGTGAATACCTGGTTTCACAGTCGGTAAACTTTTTGCTTAGGTAATAAATAGCGTGCTCTTTTCGGCCAGACTCGTCATGCTGCCCCAGTACGCACCCCGTTGAATTCTCTAAGACAGTCAGATACATGATTAGCGGTCTTCCCTCGACTGGTGGCATCAAGACAGGAGGCTCTAGTAAATAATCCTTGATTTTATCAAAAGTAATCTGACATTCATCATTCCATATGACTACTTGATCTTTCTTCAATAGTTTGAAGATTGGTTTACAAGTAGACGTTAGGTGAGAAATGAATCTGGCAATGTAGTTTAGGCGTCCCAAAAAACCTCTGACTTCCTTCTCAGTGCGAGGAGCAGGCATTTCTTGTATTGCTTTGACTTTGGAAGGATTAACCTCGATGCCTTTGTTGTTGATAATGAAACCTAAGAGTTTACCGAACCGGACTCCGAATGTGCACTTGTTCGGGTTTAACCTTAGCTTGTACTTATTCAATCTGACAAACAGCTTTTGCAAATGGTCAAGGTGTTCTTCTTCAGTTTGTGATCGGGCTATCATGTCAGCTACGTAGACCTCTATCTCATGATGTATCATATCATGAAACAAAGCTACCATGGCGCGTTGATAGGTTGCCCCGGAATTTTTCAATCCGAATGGCATCACTTTGTAGAAGAACGTACCCCACTGTGTGACAAATGTAGTTTTCTCCATGTCCTCAGGTGCCATTTTGATCTGGTTATAGCCTGAGAATCCGTCCATGAAAGAAAATACTTTGTTCTGGGCTGTATTGTCAACCAGGATGTCGATGTATGGAAGTGGAAAATCATCTTTAGGGCTGGCCCTGTTTAAATCTCTATAATACACACACATTCTCACTTTGCCGTCCTTCTTAGGCATGGGAACAATGTTGGCCACCCATTGAGGATACGAAGTAACAGCCAGAAATCCAGCATTGAACTATTTCATAACCTCCGCTTTGATCTTCTCTGACATGTCAGGTCTCATGCGGCAGACTTTTTTTTTCACTGGTGGACAGTCTTCTCTTGTGGGTAAACGGTGTACCACGATGTCTGCATCGAGTCCCGGCATGTCTTCGTATGACCAGGCAAAGATCACAACATAATCATGCAATAGCTGAATTAGGCGCTCCTTGACACTCGGCTCTAGATTGGCACCCACTCTGATTTCCTTTTTATCTTCCTCGGTACCCAAGTTGATTGTATTCAACATCTCCTCATGAGGCTGAATAGCTCTTTCCTCTTGTTGTAGTAGTCTGGCCAATTCCCCTGGTACCTCATAATCTTCCTCACCTTAGTATTCGGCTTGGTAGATCAGATCTTCAGAGTCACTGAAGGCTATAGCAGTATCATTACCCATGGGATCCGAAATGGAAGGGTACCTGCATTTGTGAGTGTGGGTATGTGTAAGGGTATAGCCATCTTAAAACAATAAAATGTAAAAGAAAGACAATGAGCATAAAAAGTTTATATGTGAAAAAGCGTCCATGATTCATTGAATGTCATATGTAGATGAAATAAAAACCATTAAAAATGGACCATTGTGCCTCGGGTAAGACACAAGGTTTTTAAAGTGCAAATTGTTCGTGAATATTACAAGTCCAACAGAAATGTAAAAGATAAATTACTGAGAGATGAAAGTTATCGGAACAAAGTCTCTGGCTTCCCAGTTGCGAAGTCCTTCACTGATAGTAGGAAATATCCAATCTTCCAAGCTGCCATCTTCTTCACCGTCTTCCACTGCATTGACGCTTCGGTTGCTAATCTTCACAGGTGGCCCCCCAGCACGGGCACGACACATGGCCTTCTGAGCAATTGAAGTAAACCCCAGGCCGAACTTGTCTGATTTGTAGGGAATGTCTGGAAGCTGCCCCCAGATTGTGCATCCCCCTTCTTCCACTACTGCCTTTGCATCCTTTAAAGATGACATTTGAAGCGGAGGTCTTGTGATCTTAGGAAACGAGGATACCGCCTTGGTCGCCGCCACTTCTAGAGAGACTTCTACAAAATGTTGGAAAGGGGTCTCAATGAATTCGCCATCCAACTCTACATATCGGAAAGAATTCAGATGACTAATCATATACTCCTCTTCCCCGTGGACAGTTATGATCTTTCCTTGGACCGGGTATTTGAACATCTGATGCAAGGTGGAGGTGACAGCACCGACATTGTGGATCCAGGGGCGTCCCAACAGACAGGAATAAGAAGGACGGATGTCCATCACATAGAAAGTTGAGTTGAAGACCTGAGTTCCCACTTTTATTGGGATGTCCACCTCCCCGTGGACCATCCTCTTTGAACCATCAAAAGCTCTCACCACTATGTTGCTGGGTTTTAAAGTCATCCCCTCGCAGTCCAATCTATCAAGGGATTTCTTTGGTAAGACGTTTAAGGATGATCCAGTATCTACCAAGACATGGGCTAAGGTTGTTCCTCTACACTCCACTGAGACATGTAATGCCTCGTTGTGTTTTCTCCCTCTGGGTGTCAAGTCAGCATCGGAGAAACCCAAGCCATTATCAACTGTCAAACTGGCCACACAGTCTTGGAACTGGTCAGCAGACGTCTCTTGCGGCACATGAGCTGTCTTCAGAAATTTTACCAGAGCCTTGGCATGTGCTTCAGAGCATAGCAACAGAGCTAGCATAGAGATCTTGGAAGGGGTTTGCCCCAACTATTCAACCACATCATAATCACTCTTTTTTATTATCCTCAGGATTTCCTCCATCTCCTTCTTGGATGTTTCAGGAATAGCTAGTGATTGAGCCTTCGTCTGGACATGCTCCTCTTGAACGTTCTTTCTTTTATTCTCAGCAGTGGAAATAGGGATAGGGATTGTATTGTCTTTGTCGGTAGGTACGCTTACAGGTACAATCACTGGTGCGGAGGTAATCTTCGGAATAGCCACGGATCCAAAGATTGCCGTTGGAGGGGAAATCTCTGGAGAGAAGATTCTACCACTGCGGGTAATCTTGCTAGTTCCGACAATATTGCTAATGTAGGAATTGTCCTCTTTGGATCTTTCTTCTTCGACAGTCAGTTCATCCTGTTTAATACCATGGTAGTAGATTTCTCCACCATAATTCCATGGTACTGTTTTATCTGATTTGTAAGGGGCCGACCCGGGAATTGTAATCTTAAGTGGAGTAGTCTTTAGAGCAGGTGTAATCCTAACGGGTCTTTTAGGGGCCCTGGAAGGATTGGCGTAGATGGTTATAATTGAAACTTCTTTCACTGGTGTGATACGGTGGGAGAATTGACTTGAGGTTTTGCGTTTGTGTTTGCAAATGTTTCGGTTTAGCAAGAGTCGCAAACGACTTTTTATTTTATCCTAAGGAAAGGTCAAAAAGCACAGGAAAGACCTTTGAGATGTTTTCTTGGGTTCGGGGAGTAGATTATGAAAAGGGAAGGTGCTAGCACCCTTTTCATCCATGGTTTTCCATGGGCTCTTAGTTACTTGTTTAGATCACTTGCTTTGCTTTTCAATTGTTTGAAATGGTGCTTTTCAATGGTTTGAAATGGTGCTTTGTGTGTGGTCTTGAAAGATGTTTTGAAAAGAGGTCATCGTTGTGGCAACCTTTGTAATGATTCTTGTTTGAATGTATACAAAGGTGTTTTTGTTTTTTTTGAAAGGTTTTCAATGTTTGAAAGTAGGGTTTTGAAATTGTGTTTGTGAAGTGTGTTTGAAAATAGCAAGGATGTTTTTGCAAGCTTTTAATCAAGTAACTAAGAGTTATCTACCCTATTTTACTCAAAGATCGTTCTTATGTTTTTTAACCCTTTTAACAGTGTTGTTTCATCATTATATTTGGTGAACAACCTTGTGTTAGAATGTTAAACGAGACAGACGCGGGTTATCGTATAGACCATGATAGCAATTGTGTCAAGTATTTTTGGCAATTTTCTTAAGGGACTTGATCGTTTTTGTTTAGGCAACTCAGATAGCGTCATCGAGGGACTATGATCTTTTGTTTTGTTTTTGTTTTACCAAAGTACTTAACATGCATACCATGGCCCATTTTTGAAGGCAACAAGTGGATTGTAACCCTAGGGGTGCAAGTGTGCATTGTGTTTGTTTTTCATGCATTTTTTGTCTTTGATTAGGTCAAACTATTTGTTAACTTGATTTTGCATACAAACCCTAATTCTCTAATCATGGCATAATTGAAAGCTTTTAAGTGCGAGAATTTAAATTCTAAGCTATTACAATATGATTATGGGGATGGGGGTACAATTTTGAATAGGGGGTATTTGACAAGAAATATAAACCCTAGATTAGTATTACATCCAAATCGAATTTCAAATGCATCAATATTTAAATGTATAATATTTAAATAAACAAGATAAATAAATATTAAATGAAATGTATTATGCAAAAAAAGAAGTTTTTATGTGTTTATGTATGTAAAGTATTTTTTATTGTGAAAAAGGTGTAAAGAATTAAAATAAAAAAAAAGTTGATTTTATTTAATTAAGGGGTAAACCCTAATTTTCTTTAAGAAAATAATATTATACATTATTTATATACAAAAAATATATTAATATGTTCAAAAATGAAATATATTTAGAAAAGGTGTTTTTTTAGTATAAATAATAATAAAAATAAAAAATGTAATATTTTTGTATTTTTATTCTATGTTTTTAATAAAATAAAGATATATATATATATATTAAATATGTATAAAATAAAATAAAATATTTACAAAAATAAAATATATTCAAGAAAATATTTTCAGTGTGAATAAAAATAAGAAATGAAAATAAAAATATTATTTACATTGTATTTTTAGATTTAAACAAATAATAAAAAGGTATTAAAATGTTTTCTATATTAGAAAAAATTAAAATAAATACCAAATAAATATAAAAAATTATGAAAAATTTTTTTAAGCATTTTTTATGTTTGGTAATAAAATAATAAAGTCAGAAATGAAATAAAAATGCAAAAATAATAAAAATACAAGAAATTGGGCCAGGGGGTGTGAAAAGTAAACATAAGGGTGCAAAAAGTGAGGACAAAACAGGCCCAACCCATTTCCACTTCATCTTCTTCCTTGTGACAAAAATGCGCGCTTGCCCTGTACAAACTGCTAACTCCTGGAAATGTGATCTTTTGCCAAAACTCAAAACATAAAACTTGTAGAGCATTAAACCACGATTCTAACCATATAAAAAACTTAATCTAACTCTCAAAGACCAGAGAGAATTTCTCTGACCCTAAAATCTGACCTAGTTTTTTCAGCATGTTCATGGTTGAAAATTCTCTTAGCACGTTTAATATAAATGAAAACTGAGCAATTTATGGTTTCATGGCAATGAGTACTACATCTTTCATTCACAAACCTAAGGCTAAATGTTCCTAAATAGAGAGATAGAAGTTGGAGAAATACCTGTTTCAGTTGGATTCGGGTTGGACAATGCAGAGCTTCTCAACAAGTTTTGAGGTGCCTGGTAGCTTGCCTGAACTTCACTTGGTCTTTTCCAATAGCTAGTTTGCTTCGAATGTTCCTGAATCAGCCTCCAGAAGTCAACCTGCACAAGCTTGAAATGAAAATGGTGAACACTGTAAATGGAGTTACAGTTGGCAATAGAGGTTTGGGATAGCTTGAGTGAGTTGAATGGAATGTATTGGAACTGGTTGCAAGCAAAACAGACGAGTGTATGTGAGAATGGAAGTGATTCTGCAGGGCCTGCCCTGTTTTGCAAGAAAATGTGATTTTTGTGTACAAGGGTGTTTGAGGGATGAATAGCTCGAGTTTCTGGCTCACAAGGATGTGCAAAACCTGTTAGGAATGTTGGCTTAAGTTGAATATATCAAATGTGCAAGTTATGTCCTTTTGGCTAGTTGACTTGTTTTGAAAGAAAAGTGTGAAGTGAAATGAGGTAGGCCTGTACAGGCTATCTCCAAGCATGCACAAGTTCCTTATACCTTTGCCTGAGTTTGTGGAACTTGTTTGCTGCAAAGAAAGAAGTCCAAGGCTCAAGAAATACAATGTTGACATAAAGTTGCCTTTATGAAAATGGAAGTGCTACCTTTATGCCCAAAATGGATTTATTCATTGTGCCAAGCTTCATTGATCAGAATAATACACATGTCCAATGTATTTGCAATTAATTAAGGAGTGTGAATTGGTTTAGAGGCCTGTAAACAAGTACAAAGCTAGTTTGGACATATTTTGCAACTTGTATGAACATGTATTGACCATGGATACAAAGTGAATTCTTGCCAACTTCAAGCATTCAATTCTCCCTAACCACAAATGTGTTTGAAGAGTTCTGGGACAATTTGGAAAGCTTGCAACATGTACTATAATCCATATTTGAAATGCAACTTGAGAATCCAAGTGGAACTATGTGAAAAATGGCCAAGAAGATGGGTCAAAATCCTACCTAAACTAGGGCAAAATTTCTCTAAGTTAAAAGTTTTAGGGACCCATGTTCCAAAAATCATAACTTGAGATCCAAGATTCTTTTGAGAAAACTTTGTGAATCAAAGTTGTAGACTTTGTGATGGAATACAACTTTCATGTTGTAAGTTTTGTTTGAATCCATTTTCATCTTGGTGAAAATGTGGGACAAAGTTAGGAAAAATTAAGAAAATTTCATAACTTAGAAAAATTGTAAGTTATGACTTTTTTTCAATTTCAAACCCTAATTTGCAATTTTTGGTTTCTTGATGAACAAGTTTCATAATTTGACATATCTTGATGAAAAATGACCCTTGGCACTTGATTTTGACCAAAAAGTCAAAGTTTGACTTTTTAGTGTACAGTCAAATTTTGATCAGTTGACTGAAAAATTCATATGTCAATCCCATGCATTTGAGATCTTTTATACTTGTTGAATAGGTAAAGATAATGTCATTGAGCCCTTGAGTCCATGGTTGAGCTTAATTTGCCACTGGTTAGGTCAAGCAGTCAAAAATTGCCTTTGTACAGTCAAAACCCTAAAAATGACCATTTTGCCCATTTGGTGATCTGATCAAATTTCTTGTGGAATTGTGGTCCAAACTTGATCACATGGTTCATATGAGTTCATAATGTTGTTGTGGGTCAAAATTCATGAGGTTTGACTGTAAATTGGTCACAGTTGACTTTTTCCCCCAATACAACTGAGTTCTAGGTCAACTGTCCAATTGACTGGGTAAAAATTTGATTCAAGGCTTGAAACTTGGTATGGGAAAACTTATGAGTCCAACATGAAGCATGAAAGTCAATTTGGGCATTGAAGGTCCAAAAATACCTGTGCAAACTCAAACCCTAATTTAGGTTAACAGTGCAAGGAGGTGTCTTGAGCAGAGCAAACCCTAGCTTGATCTTGAGCTCCAAGAGTCTTGTGATGAGGAATGTTGATAAAATGAGAGGGAAACTTTTGGGGCACAACAACTGGAACGGGTGAAACAGGAGCATTCTCAAACAAAATTTCTTGGTTATCCATCAGTCGTTGGATACCTTTTTTCAACAGAGGGAAGTCAAATGATGAAGATAGGAAAACCTGACAGTCTTTGTCACAACCTGGGAAAATACCAGCTTTCAACAAATTCAACTTGATAATCGTGAGCGGAGTTAACAGTTCATCCACGGTAGCAACAAACAGATCTTCTTCAATAGCATTGGCATTGTGACCATGCCTATGCATTGGAGCGGAAATAACATTTGGTTTCTCAGGCGCTTCAAACTCAACTTCCTTCGCATCTATCAGGTCTTGAATTTTATTCTTCAGAGCCTAACAGTTTTTGGTGTCGTGCCCTGGACTTTCAGAATGGTATGCGCACCTGGCATTCTGATGGTAATGTGGAGACGCAGTATTGGGATTCTTTGGGGCCTCTTTTAAAGTGGCCAGATTCAACTTTAGGAGATGTGGTAGAACTTGAGCTGGAGTCATGTTAATCTTGGTAAATTGTCGGACAGGCCTTTCTACCCTTTGCTGATTATCTCTTGGCTGGTTTGATGCAGGCTTCAGAATCATAACAGCCCCCACTGTTGGTCGGTGCTCGGTTCTTCCCTGATTCCTCTGGGAATAGACAGCAAATACTTCCTTCCTTCCAGTGAAGGGCTTTTTCACAGCTGTTGAGGCAGACGCGTCCTTTTGAATCTTCCCACTTCTTATACCAGCCTCCACCCTTTCGGCGGTTAAAATCAATTCGGTAAACCCTGCAGAGGAGCTCCCAATCAGATGATTGAAGAAAGGACCTGATAAGGTTCCCAAGAACATGTCCACCAACTCCATCTCAGATAGAGGAGGTTTCACCCTTCCGGTTAGATCCCTCCACTTTTGCGCGTAATATTTAAAGCCCTCATTGGAAACCATGGCCATACTCTGAAGCTGAGTACGGGTAGGCGCCAAGTCGGCGTTATACTGATATTGTTTATAGAAAGCTGCTGCTAGGTCTTCCCAATTATGGACGTCAATCCTTTCTAATTGGTAGAACCAATCAAGTTGCGTTCCTGATAAACTGTCTTGGAAAAAGTGGACCCACAAGTCTTTGTCAGTAGAGTGTGGTTGAATCTTCCTGACATATGATCTGAGGTGCGTTTTAGGGCTAGACACCCCATCATACTTGGAAAATAGTGGCACTTTAAACTTTGGAGGTATTACAATTCCTGACACCAGTCCTAACTTTTCAAAATCTAGCCCTGGTAATCACTGGATTTCCATAGCGCTTAGTCTCTCTTCAAGGTGTTTGTACTTGTCATCAGCCGGAGGGTATTGTTGTTCAGAGTAGTCCTCCTCTTCCTCTTCTTATTTTTCTTCTTCTTCAGAATCTGATGGTACCGCCGTTCCTTTTCCTTTTCTTTCCCCTTCATTAGATGTTGTTGGAAAATCTAAGGTCCTTCTGGCTTGTCCCTGAAACCTTCTGCCCAAGATTACAACACCAGCTGGCTTCTTCTTCTTTTTCTCTCTCTCTTTTTCTAGCAAAGTCTTCAGCTCCTCTTGCCCCTTGGCTAAGGTCATGAGTAACTGTTGAAATTGTGTATTCTGAGCCTGCAGATCTTTGACCGTTTGTTCGAGATCCATCGTACTAAAATAAACAGTAGAGAGATGAGGAAACTTGTTGCAAAGACCTGTTTATGCTTATGATGAATGATATGTATTCATGCAATGTTTTAAAGGATTTAGAAATTCAAATTTGTTTTAAACAAAAAAGAAACACACGTCATATTAATAAGATAGAAATCTGAGTACATCAATGCCCCTTGGGCAAAATAATACAAAATTCTAAGGTAAAAAGACGTTGCGCATCCTCTTTGGTGCAATGTAGGTATTGAGAGTCTGCTCTTCATGAAGTAGCCGAGTGAGTTCCAAAACCTTCTTCTCGCTTGCGTAGAATTGGGCTTCTAAAGTATCGCGCTCTCCTTTGAGCTGTATCCAATCCCTTTGTAGGTCTTCGAGTGATGTCGGCATGTCAGGATGTAGGATAGTGTATGGAACTTCTCATTCCTTAACAGGCTCTATAATCACTGGGAGAATGGAGGGATAAGGCATCATAAGACTTTGAGCGCGGGTTCATACTCACTTGAGGTAAGGCTCAAGAGGGATGGAATTCTTGTGTCCCAAAGTCTTGCTATCCACCTTGTTTGGCATCCTCCAAGCTCGGATGAACCTCTGGAGGAGACCTTGATCGTCGTTGTCGTAGTCGAAAACCAAACCTTGAATCAGCATGTCATGTGGGCCATCCCTTCGGGCATAACCAAACTGTCTTAGAGCTAAGCATGGGTTGCAGGTGATGCCTCCCCTAATGCCAAGTAGAGGGACATTAGGGAATTCCCCATAATGGTCAACAATAATAACATTCTCTTTGGATCGAGAACACCAATGAATATCTGAATGTTTAAGTGGCATCAACCTTTGTGACCACCTCAAACCTTGCTCATTCTTCAAGACTGATTGGGGAAGATGAGAAATAAACCATCTTTCCAGGAGAGGAGTACAACACATAAGAACACCTCTTTTCCTCATTGTACGAGTGTGAAAAGAGTGTAGGATATCCCCAAGCAATATAGGCACCGAGTTGCGAGTCATGAAGATTTTGACAGCGCTTACATCTATGAGTTGGTCAGGATTGGGGAACAAGACCATCCCATAGATTAGAAGAGCTACAATCTCGTCAAAAGCTTGCAAGTCTAGGGAATTCCAACAACTTTGGGCCTTCTCAAACAGAAACTTTGACAAGAAGCCTTTGACACCACTTCTAGTTTCCCAATGAGTTGTGACATCAGATGAGTGCAAGTGCAGGGCTTGAGCAATCTCTTATGGCTTTGGATCTCTTTCCGTACCGTTGAAGGGTAGTTGATTGAGAATAGGAATTCTCAGAAGTTGAGAGAATTCTTCCAAAGTGGGCACAAGTTGATAGTCAGAAAATGTGAAGCAATGATGCAAAGGGTCAAAGAACTGGAAGAGAACCTTCATCATATCCTCCTCCGTGTTGGAAGTGACCAAGTTGAGTAGACGACCATGCCTCTCGGTGAATGGAGAATTCTCAGGGATCTTTGAAGTTAGATCCTTGAGTTGTGGAGGAATTCTCACAAGGTTGATTTGGATAGTTTTCCTGCGAAGTGAATCCATAACCTACAAAATAAGAACAAAGATGAATCTCTAGAATCCTTGAAATGGTTAGTGAATGCATATGATGTTCATGATATCCATGATGTTATACACAAGTATATATGTACAAGAAAATCAAGCAAGTTCTTAGTTTAGGCTTGCATGGGGTTTCATAGGTAAGTACCCTCTTGAAGTTTAGTTGGCTTAACCTGTCCTAGTAATAATAACCGGGTTCTAAGGAGCTCAATATCACTGGATTGTATCCTTGTTCATTGTTTCAGTTCAAGCCTCTTTACTGGCGACCTAAATATTCCAAGAAACCAACCCTCAATGAGTGTAGTATCGAGTGTCTACCAACTTCGGACTGCAGCAAAGCCGGTCATCTCACTACATCCTAAAAGGCCAAGTTGGTTAAGTAAAGGTTCTAGAAGTTCATTAGTGCTTCATGACATCACTCAGCGGCCCTGTATTCTCTTTGATTGACTCAAAGGCTACCAGTACCCACAAATATGTCACACTAATATAGCTATTGCTTAGACCATGTCGGTATACCCCGCACAGTTTCCACAATGTATTGCTATTTACCTATAATGTTTCCCAAATCCTGGTGGAGGATTCAAACCCAAACAAAGAACCATAATTGTAAAGCAAACAAGTCAAACAATTGTAAGCAAATAAATGTGATCTAAACCCTAAGGTAACCCTACTTTTATAATTTTCCCCAGCAGAGTCGCCAGTTCTATGATGCGATGGGAGAAATGACTTGAGATTTTGCGTTTGTGTTCGCAAATGTCGCGGTTATCAAGAATCGCCACCTACTTTTCTTTTATCCAAAAGTAAAGGTAAAAAAGCACAGGAAATACCTTTGAGATGTTTTCTTGAGTTCGGGGGGTAGATTATGAAAAGGGAAGGTGCTAGCACCCCTTTCATCCATGGTTTTCCATGGGCTCTTAGTTACTTGTTTAGATCACTTGCTTTGATTTGTTTGATATGGTGTTTGGTGTGATTTTGAAAGTATTTTGTAAAAGAGGCCATTGTTTAGGCAATCTTTGCAATGATTCTTGTTCGTAAGAATGTATACAAAGATGTTTGTCTTTTGATAATGTTTTCAATGTTTTTGTGAGATGTTTTGAAATGTGTGTGTGTTTGTTTTTGAAAATAGCAAGGATTGTTTTGAAATGGAGCAAGTAACTTAGAAGCTATCTACCTACTCAAATGTTTTTCTTGTTCATTTTTTATTCCTTTGACATTGTTACTTACCATTGACTTGGTAAGCAACCCTATCTTTGGATGTAAACGGGACGGGCGTGGGTCATCGTATAACCATGATAGCAATGTTGCCAAGTATATTAGCATTTTTGAGGGACCAAGATCATTTTGTTTTAGGCAACCTTTGAATAGCGTCATCGAGGGACTATGATCTTTTATTTGTTTTGTTTTGCCAAGATACTTCGCGTGCGTAACATGGCCATTTTAATTTAGGCAACCAAGTGGGGGAAACCCTAAGGGTGCTTGTGTGCAAAGTGTGTCATGTTCATGCTTTTGTCTTGCATTTAGGGTTTTCTATTTGTTTTGTTTTTGTTCTTATCATGCAAACCCTAATTTACTAATCATGGTATAAAAGCGATAAATTGCGTAAAATAAACTAAGCTATTACAACAATTTTTATGGGAGGGGGATACAAGTTTGAATGGGGATTTGCACAAATATAAAGCTAAATATATTTTTTACAACCAAATCGAATATTGCGCGAATTAAATAAATAAAGTACAAATATTTAAAATGCAATGCAATGTTTATGTTAAAAAAATGTTTTGTGTCTTGTTGTTTTTGTATGAAAAATATTTGATTTAAACCTAAATTATAAGGAGAAAATAATTTAATTCTTTTTTGAAAGGGGTAAACCCTAATTTTTATTTAAAGAAGACAATGTTTCATATTTATCAACTTGTATATTTTTTTGTATAAAAATATAATAAATAATATTATATATAAATGTTAAAAATTAAATATGTACAAAAATAAGTTTTTATGAGTATAAAATATATAATAAAAATATTAAGTATTTTTAAATGTATTTACAAGTTATTTAAGAAATGAAACTCTATTTATCAAAATAAATTATCTTTCATGTGAGAAAATAATAAAAATAAAATAAAATAAAAGTGTGAAAATAAATAAGTCATTTTTTTTTAGGATTTTTATTATTTAGAAAAAATAAATGAAAGTATTAAAAATAAATATATGAAGAAAATATAAAAATATAAAAAGTTCAGCCAGTGGGTGCAAATAACAAGTCAGGGGGGGTGCAAATATCAGAAACAAAAAGGTCAAAACTGCCAAAAAGCCCAAAAGCCACTTCGTCCCTGTCCTTGGCCAGCTTCTGCGCGCATTTTTGTTCAAACCTGCAACTTGCTCATGCTTGCATAAAAACAAAAACTCATAACATGAATCATGTGGCATTTGAGCTCATGATTTTAACCATATAAATTATGTAATCTAACTCTAAAATATCAAAGAGAATTTTTGAACCCCTAATTCATGACCTAACTTTTTCAGCATTTTCAATCTTCAAATTCTCTTAGCACAGGTAATATAAATGAAAAGTAATGATATGTACAGCTTTGTCATGATAAGGACTACATTTTTTCTTCACAAATTGTAGCTTGAAGTTTCCTATTCAGAGAGATAGAGTTTAAGAAATTACCTCCTTCTGCTGGATTTGTGTAGGACAATGTAGGGACTTTAATGGAGTCCTGGTGATTGTTTAAGCTTCACTGAACTTCCCTGAACCTATTCCAATGCTTATCTTTCTCTGAGGATGGCTGAAACTCTCTGGACAAGTCAAGCTGCAAGCTTCCAAAGTGAAAATGGTGGATGCTGAAACAAGGGTTACAGAACTAGGGTGATGGCTTGGATTGCTTTGGTATGATTTTTATGAGATGCTTGAAGTGTTTAAACACAAAACGCACGAGCCAAATGAGAGTTGGCCGTGCTTTTGCAGAATTTGAGTTTTTGGACAATTTTGTGGAGTTTTTGAATTTTAGAGTGTTTCAGCTTCAATCCAAGCATACTATGCCTTGTAACCAGTTTGTATATTTGTATAGAAGTGATACCAAGTCAGCTCTTCACTAGCTGTGCAAGCCTTAACCCTTTTGCCACTTTTTCTTGCATTTGAAGCAAAGTTGACATGACCAATCCCACATGCTTGTACTAGCTGGTTTAAGGCTGATAAGAGTTGGTACACACTGCTTGAGACCTGTAGAAATTGCTTGTACCAAAGAGACAGGTTCAATGCTCAATATTGACAAAGTTGCAAAAGTTCAACTTTATGAAAAATGGCATTGTAACCTTTTGGCCAAAAATGGAAATATACTTTGTGTAAAGCTTCAAAAGCAAAGATAAAGCCTTTGTCAACTGAGTTTGAATTTAATTATGGAGTGTATATCAAGCTTAGGACCTGTAAAGCAAGATACAACCAGCATAAATGTGATTTGCAACTTGATGCTATGTGAAAATGGCTTGAACAAAAGTGATAATATGCCAACTTCCCTTCTTCGATTCTCCCTACTCAAAAATGATCTTGGAGAGTCCTTGGAAATTTTGGAAAGCTTGCAATGTGATATATAATCCATATTTGAAATGAAATTTGAGATACCTCTTGTAACTAGGTGAAAAATGTCCATGAAGTTGGGTCCAAAACCTGCCTAAATTAGGGCAAAATTTCACTAAGTTAAGAAGTTCATTGACCTATATTCACAAATTCATAACTTGAGATCCAAGCATCTTTTGGGAAAAGTTTGGGAAGAAAATTTGTAGATCTCATGGAGGACTACAACTTTAATGTTGGAAGTTTTCTTTTAATCCAAATGCATCATGGTGAAAAAGTGGTGAAAAGTTGGGAAAAAATAAGAAAATTTTTATACTTAGAAAAATTCTAAGTTATGAAAATTTTCAAATTAAAACCCTAATTTTAAATTTTGAGTTTCTTGGTGAACAAGTTTCACATTTTGACATATCTTGATGAATTATGACCCTTGGCACTTGATTTTGACCAAAAAGTCAAAGTTTGACTTTTCAGTGCACAATTGACTTTTAATCAGTTGACTGCAAATTCATCTGTCAATTCAATGAACTTGAGATCTTTTGAACCATGTAATTAGGTCAAGATGATTCCATTGGATCCTTTAAATCATGTTTGAACTCAATTGGTCATTGGCTAGGTTAAAAATCAGAAATTGCCCTTTCTCAGTCAAAATCCTTATTTTGACCATTTTGCCCTTTTGATGATTTGATCAAATTTCTTTAGGAGTTGTGATCCAAACTTGATAAAATGGTACATATGAGTCTAAAATGTTGATGTGGATAAAAAATTATGAAATTTGACTTTAAATTGGCCATGGTTGACCTTTCCCCCAATACAGCTGATTTTTAGGTCAACTGTCCAATTGACTGACCAAAAATGTGGTTCAAGGCTTGAAACATAACATGAATAATCTTAGGTGTCCAAAAAGATGTATGGAAGTCACATGAAGCATTGGTGGTCCAAAAATCCTTGTGCAAACTCAAACCCTAATTTTGGGTTATCAGTGCAAGATGAGATGTCTTGAGCTAACCAAACCCTAATCTTGTCTTGAGTCAAAGAAGTCTTGTGAGAAAAATCTTGATAAATGAGAGGGTAAATTTTGGGGTACAACAATATGGCTCCATAGAAACAGCACCTCTAGGTCCCAAATCCTTCCTACTCTTCTTATGAACATGACGCCAGGCTTTCGCAATCTGCTCCCTAGCTTCCCTGTGGTCTTCTCCTTCCTTCAGAAAGAAACTACTCAAATGAATACTATTTGGTTTATCCCTCATTGGGTAACCAGGCTTTCGCCGTGCAAGAACAGGGTTATAGATAATTCCTCCCTTTGTACCAAGAAGAGGCACATTGGGGAAACTACCACAACTGTCAATAATCTCCACATCCTGGTAAGCTCGATGATACCAATCAATATCCGAGTGAGTAAGTGCCATGATCTTAGGAGCCCAACGAGGTTTCTTCTTGACATCCCAAAAAGCATCAGACTGAGGCATATGAGAGATGAACCACCGGTACAGCAGAGGCGTGTAACAGATAATCATTCTCCCATGATAGGAACTCCGAAGATGAACAGAGTAATAAGTATCACCCAATAGTGTAGGAACCGGGTTTCCAATCATGAAAATCCTGATAGCGTTAATGTTGACAAACTTGTCTAAATTAGGAAATAAGAATAATCCATAGGCGAGTAAAGCAAATATGGCCTCAAAAGCAACCGTACTCTTCATCCTGGAAAAGTAACGAGCTTTCTCCAATAAGAACTGAGCTGGTAATCCTCTAATCCCCCCTTTGGTAGTCATATGGGCTTCCACCTCAGACTTCCCCAGATGAATCAAAGCAGCAATCTCATGTGGTTTTGGCTAACCCTCCAAACCAGTAAAAGGAACACGATCGGTAACAGGTAAATCCAATAGATAGGAATACTCTTCCAGTGTTGGCACCAACTGATAATCGGGAAAAGTAAAGCAGTGATACATCGGATCATAGAACTGGACCAAAGTTGAGAGAATACCCTCCTTCATCTTCTGCTTCATGAGAGGAATAATGTATCCATACTTCTTCCGAAATTCTGCAAAACACTCGATCTCTGGAATTAGACTGATCAACAAATCTACCTTGAGATCCTTGAAACTGTATTTCCCAGTATTTCTCTTTCTAGAATCCATGGTTTAAAAGTACCTGAGATATTCAGAAATAGTCAACCTTTAAATCCCTTGAAATATTGTTTTTTTTCAAAAGATGCTTATGAGTGCATGGATGCATGATGCAACAATCACACACAAGATCACACATATAGGGTTCATAGGTTCAACGTCACGAGCATGAGGCCGAAGGTACTACCCATAAGGTGTTGGTCTAAAAAGTTATCACCTTCCGAACAAGGTTCTAAGAGGTTCCCAGAGTCTACATCCTTCCTTCGGATATTACCAACTTCTCGATTAACTCGGTAATTAGTAATATTCTCAAGAAAGACTCGTCCGAGCGTAGCATCGCGTGACAACTACTTCCGGATTACTCCGTCATAGCTTCCGCACTACACCTAAAAGGCCAAGATGGGTTAGATAATCTACGGTCCTCAGCTTCAGCAGGCTCCTAGGTCGAAAGCAGTACGTCTTTCTGATTACTCGGTAAACGACACTACAGTCAAAGGAGCCTCCGCTGAGTAGGGGATCTCATGCCTCCTTTTTTGGGATTACTCCCTCAAAGTTAACATGATTATACTGCCCGTCCTATCTTAAAGTTTGCCCAAGTCCGGGTATAGGACTTATGAGTAATCACCAAGCACCCTGTAAACCAGGAAAATCCAAACAAACATATATACAAAATATAACACATAAACATAATAACACATATACAGATATAAACAAAGATATGCTCAACCCACTTAGGGATGGACCAACAAGAGGTCAATCTTTCCCCAGTGAAGTCGCCATTTTTCTGTAGCGGTAGAAATGTTCAAGACTAAGCCATTGGATTGACTAGACTTTATACAAATCAAAATAAAAATCGCTACCGCGCTTTATTGTTTCCAAAGGAATGTGAAAAGAGCGAATAACCCAAAAATGGGGAAAGATTCAAGGTAAGGGGGTTGTTTATGCAAAGGGAAGGTATTAGCACCATAAACATCTATGGTACTCCGCAGGAACCTCGTTGTAAAATCCATATATTTTGGCTATAAAAATGTGTTGTATATAAAATGGATGGTGTAGGTGAGAAAAGAAATATTTTTATGATTTTTGCACCCTCCGAGGTTGTGAACCTTTAGTGCCTACGTACCACCTTTCGTGCAATAGGGAATCAGGGTACACGTAGTTCCTCTTTTAAGAATTTAAAACACAAATGTGTTGGTTAATTTTATGAGATAAGACATCATTGTCATTGTCCGTGTGGAAAACGTACTTACTACCCACAATCATGAGAAAGGAGAATTTGCATTATCTCAAAATGGAGGATATGGCTTGGATTTTAAAATCAACAATGCCTCACTTAACACCCAAGTGGAAAATATCTCTCTTCACTACATATTGTAGAAGTATAGTTGTTTGCATCACTACAAGGATTGACAAGAGTCTAATCTTTTAAGAAAAGTTTTAAAATAAAAAGCCAAAGTGGCAAAAATGGTTTGAAATGAGATTGATTGACTTTTAGTCTTCTCACAAAAAATGTTAAGGTATTATTAAATTGATTGAAATTTATTTATGAAAATGTTTTGAAAATGCATGGACATAAGTCCAAGTTTATTATGAAGATGTTTCAAGTTTAGAAATAAGAAAAGTTTTTAAAAGGAGGGAGAAGATTTTTGAAATTAAAGAAGATGGGAGGAGATGAAGAGATTATCCTAAAACATAAGGTAAAAGTTAAGGATAAGAACCATCTAACCAACAAGAAGCCACAATTTGACATCATGAGTCAATATAGAATTCCCATTCTTTGGATTGAAACCAAGAAAGCAAAGATACTAGACCTCTTGAGAGAACCAAACTTCAAGTGTATTAAGTCCTCGCAAAAATTGGGTAGAGTAACGGCTGTATAAGGATGAATTCTAGATTACAAATAAAGTATGTAATCACAATAACCTGCACACAAAACAAACAAACAACCCAATGTCTTGAGGTAAACCTCAAGAACTCCATACAAAATATCAAATAAAGTCACAAAGTCTCCAAGATAGGCCAAGGTCTCTAATCCTAAGTCCAAGAAGTCCAATACTCCATAATGCCAAGGATAGTAACCAAATAGTCCAAGTATCATTAAAGATTTTTATGGTTCATGTTGATTATTAGGTGTCTTTAAAAGGAAAAGAAAAACTCAAGTGAGCAAAATAAAAATGACATAAAAGTAAATGCTCAAGTGAGCAAAAATGAAAATGACATAAAAGTAAATGCTCAAGTGAGTAAAAATAAAAAATGTCATCAAATGTAAATGCTCAAATTAAATGGTACATAAAGCATAAAAAATAACAGGATTAAAAAAAGTCAATTGTTAGAAATTAGTGGTTAGTTGGATGACCATCTTGAAACTTGCATTTGAAACTTATTAGAGGATTGGTAGAACCAAAGCCTCCACACAACAAGTTGCATTTGCTTTTTGTCAAGTATATCATCCATTTTGGAATTCTCACAAGTAACATTTAATGATCAACAGTGTTTAAGTGATCCGCGTTGACCAAAGGTGTTGTAGATCCATTAGAGGATTGGTAGAACCAAAGCCTCCATACAATGAATCTCAAGGTTATTGGATCAAAGAGATCAAATTAACATACTTGGGCTTGCAATCATAAGTTTGGGCCACAAATGATCATTTATTCGAATCGGGACAAAATTTAGCGCTATGTTAAGCAATCGTAAGTGGACTTATATAGAAGTCACACCTATTTTGAGGCTGGTCAATAACAATCTATGTACTTCATGTTTGGATAAATGATATAGAGATCACCATCCCTTAACATGTAGCACAATTAAAAAAGAAAGGGATAAGATGAAGAGGGAGGGGAATGATAAGCTAATTTGGATCACCATTTCAAAATTCTTTCATCTTTAAATTCAACCACTCCTCTAGATGGATTAAAGCACTAAACATATCATTAATCAAAAGCACCAAAAATGAATTAAATAATTCATTCTTAGGTAGATTTGAATTGATGAACTTTTATCCAACTTCATCTACATCACAAAGTCCATTGAGTTTAAAAACAAATTGGACATTTAAAATTGCAATCCAAACTATCCATCAAAGAGAGTGAGCAGAAAAATATTTGAGTAAAAACAACCCCAAAATAAGGCAGAAAAATATTTTTGGCACTGTTGCAATCGATTGTGCTTCGGCAACTACCAATTGCAGCAGTGCAGTTTTTTTTATCAAATCAATTTTCTGTGACAATCAATTGCAATGTTACCACAATTGATTGCAACCTGTTAAGAATCTGTAGAAAATAACATTTTAAAGATCAAATTCTTGTTCCAACTTTTTATCAAACACCTTATGATCATGGATCCAATTGAGCATGAAAATTCCATCAAATAATGAGAAAATAGCACTAATGGAATCATAAAACAGTGCTTAATGAATCAAAACCAGAAATCCACAAGAGATCACATTGTGAAAGATGATGATCCAACTTACCAAAGGTAGAATTAGAGAATTATCAAACAACTTCCAAAATTTGCCTCAACTCAACCACAAGAATAAATTACCAAAGCTTGGATGTAGGGAATTGATGGAGAAAAAGTTTTTGGATGAAAGTTTATCTCAAAGATTAGTAAGCTTCAATGCAAAGCTTACTAACTTTTTGAAAATGGAGCTTTGAGTGAATTTGTTAGATGGAGATAATTGAGAGATTTTTTAGCAAGATGAGTTTGGATATCAAAAGCTTGTGATTTGAATGAAATGAGGTCTCTATTTATAGAATTTTAGGATTGGGATTAGTGGTAATTTGGTAATTGATTCTTGGAGCCAAATTTGAATTAATGATATAATTTCAAATTATGCAGAAAAAATTGGAGCAAAAAATGAGACAGATTTGAAATTGCTGGCTTTTTCAAAAAACACGTGCATTTTGATCTTATAAGTCGATACATGGGTGGTATGTGTCGACACACCCTAGCTGTATAACACTGCATGTGTCGATACATGCCTCTATGCGTCGATACATACTGTTATTTCAACACATTACAGAATCATACAAACTGCATGAGTCGATACATAACACGTATGTGTCGACACATGCTAGTTATACAAACAGGATGAGTCAATACATACATGCATGTGTCGACACATGCTAGTTATTCAAATAGGATGAGTCGATACATACATGCATGTGTCGACACATGCCAGTTATACACATCAAGATGAGTCAATACATACCTTTATGGGTCGATGCATGCTGTCTTTCGCCACAATACAGAACCAATCAACCTTCATGAGTTCGACACAAGCTTTCATGGATCCATACAAGATACCTTTCGACACAATACAAGATCAATCAACTCGAAAAACCTTATTTGTCGAATGCTTGACTCGGTACCTACAAAACACAAATTGTGCAAAGACAAGGACAAATATTTTTTTGTATTTTGATTAGAAGTTAGTAAATCAACACATATACAAAATACACAACCAAGGTGCTTGGAGATTCCTCAAGAGAAAACTTAAAGATAGAAGATAGAAAAAGGAGGAAGAACCAACCCTAATGTGATCTTGTTATGATCAAGTTGACATGATAAGATAGGGGAATCTTAGGGGCAAAAATTGGGGTACAACAGGTAAGACACAAGGTTTTAAAAGTCTGAATTGTTTAATTATTACAGGTCCGACAAAAATTTAAAGACAATTACTGTTGGATAAAAGTAATTGGGACAAAGTATTTAGCTTCCCAGTTGATGAGTCCTCTGTTGACAGTTGGGAAAATCCATTCCTCCAGGTCTTAGTTGTCCTCATCATCCTCTACTGCATTGACTCCGTGGTTGCTGATCTTCAAGGGTGGTCCCCCGGTACGAGCACGACGTACAAATTTCTGGGCTCCTGAAGTGAAACCCAAACCAAATTTGTCAAATTTTTATGGGATATCCTGGAGTTGGCCCCAAATAGTACACCCACCTTCTTCGATCACTGCCTTGGCATCTTTCAAAGACTACATCTTTAGCGGAGGCCTTGTAATGTTCGGGATTTGGGAAACAGTCTTGGTTACTTCCACGGTTTATGGGACTCTTCGAAATGCTAAAATGGAGTTTCAATGAATTCACCATCCAATTCCACGTATCTGAAGGAGTTTAAGTGACTGACCATATATTCCTCTTCTCCATGGATAGTAATGATTTTCCCCTTGGTCGAGTATTTCAGCATTTGATGTAATGTAGAGGTGACGGCACCAGCGTTGTGAGTCCATGGTCGGCCCAATAAGCAGGAATAGGAAGGGAGAATGTCCATCACGTAAAAAGTTGAATCAAAGGTTTGGGTTCCAACTTTTATGGGGATGTCTACCTCCCTATGCACCATTCTTTTTGAACCGTCAAAGGCCCTTACCACTATGTTGTTGGGTTTTAAGGTCAAACCTTCACAGTCGAGTCTATCCGAAGCTTTCTTAGGCAGCACATTCAAATATGAACTGGTATCAAGCAAGACATGGGCCAAAGTTGTGCCCCTGCATTCAATAGAGACATGTAACGCCTCATTATGTTTCCTCCCTCTAGGTGTCAAGTCAGCATCAGAAAAGCCTAAACCATTGTCAGCGGTTAAACTGGCCACACAATCTCTGAACTGATCAACAGAGGTTTTTTGTGGTACGTGGGCAGTTTTAAGAAATTTCACCAAGGCCTTCGCATGAGCCTCGGAGCACAACAATAAAGCCAACATGGAAATCTTTGACGGAGTCTGCCCTAGCTGTTCGACTATGTTATAGTCGCTTCTCTTTATAATTTTTAGAATTTCTTCCATCTCCTTTTGGGAGGCCTCAGGGATAGATACTGATTGCGCCTTCATCTGGACAGGCTCAACCAGAATTCCTTTTCCCCGAGTCTCGGTCGACTCAGTGGTAGGAGTGTCATTAGGGGTAACCATAGGTATTGTAGTAGTAATGGTGTCAACAGGAACAAAAGTAGGGATGATCACAGGATCGATGACAGTTTTCGGAGGAGCAATCTCGAGAGAGAATACTCTGCCACTTCAGTTTATCTTGCTAGTTCCCACAATGTTGATGATGTCGGGGTCAACCTTCTCAAAAATTGAGTCTTCATCAGCCAGCCAATCCTGTTTGACACCGTGATAGTAGATGTCGCCCCGATAGTTCCATGGGACAGTTTTATCTAATGAGTACGGGATTGGTCCTGGCATAGTAACTATCAATGGAGCCACTTTAGGAACTGATGTAATCCTAACGGGTCTTTTGGTGGAGACCCTGGAAGGATTGGCGGAAATGGTTACTATTGAAACGTCATTGTAAGAAATGGTTAGAATGAGAGTCTTTTCAAATAAAATCTATGTCATCCATCAGGCGCTGAACACCTGCTTTCAGTAAATGACAACCAGTTTGTAGGGATAAACAGAGGTGGAAGCTTTCGTCACAGCTCGGAAATAAACCGGCCTTCAACAGGTTCCTCTTGATAGTTAGGAGAGGAGTAACAAGTTCATCAACAACAGTAACAAACATATCATCTTCAACAACATTAACATCGCGACCATGCTTGGGCATAAGAGTGGTGATAACATTTGGGATTGAAGGAGCATTAAATTCAATCTCTTTTGCTTCAAGAAGGTCTTGCACCTTGTTTTTCAAAGCCCAACAGTTGTTTGTATCATGGCCTGGGCTTTCTGAATGGTAAGCACAACGAGCATTAGGATGATAATGAGGAGACATTGTGTTGGGATTCTTCGGAGCTTCTTTCAAATTTACTAGATTAGATCTCAACAAATGTGGCAGGACTTGAGATAGTGTCATATTAATCTGGGTAAATTGTCTTACTGGTCTTTCTGTTCTAAGCTGATCACTCCTTTGTTGAGTAGGTCCAGGCTTAGGGATCATGACAACCCCCACCGTTGGACGACGTTCAGTTCTTTCTTGATTTATTTGAGGATACACAACACCAACTTCTTTCTTCCCAATAAATGGTTTTCTTACAGCAGCAGAGGATGCGTCTTTTTGGATCTTCCCACTCTTAATCCCAACTTCCACTCTTTCCCTGATCAAGATTAATTCAGTGAAGCCTGCTGAGGAGCTTCCAATTAAATGATTAAAGAAAGGACCTGACAGGGTACCCAGAAACATGTCTACGAGTTCTCTTTCAGAAAGGGGAGGCTGCACTCTTCCTGCTAAGTCCCTCCATTTCTGAGCGTAGTCTTTGAAACCTTCACTTGAAACTACAGCCACACTCTGGAGTTGAGTACAGGTGGGAGCAAGGTCTGTGTTGTATTGATACTATTTATAGAAAGCAACGACAAGATCTTCCCAATTATGGATATTGGCCCTTTCCAGTTGGTAGAACCAATCTAGCCGAGTCCCGTATAGACTGTCTTGAAAGAAGTGTACCCACAAATCTCTGTTAGCAGTGTGAGACTGTATTTTCCTCATATAAGATCGGAGATGCATCTTGAGACACGAAACCCCTTCGTATTTAGAAAATACTAGTGCTTTGAACTTTGGTGGAATAACAATCCTAGACACCAAACCCAGCTCTTCAAAGTCCATCCCGAGAACTTTCTGAATCTCCATTGCACTTAGACACTCTTCCAGATGTTTGTATTTGCCGTCGGTCGGGGGATACTGCTCTTTAGAGTAATCCTCTTCTCCTTCCTCTTAGAATTCTGGCTGGTCAGTTACTTCATTGCCTTTCCCTTCTTGATTGTCTTTTTCACCAGAGGATGTTGCAACGTCTAAGATCTTTCTGGCTGCCCCAGGAAACCTTCTTCCTAGATTCAGAACACTGGTTGCTTTCATTTATTTCTTCTTCTTTTCTTTAATCAATAAAGTTTTCAAATCCTCTTCTCTTTTGGCTAGAGTCAAGAACATCTGTTGAAACTGAGCATTATGTGCCTGGAGATCTTTTACTCTCTGCTCGAGATCCATCTTACTGAAATAAATAGTAGAAAGATGAGGAGACTTGTTGTAAGGAACCTGCTTATGTTATGATGAATGGAGATGCATATGCAATTATTTCAAGGAAACTAGATACTTAAATTTGCTTTAGACCAAAAAGGAACACACGTTATATTAATAAATCAAAGTTTAAGTACATCATGCCTCTTTGGGCTTACAAAAAAAATACAAAAACTCTAAGATAAAAAAGTTGTACGCATCCTCTTTGGTGCGATGTAGGCGTTCAGACTCCGTTCCTCATGAAGTTGCTTAGTCAGTTCCAACTCCTTCTTTTCGCTGGCGTAAAATTGGGCCTCGAAAGTGTCTCGCTCCCCCTTAAGCTGTATCCAATCCTTTTGTAAGTCTTCAAGAGAGGTGGGCATGTCAGGATGCAGGATAGTGTATAGAACATCTCCTTCCACAACAGGATCTATGATAATCGGGAGAATGGATGGGTAAGGCATTATGAGACTTTGAGCACGAGCTCGTACCCATTTGAGGTAAGGCTCAAGAGGCATGGAATTATTATGCCCCAATGTCTTGCTATCTACCTTGTTCAACATCCTCCAAGCTCGGATAAATCTCTGGCGGTGACCTTGATCGTTGTTCTCGTAGTCAAATACCAAACCTTGAATGAGCATCTCATGTGGGCCATCCCTTCGGGTGTAACAAAATGGTCTTAAGGCTAAGCATGGGTTGTAGGTGATACATCCTCTAATGCCAAGTAAAGGGACATTAGGGAATTCTCCATAATGGTCGACAATAGTAGCATTTTCTATAGATCGGGAACACCAATAAATGTCTGAATGTTTGAGTGTCATCAACCTATGTGACCACCTTGAACCTAGCTCGTTCTTCAATACAGATTAGGGAATATGCGAAATAAACCATCTTGCCAAAAGAGGAGTACAACACATAAGGATACCTCTTTTCCTCATAGTACGAGTGTGAAAAGAATGTAGGATGTCTCTTAGCAAAGTAGGCACTAGGTTACGAGACATAAAGATTTTGACGGTGTTCACATCTATGAGTTGGTCAAGATTCAGAAACAAAACCATCCCATAGATGAGGAGAGCTACAATTTCCTCAAAAGCTCGCAAATTCAAAGAGTTCCAACAGTTTTGGGATTTCTCAAAAAAGAACTTTGCTAAGAAACCTTTGACACCACTCCTTGTTTCCCAATTAGTTGTGATATCATATGGTTGCAAGTGTAGAGCTTGAGCAATCTCTTCTGGATTTGGATCTCTTTCCGTACCGCTGAAAGGTAGTTGATTGAGAATGGGAAGCCTCAAGAGTTTGGAGAATTCTTCTAAATTTTGCACAAGTTGATAATCGGGAAATGTAAAGCAATGATGTAGAGACCGAAATATCCCAAAACACCAGACCTCAATGAGTGTAGTATCGAGTATCTACCAACTTCTGACTGCACCAAAGCCGGTCATCTCACTACGTCCTAATGGCCAAGTTGGTCAAGTAAAGGTTCTAAAAGTTAGTTAGTGCTTCATGACATCACTCAGCGGCCCCGTATTCTCCTTGACTACTCAAGGGCTATCGATACCCACAAATATGTCGCACTAACATAGCTATTGTTTAGACCATGTCGGTATACCCCGCACAGTTTTCACAATGTATTGCTACTTACCTATAGGGTATCCCAAATCCGGGTAGAGGATTAAAACCCAAATAAAGAACCATAATGTTAAGCATACAAGTCAAACAATGAAAGAAAGTAAATGTGATCTAACCCTAAGGTAACCCCACTTTAAGAATGTCCTCACCAGAGTCTCCAGTTCTGTGATACGGTGGGAGAACTGAGTTGGTTATTTTGCGTTTGATCGCAAATGTTACGGTTAGCAAGAGTCGCCACCGAATTTTAGCTTGATTGAAGGAACTTCATGTTGTTGAGAGTCCTTCTTCAAGAGTCAAAGGCTCACCATATCCAGTGGGTCATAGCCCCTGACTTAAGTCATCAACCTTGGCTAGAGGAAAATAAATTCCCTTTGCCTCTTGCTAGACATGTTGGTTCATCATGACCTGCATCACAAAACCTTTGAGGTCCTTGAAATGGATTAGTCCTTATGCAGGACGTATGAAGTGGTATGATGGTATGATGTTATGCTATGCGTGGAGTAATGTAGGTAAACCCTGTTATGAGTCCAGATTAAGGACTGTAAACAAAACCTGCAAGAAGCTCATGTGTTAGATAACAGGCATGCAAGTAGTCAAGTTTGAAAGCACACAAGTCACACAAGACAACCCTTAGAGTTTATGCCAGCATGGGGTCCGGGGTACTACCCTCTTAAAGTTGGTGGGCTCAAAACCTGTCCTATCAAAAGTAACCGGGTTCTAAGGGTCCCAATATCATTGGATTGTTTTCATTGTTCATCGTTTCGATTTAGCCACTGAACTGGCGACCGAAATATTCCAAGAAAACAACCCTCAACTAAGTGTAGTATCGAGTATCAACCAACCTCGGACTGCACCAAAGTCAGTTATCTCACTACCCTAAAGAGGCCAAGATGGTTCAATTAAGGTTCCTAAGGTCAGTTGATGCTTCACGACACCACGCGGCGGCCCTGTACTCTCCTTTACTGGACTCAAGGGTTACCGGTACTCACCAAAGTGCCACATCAACGTAGCAGACTGCTTCAACCATGTCGGTGTACCCCGCACAGTTCCCTCACAGCCTTGTTGCTACTTTCTAAGAAGGTATCCCCAGATCCGAGTTAGGATCTATAGAACTCCCAAGACAGTTCCCACAATAATAAAGCAAACAATTCAGACAATTGAAAACACAAGTGATCTTAGTCCTAAGGTACACCTCACTTTAAAAAGTCCCCAGCAGAGTCGCCAGTTCTGTGATCGGTGGATCTGGAACTGAGTGTTTAACGCTGGTTCACGAAATGTCGCGGAAGCAAGAGTCGCCACTGTCTTTTATTTTCTCCAACATGGACAGGACAAAAGCACAGCAAAATTCCTTATGAGATTGTCTCTCGGTTCGGGAGGTAGATTTATAGGAAGGGAAGGTGTTAGCACCCTTTCTATCCATGGTTATCCATGGGCTCTTAGATACTTGCTCATTTGTGTTTTCAAAATGTTTGCTTTTCAATTGTGAGTGGGTTTGAAAAAGTTTCGTTTAGAGATTTCAGATCGACTCTTGTATCAGTCCTCAAGAGTGTTTGAAAAATTGTTTTGAAAGCTTTTTTTGAAAGTGTCGGTGTGAAAAGAGTTTTGATTTGTCTTGAATTAGAGCAAGTATCTATGAGTCATCTACCTACCCTAAGGAATTAGGCTGTGTAAATGTCCTTAAGGTAGTGCCATCCCACCATTGAGAGGTAGGTAGCACCACCGTTGGAGGTGTTCGGGTCAATTCGTTTATAGGGACAGTGTGGTCACCAGAGCAACAGTAGGACACCTTAGAAGCTACCCTTATGCCATTGATCCTTTTTAATTCGAGGCAACTTTTCCGAGGCAACTTGTTTTGAGGCATATGGATCAACGGACATAAGGACTTACTAAAACGTCCTATACTCGACGACCACGTTTCGAGGGCAAGGCAACAGTTAGGCGTACCCTAAGAGTGGTGTGTGAATTTGTGTGTTATTTTCAGTTATGTTTTATCTTGTACATGTATCATGGTGATCTACGCTTGTTTTTAATTTAGGCCTTTCATTCTTTCATGCAAAGTTTAGCAGTTTAAAAGTGCGAAAAGATAAATCCTACGCTATTACAAGGCGCGGGTCTATACATTACCAAATTAACAAAGACCCGTTTTGAATAAAAAATGCGGAAAGTAAATAAATTCCTAATTACTATTACAAGGCTTGAACACTTACATAATATTTACAAAGAAAATAAAGTAACGTGCGAAAAGAATAAAAATGGAACGTTCGAGGGCGTTGGACCCTTTTTGAAATTAAATGGAATTAAAAGTTAATTAATTATTTAATAAAAGAAAAGAAGTGTTTTTTTTTATGGTTTTTGTATTTATGAAATAAAGAAAATTAAAATTCAAGAGAAACCCTAATTCTAAGTTGTTTTTAATTATTAAAGAAAAATATTAAAGTTTAACCTAATTTATTAAATATTTAATGTACATGTTTATTTACAAAATAAATTAGTAATTAATAATAATGAAAATAAGAAAAAATTATTTATTAAGAAAAGTGATAAAAAGTTTAAAAACCTAATTTCTACATATTTTAATTTATTGAGAAAAAGATTAAAGTTTTAAAACCTAATTTACTAAACTAATTATTAAAGTTTATTTACAAAATAAATTAATAGTGAAATAATAATAATTAAATATATTTTAGTTTCTGATTTTTTATCTTATGAAAATTAATTTATGAAATTAAAGAAAATAATTGAAAACAATTAAAAGAATAAAAAGGAAAATCAAATAAAAAAATAAAAATGTGCAAACCATGGGGGTATTCAGACCCAAAGGGAGGTTTTTTGTGAGAAATCTGGCCCATTAGACAAAAAGCCTTGTTTGACTTTCTGGCATCACGTGCGTGTTCATTGACTTCTGAGTACCGTGGTCTGCATTCTTTGGCCATTGGATTGGGTTTCATGGCCATTTGTGTTATGGCTGTTGACCATTTGTGTTCTGGCCTCAACGTTCCTTAATGAACCTGCATGAAATCCTGTCTAAATCTGCAGTGTTGAATCTCATGAACACATTAAATAAAATCATAAAATGCAAATAAAGCCAATATATGAAGAAATTTAATGTTTAGGCACAATATGGCATGTATGAATGATTATTCCCTTTTGATCATGGAGATCAAATCAATCTTACCCTTACTGGAAAAGTAGTGACATGAATGCTTTTATGCCCTTTTGATCATGGAGATCAAGCCAGCCTTACCCTTACTGAAGAAGTAGTGAGGTGTTGGTTTGTAACTGTGATGGCTTGTTTATAGTGAGAGAGGGATTTGTAATAAGGATTTCAATGTTTTAGGGTTCTTGAAAGAATTTGATATTCTAACAGTGTTGTGGTAAGGTTTTTTCTCTCTTTTTTCTCCTCCTTCTCCTCTCTGGTTTGTGTGAAAAGAAGGTGATTATATAATGGAAATTAGGGTAAAGAAAATGGGCTTTGAATGTGCAATTGGGCCTCCAATGTTCACTTGAGTTCGTCACTTTCCAGGCTAAATCGCAGGGACTTAAGTGCAATTTTTGAAGTTGAAATGTGAAAACAAAATGTAGCTGACATCGAGAACTAACTCCTGTCCAAAAATCGGCTCAATCGGATAAACGGTGAATTAGTTATGAATTTTTGAAGTTTCAGCTCAGACAAACTTATTTTGGGCTCCAGTGTCGACTCTGACACGTTCTTCAATAAAAAACTGGTATTGATCGGAGCATAATCCGGTCTCGACTTTTGAAGAAAAGTTGTAGATCTATGAGTCAGTGACCTTGTGTAAAAATATGAGCCCAATCCGATAAAAATTGACCGAGTTATGAATTTTCGAAGTTTCGGTCCAGATGAAATAATATTCAGCATTCAGGATTTTCGGCGCGTCACGCACTCTGAGTAAAAAACGAAGGCCTTTTGAATACCGTTTGAACTCAATACCTTCTGTGAAAGTGTAGCCAACTCAATTTGTGAAATTTTGGCGCCGGAACCAGCTCGATACGATGAAAATCGACCAAGTTATGATTTTCTGAACATGACGCAAATAAACTTGTCACAAATTTTCTGTATGAAAATACTTGATAAATCCACATTTTTGAAGACCTTCTGATTGGAATTGGCTTCCAGACGTGAGAGATGAAAACGTAGATAATATCAAGACGAAATTTTGGCCACCGAAACGGGTTCAAAACGAGTCACGATCTTCAAGTTATGAATTTTTTAGCGCGTAAAAACTGCACTTTCAGCACACTTTTTTCACCATATTTCTTCGAGAAAACTCACACATTCGGATACCTTCTTTAAAGAATTGACTCTTGAGCCGAACCTGTATTTGAGAATATGTTATCAGAGATATCTTGGCGAAAGAACACCTGAATATGATGCACCGGGTTGGACTTGTGAATTTTTCTTGAAATATTTTGAGAAATATGGGAGGGCAAATTTTGGGGTACAACAGTTGCCCCTGTTCAATCTTCTTAGACCTGAGGATGTAGATTGGCTTGCGTGCCTTTCGTAATCCGAAGGTGGAAGATGATTGAACACTAGAGTGCCCAGAAATTTGCACTCACATAGTAGAGTGCCAGCAGCATGATGCAGGGAATGAGCTTACAAGTGCCATTTGGAGACTGATGGATAGGAGGACGGGCTTATAGATGCCATCTGATATGGTGACAGAGTCTTGTCGGAAATGGGCTTATAGATGCCATCTAAGTGTCGATCGCGTAAGAGATTCCTTAGCGAGAACTTGCGTACTTGAGAAAGAAAAATAATTACCTGGCCTGTTACAGGAGTTGATCTTCGAACCCTTTATGTAGATATGCCCTGGTTGGATACAGGAATCGAATCTTTGAACTCTTCAGACGTGCCATGGCAAGATACAGGAATCGAGTCCGGAGAATATAGTCGTCAACAGATACACCCTGGCGAGATACAGGAATCGGATCTTCGAACTCTTCAGACGTGCCCTGGCAGGATACAGGAATCGAGTCCGGAGAATATAGTCGTCAACAGATACACCCTGGCGAGATACAGTAATCAGATCTTCGAACTCTTCAGACGTGCCCTGGCAAGATACAGGAATCGAGTCTGGTAATGTTAGTCGTCAACAGATACACCCTGGCGAGATACAGGAATCGGATCTTCGAACTCTTCAGACGTGCCCTGGCCGGATACAGGAATCGAGTCTGGAATTCAGAAAGGTTGGTGAGTTGTCTCTACTGACAGGTTATTTCCATGGACGGGTGGTCTTTAACGACGAGTGTCTATAACGATGAGTGTCTATAACGACGAGTGTCTATAACGACGAGTGTCTATAACGACGAGTGTCTATAACGACGAGTGTCTATAACGACGAGTGTCTATGACGACGAGTGTCTATAACGACGAGTGTCTATAACGACGAGTGTCTATAACGACGAGTGTCTATAACGACGAGTGTCTATAACGACGAGTGTCTATAACGACGAGTGTCTATAACGACGAGTGTCTATGACGACGAGTGTCTATAACGACGAGTGTCTATGACGACGAGTGTCTATGACGACGAGTGTCTATAACGACGAGTGTCTATGACGACGAGTGTCTATAACGACGAGTGTCTATGACGACGAGTGTCTATAACGACGAGTGTCTATGACGACGAGTGTCTATGACGACGAGTGTCTATAACGACGAGTGTCTATAACAACGAGTGTCTATCACGACGAGTGTCTATGACGACGAGTGTCTATGACGACGAGTGTCTATAACGACGAGTGTTTATAACGACGAGTGTCTATAACGACAAGTGTCTATAACGACGAGTGTCTATAACGACGAGTGTCTATAACGACGAGTGTCTATAACGACGAGTGTCTATAACGACGAGTGTCTATAACGACGAGTGTCTATAACGACGAGTGTCTATAACGACGAGTGTCTATAACGACGAGTGTCTATAACGATGGGTGTCTATAACAACGAGTGGAGGTAATTTTAACCGGACTTGTCTTCTTTTGACTGGATTTGTCTACTTTGACATAGCTGATCATTTAACTGTATCCTTCCTGAAAGGTAAAAGTCAGTCATATGCAATGCATGGTATGGATCAAGCGGTGATATTCTTAGCATAAATGAGATTATGTGACATGATGCATGTGTCATGTTTATGATAATGTAATGTTTTTGAATGTATATGCGTCTAGGAAAATAGATCCTTGACGGATGTCGGGAAGTCAAATCATGGGCTGATGTTGAAGAGTGAGATTCTTCGTTTCCGTTGGGGATGATGATTACAAGAATACTGGTCGGAGAAGATAACTCCGTTGGGGAATAAACTTGGCGAAGAGATTACTCTGCGGGGAATTACTCTGTGGGAAGAGATACTTCGCTGAGATTTGATGATAACTCCGCTGGGGATTTCGTTGTGGTGCTCTGTTGGAAATGAAGGTATCTTGGTCGCATTCTTCAGCTGAACTTACCTTGGCACTTCGGTGGACAGGGCAACCGGATCATTTAGACAACTCATTATTGCCCCAGTTTCTGTTGGAGAAGAAGGTACCTGTGAAGGTGTTTGATGACTGCCAATTGACAAATCTTCTTCTGGTAGGCAAGTGACGAGATGACAGGACATAGTCGTACGCTTTGATCCCTAATTTTTGCCTGGACCGCCCTTTCGGGTTTTCAGTCCACCGGGATACCCATCTTTGCCCAAGCCGCCTTTTCAGGTTTTCGACTTGCCGGGTGTACAGATTTTTTCATTTTCATCCCTTATTTTTGACCGAACCCTTTTGGTTCGCCGGGAAGCCCTTATTTTTGCCTAGGCCAGTCGACCTAGTGGGTCTTTGATTTTGCGTAGTATTTTTTCGACTATGTCCGTACTCTTAGGATGTAGGGAGTTGCCCCTGTTGGTAGTGTTGCCATGCTACCAGAAGATCTTCGTTTGATCATGCAATGCCCCAAGTGACTTAGATGGAGATTTGCCCCAGGCTGGTTGGCCTTTTGAGAGATTCTCCGAATCTTGACTTAACTGCCCCAGATGATGGACAATGATCATGTCTGCCCCTTGATTGGAGGTGCTTTTGTTCATTAGACATTCGTCGTGCGAACTTCTATGCTGTTCAAACAAAAAGTCATATGCAAACAAAGTTATGTCAAAAATGCAAAGCTTACATCTGTTTCAGAGATTTTGAAAATGCATCTTTTAGTAAAACAAGCAAATTTTGTAAAATGTGATGTCAACTCGTTATTTTACCGCAAGCCTTGAGGAGTCAGGATACCTTTCGTAACAGTATGCTTTCGAACTAGCCCATGCTTCAGCTAGGACTTTTTAGGGTTGTAACGTGGCCTGGTTCACGGTTTAAGAAACAAAGAATAAAGGCTCAAATTTTATTTGTACCCACCCGCTCTTCGTGATGTTCTCCAAACCTAAACTCAGTTGATCATACGTTAGACCTTGTTTGAGTCTTTGCTCTGATTTTCCGGTGATGGTTCGGATGTTGACAATTTATTTTGAATAGGCAGTCATTCCTTTTTGTTATTGAGGGTTTGTGTGACCTCTTTCCCTTTTTTTTTTGATTTCGTTATCCCTGTTTTTTGCCTGAACTGTTTCTTTTGTGATTACAGTCAGCGGGATGCCCCGGTTTTGTAAGTCTCCTTCATAGGTTTTGACTTAATGGGTTTTTATTTTGAGAAGTAATGACTGCCTGTCTGTATGATTATTCGGAACCATCACTGTCTTTTGTTTTGTAAGGACCTCTTTGGTGCCATTCGTTATGCACTTGGATCAACTGAGAGAACTACCCGTCCCCAGGTTATGATTAAGGTTTTTAAATTTCGAAAAGAAAAACTCCTACTTCTTTGGCTCAGAGGGGTTGACGAGGGATTATCTTCCTTATAACTCCAATGTTTTAGGTATTGAAACAATGCCTGTACCTCATCAGCGGGGTCTGTTCAAAAGCATACTGTAAAGATCGTGGTATCGTTTTCGTCATCCTCCCTCAAGAGGCTTAGAATTTTAGATCAAGAGTTGACATCACAAAAATATGAAAACAGTTTGCATATAGTGAATACGAAATAATTACTTCAAAACAGACATGTGTAATGCATTAATGAAATAACCAAGTTTGACATGAAATAAAATATTTGAACAATCGAAGAAAAATACAATCTTGAACATTCAAATGAACAAAAGTTTCCAATCCTAGCCATGTTTGGGCAGGGGAGCAGTGGTCACATTGGGAGCCTCTGGAGAGTCGAGCTGGATTTCCTTTGCGTCAATCAGATCCTGAACCTTGTTTCTCAAAGTCCAACAATCATCTGTAGCATGCCCCGGGCTGTCAGAATGATAAGCGCAGCGAACGTTGGGGTTATACCTTGAAGGCGTCCTGTTGGGATTCTTTGGAGGGTCCATGAGAGTTACCAACTTGGTTTCCAGCAACTGTGGCAATATCTGTGACAAGGTCATGCCGAGGGGAGTGAATTGCCTTTTGGGTCTCTCTTCCCTTTGCTGATTGTGACGCTGAGGAGCACCGGCCGGTTTTGCAATAACCACCGCGTTGACATCTTGGCGGTGTTGGGACCTATTCTGCCCTCTTGAGCCATAGACAACACTAGATTCTCTCTTGGATGGTTTCTTCTCAATGTTTGAGGAATCACCATTATGTATTTTCCCCGACTTAATGCCAGCTTTTATTCTTTCCCCGGTCAAGATCAGATCTGTAAACCCAGTAGCAGAATTCCCAATCAGGTGGTTGAAGAATGGACCAGACAGGGTCCCCAAGAACATGTCGACGAGCTCGCGGTCATTCAGAGGTGGTTGTACCCTTCCAGCAAGGTCCCTCCATTTTTGAGCATATTCTTTGAAGCCTTCGCCTGTACCCATAGACATTCCCTGAAGCTGAGTGCGCGTGGGAGCAAGGTCGGCGTTGTACTGGTATTGCTTGTAAAATGCTGTGGCTAAGTCTTCCCAGGTACGGATGTTGGCTCCATTCAGTTGATAGAACCACTCGAGCTGAGTCCCTAAAAGACTCTCCTGGAAGAAATGGATCCATAAATTCTTGTCAGCTGTGTAGGGTTGGATCCTCCTCATGTATGACCTGAGATGCAGCTTAGGACAGGATGCCCCGTCGTACTTTGAAAAGGCAGGTGCCTTGAATTTGTGCGGGATCACTACCCCAGAAGACAGACCTAGATCTTCGAAGTCCAGGCCGGGAAATTTTTCTATTTCCATAGCACTTAGCCGGTCTTCTAACTGTTTATACCTGTCCTCAGCTGGAGGGTATTGCTCTTCATTGAAGTCAGTCTCGTTGTCAGAGACCACAGGACTAGGAACCACTCTCTCATGGGGGTTGTCCTTTCCAATAGATGGGGTAGTCTGCTCAACTTCATTTAGTGATCCATTCCCAGATTTGCGTCTCGGGTTGAACAACACTGTCCTCTTCTTCTTCCTCTTCGAGAGCAGAGTCTTCAAATCCTGTTGGCCCTGGGCTAGACTCTTAATCAACTCCTGGAACTGGGCATTCTAGGCCTGGAGGGCCTGGATGGATTGCTCAGTAGATATTTCAGGATTCATGATGAGACTGCTGAAATAAACAACAAAGAAGGTAAGCAACCTGTAGAGAAAGGGTACCTGTTATGCAATGATATGTATGATATGCATGCGATGTTTTCAAGGATCTCGCGGGGTAAACAGAGAAATTGGTTAGAATTTTGTAGTTTGATTGAAGGAACTTCATGTTGTTGAGAGTCCTTCTTCAAGAGTCAAAGGCTCACCATATCCAGTGGGTCATAGCCCCTGACTTAAGTCATCAACCTTGGCTAGAGGAAAATAAATTCCCTTTGCCTCTTGCTAGACATGTTGGTTCATCATGACCTGCATCACAAAACCTTTGAGGTCCTTGAAATGGATTAGTCCTTATGCAGGATGTATGCAGTGGTATGATGGTATGATGTTATGTTATGCGTGGAGTAATGTAGGTAAACCCTGTTATGAGTCCAGATTAAGGACTGTAAACAAAACCTGCAAGAAGCTCATGTGTTAGATAACATGCATGCAAGTAGTCAAGTTTGAAAGCACACAAGTCACACAAGACAACCCTTAGAGTTTATGCCAGCATGGGGTCCGGGGTACTACCCTCTTGAAGTTGGTGGGCTCAAAACCTTTCCTATCAAAAGTAACCGGGTTCTAAGGGTCCCAATATCATTGGATTGTTTTCATTGTTCATCGTTTCGATTTAGCCACTGAACTGGCGACCGAAATATTCCAAGAAAACAACCCTCAACTGAGTGTAGTATCGAGTATCAACCAACCTCGGACTGCACCAAAGTCAGTTATCTCACTACCCTAAAGAGGCCAAGATGGTTCAATTAAGGTTCCTAAGGTCAGTTGATGCTTCACGACACCACGCGGCGGCCCCATACTCTCCTTGACTGGACTCAAGGGTTACCGGTACTCACTAAAGTGCCACATCAACGTAGCAGACTGCTTCAACCATGTCGGTGTACCCCGCACAGTTCCCTCACAGCCTTGTTGCTACTTTCTAAGAAGGTATCCCCAGATCCGAGTTAGGATCTATAGAACTCCCAAGACAGTTCCCACAATAATAAAGCAAACAATTCAGACAATTGAAAACACAAGTGATCTTAGTCCTAAGGTACACCTCACTTTAAAAAGTCCCCAGCAGAGTCGCCAGTTCTGTGATCGGTGGATCTGGAACTGACTGTTTAACGCTGGTTCGCGAAATGTCGCGGAAGCAAGAGTCGCCACCGTCTTTTATTTTCTCCAACATGGACAGGACAAAAGCACAGCAAAATTCCTTATGAGATTGTCTCTCAGTTCGGGAGGTAGATTTATAGGAAGGGAAGGTGTTAGCACCCTTTCTATCCATGGTTATCCATGGGCTCTTAGATACTTGCTCATTTGTGTTTTCAAAATGTTTGCTTTTCAATTGTGAGTGGGTTTGAAAAAGTTTCGTTTAGAGATTTCAGATCGACTCTTGTATCAGTCCTCAAGAGTGTTTGAAAAATTATTTTGAAAGCTTTTTTTGAAAGTGTCGGTGTGAAAAGAGTTTTAATTTGTCTTGAATTAGAGCAAGTATCTATGAGTCATCTACCTACCCTAAGGAATTAGGCTGTGTAAATGTCCTTAAGGTAGTGCCATCCCACTATTGAGAGGTAGGTAGCACCACCGTTGGAGGTGTTCGGGTCAATTCGTTTATAGGGACAGTGTGGTCACCAGAGCAACAGTAGGACACCTTAGAAGCTACCCTTATGCCATTGATCCTTTTTAATTCGAGGCAACTTTTCCGAGGCAACTTGTTTTGAGGCATATGGATCAACGGACATAAGGACTTACTAAAACGTCCTATACTCGACGACCACGTTTCGAGGGCAAGGCAACAGTGAGGCGTACCCTAAGAGTGGTGTGTGAATTTGTGTGTTATTTTCAGTTATGTTTTATCTTGTACATGTATCATGGTGATCTACGCTTGTTTTTAATTTAGGCCATTCATTCTTTCATGCAAAGTTTAGCAGTTTAAAAGTGCGGAAATTAAAGTGTGGAAAGATAAATCCTACGCTATTACAAGGCGCGGGTCTATACATTGCCAAATTAACAAAGACCCGTTTTGAATAAAAAATGCGGAAAGTAAATAAATTCCTAATTACTATTACAATGCTTGAACAATTACATAATATTTACAAAGAAAATAAAGTAACGTGCGAAAAGAATAAAAATGGAACGTTCGAGGGCGTTGTACCCTTTTTGAAATTAAATGGAATTAAAAGTTAATTAATTATTTAATAAAAGAAAAGAAGTGTTTTTTTTTAATGGTTTTTGTATTTATGAAATAAAGAAAATTAAAATTCAAGAGAAACCCTAATTCTAAGTTGTTTTTAATTATTAAAGAAAAATATTAAAGTTTAACCTAATTTACTAAATATTTAATGTACATGTTTATTTACAAAATAAATTAGTAATTAATAATAATGAAAATAAGAAAAAATTATTTATTAAGAAAAGTGATAAAAAGTTAAAAAACCTAATTTCTACATATTTTAATTTATTGAGAAAAAGATTAAAGTTTTAAAACCTAATTTACTAAACTAATTATTAAAGTTTATTTATAAAATAAATTAATAGTGAAATAATAATAATTAAATATATTTTAGTTTCTGATTTTTTATCTTATGAAAATTAATTTATGAAATTAAAGAAAACAATTGAAAACAATTAAAAGAATAAAAAGGAAAATCAAATAAAAAAATAAAAATGTGCAAACCATGGGGGATATTCAGACCCAAAGGGAGGTTTTTTGTGAGAAATCTGGCCCATTAGACAAAAAGCCTTGTTTGACTTTCTGGCATCACGTGCGTGTTCATTGACTCCTGAGTACCGTGGTCTGCATTCTTTGGCCATTGGATTGGGTTTCATGGCCATTTGTGTTCTGGCTGTTGACCATTTGTGTTCTGGCCTCAACGTTCCTTAATGAACCTGCATGGAATCCTGTCTAAATCTGCAGTGTTGAATCTCATGAACACATTAAATAAAATCATAAAATGCAAATAAAGCCAATATATGAAGAAATTTAATGTTTAGGCACAATATGGCATGTATGAATGATTATTCCCTTTTGATCATGGAGATCAAATCAATCTTACCCTTACTGGAAAAGTAGTGACATGAATGCTTTTATGCCCTTTTGATCATGGAGATCAAGCCAGCATTACCCTTACTGAAGAAGTAGTGAGGTGTTGGTTTGTAACTGTGATGGCTTGTTTATAGTGAGAGAGAGATTTGTAATAAGGATTTCAAGGTTTTAGGGTTCTTGAAAGAATTTGATATTCTAACAGTGTTGTGGTAAGGTTTTTCTCTCTTTTTTCTCCTCCTTCTCCTCTCTGGTTTGTGTGAAAAGAAGGTGATTATATAATGGAAATTATGGTAAAGAAAATGGGCTTTGAATGTGCAATTGGGCCTCCAATGTTCACTTGAGTTCGTCACTTTCCAGGCTAAATCGCAGGGACTTAAGTGCAATTTTTGAAGTTGAAATGTGAAAACAAAATATAGCTGACATCGAGAACTAACTCCTGTCCGAATATCGGCTTAATCGGATAATCGGTGAATCAGTTATGAATTTTTGAAGTTTCAGCTCAGACAAACTTATTTTGGGCTCCAGTGTCGACTCTGACACGTTCTTCAATAAAAAACTGGTATTGATCGGAGCATAATCCGGTCTCTACTTTTGAAGAAAAGTTGTAGATCTATGAGTCAGTGACCTTGTGTAAAAATATGAGCCCAATCCGATAAAAATTGACCGAGTTATGAATTTTCGAAGTTTCGGCCCAGATGAAATAATATTCAGCATTTAGGATTTTCGGCGCGTCACGCACTCTGAGTAAAAAACGAAGGCCTTTTGAATACCGTTTGAACTCAATACCTTCTGAGAAAATGTAGCCAACTCAATTTGTGAAATTTTGGCGCCAGAACCAGCTCGATACGATGAAAATCGACCAAGTTATGATTTTCTGAACATGATGCAAATAAACTTCTATCACAAATTTTCTATATGAAAATACTTGATAAATCCACATTTTTGAAGACCTTCTTATTGGAATTGGCTTCCAGCCGTGAGAGATGAAAACGTAGATAATATCAAGACGGAATTTTAGCCACCAAAACGGGTTCAAAATGAGTCACGATCTTCAAGTTATGAATTTTTTAGCGCGTAAAAACTGCACTTTCAGCACACTTTTTTCACCATATTTCTTCGAGAAAACTCACACATTCGGATACCTTCTTTAAAGAATTGACTCTTGAGCCGAACCTGAATTTGAGAATATGTTATCAGAGATATCTTGGCGAAAGAACACCTGAATATGATGCACCGGGTTGGACTTGTGAATTTTTCTTGAAATATTTTGAGAAATATGGGAGGGCAAATTTTGGGGTACAACAAACATTCTAACTACTCAAAAGTCTTTCATGTTCATTTCCTTTTTCCTTTGACATTGTCATCTTACCATTTATTTGGTAAGTAACCCTATCTTTGGATGTAAAAGGGACGGGCATGGGTCATCGTATAACCATGATTAGCAATGTTGTAAGATATCTTAGCATTTTTCTTTAGGGAGTAAGATCATTTTGAAATGCAACATAGATAGCGTCATCGAGGGACTATGATCTTGTATTTTGTTTGTTTTTGCTAAGATACCTCACATGCATAATATTCCCATTTTGTAAAGCAACAAAGTGGGTTTACCCTAAGGGTGTTTGTGTGCAAGTGTATTGGTTTTCATGCTTGATTTGTCTTTGATTAGGGTTTTCTATTTGTTGGTTTTAATCTTTCCATACAAAACCCTAATTACTAGCATTTGTATATAAAGCCTTTAAATTGCGAAAAATAAAAATACTAAGCTATTACAATACTTAGGGGAGGGGGTGTACAAATTACAAATGGGAAATATTGCAAGAATTTAAACCTAAATAATTATTACAACCATATTGAATTTGAATAAATGTACAAAAATAAAGATAAAAATGCAAGAATGTAAATGTAAAAAGAAATGTGATTTTTGTTTGGTTTTCATGAAAAAGGGTTTTTTGACCTAATTACGTAAAATAATTAACTAAGAATAAGAAAATTAATATTTTAGTTAATAAAAGAAATTAAAGGAAATAATTTTTTAGGGTTTTTTTCGTGAATTTAATTAAACTAGTAAATAAAAATAATTAAATAAAAGATCCTAAGTTCTAAATTGATTTTAATTTACAAGAAAATATTATAATAATATTTAAAATTTATTATCAAAGTATTTAAAAAAAGAAGTTAATTTATTAAAGAAAATGTTTTTGTGCTTTTAGTTTTATGAAAAATAAAATAAACTAAATAAAAATAAAATAAAATAAAATATAAATATTTTTGGGTTTTTTAGTAATGAAAATAATAATAATAATAATCATATTAATAATAATATTAATAATAATAATAATAAAAGATAAAATAGTAAAAATAACATAAAATAAAATATAAAAAAAACAAGGAGGTTAATAAGTGAAATAGGGAGTATTGTAAGAAAAAAGTCAGGCCCAAACTGCTGACTCAAGCGTTGCAAAAAAACAAGAAAATGTCTAAAAAATGAATAAAATGAAAAAAGGTCACACTGGGGCTTGAACCCAGGACCTAAGGGTGACAAGCGCACACTTTAACCACTGGGGTGGTGATACATCCGTTAACTAATGTCAAACCATAAATATATATTATAAGTCTTGCCCTAAATGTACTTCATATTCAACCTCCAGCTAGAATCCCTGCAACTTATTCGTTTCTCAACCATTTGAAAAAATGTAAACATGAAAGTTGTGTAAAATTCCATCGCGATTTCAGAAATGTAAATAACTAAAGTTATAGATCAAAGATGAATGAGAATTTCTAATGGTACCAAATTCTGACCTAACTTTTCCAGGATGTTCAGATTCAAAAGTCTAACTACTCAAGCAATATAAATGAAATCTAAAGACATGGTTAGTTTCAAGGCTATGATATCTACATTTTATCTTCACAAATGGAAAGCAAAATATGCCTATATGAAGAGTTCAAAAGTCAGAAAACTCACCTTGAAAATGGAATTCCTGTTTTGAGTTGGAGCTTGTTTCAAAGTGCTGCAAGGATCGAGTTAGCTTCCTTGAGGTCTCAGAAAGCTAATGCAATGATTAGCTTGGTTGGAGAGTGGTTGAAATGGTCTAGAGAAGCCCAACTGTGATGCTCTGTTTTTGAATTTGGAAATGGAGGAAGGTGGTGTTACATTCGTGTAACAGGGACAAGGATGGCTTGTGTATGATGCTTGGAAGCTTTTGGAAGCAAAAGGCCAAGAAATGCACGAGTAGTTTTTGATTTTGGGATTTCTGGCCAGAATATGCAACAATGGAAGTATAAGATGCAATTCTGAGTTTTTGTGAGTTTTAATGCTAGTGTATGCGCGTGTTTTCTTGCAAATGACTTGTGTATCTATAAGCAAAAGGTTGGAGAGGTTTTGCACAAAGGATTTCTGAGTTATAGAGTTATGGCTAGGTTGCTTGATTTTGAAGAAAGGTGAAAGTATGGTTCCAAGATGAAGTACAAGCATGGGATGAGTGATTGTAAGGCTTGAGACAAACTTCTCTTGAGTTATAGGACGTTTATGATCAGAAGAAAATAATTGCAAGGCTCAAGAACAAGTTTTGTTCATAAAGCTACTTTTTCAAAATGGCATTGTGCACTTTCTTCCTAAAATGGACATAAAGCATGGGCAATACATTGAATGCTTGAGTTGAGGCCTCTAACAGCTGTGCAAGAATTTAATTATGGAGTGCCTAACAATTCTTAGCCCTACAAAGCAAAGATTATGCAACATAGGTTTGAAATTTGAATTTTGTTCATCATAAAATTTTCCTTGTAAAACAACTTGAAATCCCAACTTCTGACCTTCGATTCTCCTTGCTCACAAATAATCTTAAGGAGTTCTTGGACATTTTGGAAAGCTTGTAATGTTATCTACAACCCCTCTTTGAATCACATTTGCAAAATCTAAATGGAACTAGGTGAAACTTGGGTCATAAGTTAGGTCAAAATCCTGACCAAAAATGTTCAAAATTTCACTAAGTGTTTAGTTTCATGATCATGACTTCATGGATTAATAACTTGAGATCCAAGTATTTTGAGGATAAGTTGTGTAAAGCAATGTTGTGTATCTCATGGATATCTACAACTTTCATGTTGAAAGTTTCTTTTGAATCATCTTGCATCATGGTGAAAATTTGGCTCTAAGTTGTGAAAAAATATGAAGTTTTCAGTACTTAGAAATTTTTCTAAGTTTGAAAACTTTGACTTTTCAAAATGAAATCTTGAATTTTTGATTTCTTGATGAATAAGTTTCATATTTTGACATGTTTTGATGAATTGGGATCTTTGGCACTTGATTTTGACCAAAAAGTCAAAGTTTGACTTTTCAGTGTACAATTGACTTTTGATTAGTTGACTAAAAATCCACTATCAATCCAATTGATCTTGGACAATATTTGGAGTCATACCATTAGGTCAAAATGGTGCAATTGAAATCTTAAGATCACGCCTCAAACCAATTAACCCTTTGCTTGGTCAAAAATCAGAAATTACCCTTTTCTCAATCAAAACCCTAATTTTGACCATTTTGCCCTTTTGATGATTTGATCAAATTTCTTGAGGAATTATGGTCCAAACTTGATCAAATGATACCTATGAGTTTATAATGTTTATATGGGTAAAAAATTATGAACTTTTACTGTAAATTGGCCACAATTGACTTTTTCCTCAATACAGTTGATTTTTAGGTCAACTGCTCAATTGATTGAGCAAAAATGTGATTCAAGGCTTGATACTTGACATGAGTAATCTTGGGGGTCCACAATGATCCATGAAAGTCATATGAGGCATTGAAAGTTCGAATATCCTTGTGCAATCTCAAACCCTAATTTTAGTCATCAGTGCTTAAGGAGGTGTCTTGAGCTGATCAAACCTTGTGCAGTCTTGAACCAAAGGAGATCTTGTGAGAAAATACTTGATAAATGAGAGGGAAAATTTTGGGGTATAACAACTTCCCCTGTTCAATATTCTTAAACCTAAAGAGTTAGATTGGCGGATCCGTCATTCATTACTTGAAGGTGAAAGATGATTGGACACTAGAGTGCCTAGAAATTTGCACTCGATGAGGTGGTGGTTGATGGTGTAGGGAATGGGCTTAAAGATGCAATTTGGAGAGATGATGGAAAGTTGTTATAGATGGGCTTATAGATGCCATCTAAAAATGATTGTTGGAAAGTATGGAAGAAGTGTCAGAATAAATCTCTGGTTGATTTATACTGAAACAGTGGATGTGTTGGGTTGAGTACCAGAATAATATCCATAAATGGATTGTATTTGACTCGTATTTGAAAGCTGAAACTTGAATGAGTATTAGAATGGCGTCCGTATCTGAACTGTATCTGAAAGCTGCATCTGAATGAGTATCATAATGGCGTCCGTATATAGAGTGTATCTGAACTGTATCTGAAATCTGAATCTGAATGAGTATCAGAATGGCATCCGTATTAGGAGCTTATCTGAACTGTATCTGAAATCTGAATCTGAATGAGTATCAAAATGGCATCCGTATCTGGAGCGTATCTGAACTGTATCTGAAAGCTGAATGAGAAGAAACTCGTGCAGAATTGCTTCAGCTGGTCGTGTAGATGATTGTCCTGGCTTGTTTTAGGTATTAATCTCTGACCTTTTGCAAATTGTTGATGATAACCATCTGCTGACTGATCATTGTCAAGAGATAAAAGACTAGTTGTATGCAATGTCATGATGTATGAAATGTATTGTACAATGATGTTCTCAAAAAATGAATGAGATTATGTTGTATGTATTCGTATTGTCAATGTTATGACGTATGGATGCGATATATGGGCATGTAATCTATTCTATTGTAATACTTTAGGGAAAATAAATCCCCGACGACTGGTGGGGATGTGGAGTGCAAGTCTTTATGTTTTGAAGTGCTGATGAGTTTATGAGCTTCTATTTGTTAGAGAAATAAACTCTGTTGTAAGGGAAACGCCGTGTATTTCTTGTGAAATCCTATTGGGGAATCCTGAGAAATGGGCGACTTCTACTAGGGAGTGATAACTGGAAGTTTTGTTCTTCCAGGGATGTGAGAGAGCTTAATATCATTAAGCTGCACACTGTGGGGGATTTTATAGTCTAAAGATATTATCCTATTTCTTAAAGCCATTAGTGATTGTCCTTCTATTTTTTTGTTCATTTGTAAACAATAGTTATGTTCAAATGCATATGTTCAAAAATAAATCATTGGATGTTTTTGTAAACAAAACACAGGAATAAAGAAAAAACAGATAGTTTTGCACTTTCAAAGGGGTATCTTTGTATTAACTTGAATAAGTCTTTTTTGTACAATGAGACGAACATTCTAGTTAGAGGATGTCGTCGTGAAAAATGAAAATTTGATACAAAGAAAAGATAGCTATGTGCAATAATCCCATGGGGTTCCCCATTCTACTATAGCCTTCATGTCTCTGAGCGTCTTGTCCACTTGCTTCATTGTCGGAAGTTGATTGGATTGATCAGAACCATTGAGTTTGTCAGTCGAAGCTAAAGGTTGTCTGTAAGGTGATCCAACGGGACATAATCATACACTTTAATTCCCTAACTTTTTCCTAGACCGCCCTTTCGGGTTTTTAGTCCACCGGGATACCCCTTTTTACCCAAGTCGCCCTTTCGGGTTTTCAACTTGCCGGGTGTACAGATTTTTTTTGTTTTATCCCTAATTTTTGCCCGAACCTTTTTGCTTTGCCGGGATGCCCTTGTTTTGCCTAGGTGTGTCAACCTAGCGGGTCTCTTATGCGTAGTATCTTTTTACTATGTCCGCGTTCACAGGGTGCGGCAGGTCATCGCCATCATTAGTGATTAAGATCATTGCTCCACCAGAGAATATGCTTTTGATCACAAACGGTCCTTCATATGTAGGAGTCCATTTGTCCCTGGGATCACCATGCGGAAGTATGACGCGCTTGATCACCAGATCCACGACTTGTTACACTTGGCGTTTGACCTTTTTATTGAAAGCCTTGATCATCCGTTTTTGATACATTTGACCATAACAGACAGCAGTAAGCCTTTTTCTCATCAATCAACTTCAGTTGATCAAGTCGAGTTTGGGTCCAATCATATTCAATCAACCCTGCATCCTTCATGATTCTCATAGAAGGGATCTGGACCTCAATAGGAAAGACAACTTCCATACCGTATACCAGAGAGTAAGGTGTTGCCCCGGTCGATGTGCACGCCGTGGTACAGTAACCGTGGAGAGCGAATGGTAGCATCTCATGCCAGTCCTTGTAGGTTACTATCATTTTTTGTACGATCTTCTTAATGTTCTTGTTTGCGGCTTCGACAATGCCATTCATCTTGGGCCGGTAAAGGGAAGAATTATGGTGCTGAATCTTAAATTGCACGCACAGTGCGGTGATCATGGTATTGTTGAGATTCATACCATTGTCTGTGATAATTCTCTCTGGGATACCGTACTGACAAATGAGATTTTGTTTGATGAACCGGGCCACGGAATTCTTGGCAACAGAAGCGAAAGAAGTTTCCTCAACCCACTTCATGAAATAGTCAATGGCCACCATGATGAAGCGATGTCCATTAGAAGCTGTAGGTTTGATTTCTCCAATCATATCGATACCCCGCATTGCGAATGGCTAGGGAGCAGTCAGGACATTCAGAGGAACTGGAGGTACATGCACCTTGTCAGCGTAGATCTGACACTTATGACAGGTTCGTGAATGTTGATAAAAATCTGCTTCCATGGTAGACCAGTAATACCCCGCCCGTAGGATTTTCTAAGCCATCGTATGTCCATTGGAATGGGTGCCAAAAGTGCCTTCATGTAGATCAGCCATGATCTTTTCCACCTCAACCTTGTCTATGCAACGAAGCAAAACAGAGTCATGGTTGCGTTTGTAGAGAATGCCATTGCTTAGGAAGAACTTAGCAGAGAATCTCTTTAAGAACTTCTTATCGTTGACTGAAGCCCCTTCCGGATACTCTTGAGTCTCGAGATACTTCTTGACTTCATGGAACCACGCTTGGTCCATTACTTCTTCAGTATCGATCTCGTGACAATAAGCTGGTCCATCCATTTGTTCAATGGTGATCTGGGGAGCCTCGTTATCCCACTTGAGTTTAAACATGGATGACATTGTGGCTAGCGCGTCTGCTAGTTGATTTTCCTCTCGTGGAAAATTCTTGAAGGTAATCTCCTCGAAATGTGGGATAAATGTCAACACATGTTCTTTATAGGGGATGAGGTTAGGGTGCTTAGTTCCCATTCTCCTTTGATTTGACTGATGACCAAGGCTGAATCTCCAAATACGCTTAAGGACTTGATTCCCGAATCTATGCAGCTTTGAGACCAAAAATACACGCTTCGTACTCTGCCATATTATTTGTATAGTTGAAGCAAAGGCTTGCAGTGAAGGGGGTATGACATCCTTCAGGGGATATGAGTACAACACATATGCCATTGCCGAGTGCGTTGGACGCCCCATCTAAAACCAGAGTCCATCGGGATCCTTGTTCAGGTTCGTCATATGGTCTGAATTCTTCACAGTTGTTTACCATCATGATGTCTTCATCTGGGAATTCGAACTTCATGGACTGATACTCATCCATAGCTTGATGAGCAAGGTGATCGGCTAGAACACTTCCCTTTATTTATTTTTGGGTAGTATACTGAATGTCATATTCAATCAGGATCATCTGCCATCTTGCTATTCTCCCAGAGAGGGCAGGCTTCTCGAATATGTATTTTATTGGATCCATCTTGGATATCAATAAGGTAGTATGGGTCAGCATATACTGTCTTAGCCGGCGAGCAGCCCATGCCAGAGCGCATCAAGTTTTCTCAAGCAGTGAATATCTTGTTTCACAGTCGGTAAATTTTTTGCTCAGGTAGTAAATAGAATGCTCTTTTCGGCCAAACTCGTCATGCTGCCCCATTACGCACCCCATTGAATTTTCCAAAACAGTTAGATACATGATCAATGGTATTCCCTCGATGAGCGGCATCAAAACAGGAGGCTCTTGAAGGTACCCTTTGATCTTGTCGAAGGCAGTTTGGCGCTCATCATTCTATCTGACTACTTGATCTTTCTTCAGTAATTTGAAGATTGGTTCACAAGTAGCTGTTAAGTGAGAAATTAATCTGGCAATGTAGTTTAGCTGCCCTAAGAATCCTCTGACTTCCTTCTCAGTATGAGGAGCAGGCATTTCTTATATTGCTTTCACCTTGGCAGGATCCACTTCGATACCTTTACCGCTGACGACAAAGCCTAGGAGTTTACCAGACCTCACCCCAAATGTGCATTTATTCAGGTTCAACCTCAACTTGTATTTCTTTAGTCTCTCAAACAGTTTATGCAAATAGTCAAGATGTTCCTCTTCAGTTTGAGATCTGGCTATCATGTCGTCCACATAGACCTCTATTTCATGATGTATCATGTCGTGAAATAGAGCTACCATGGAACGCTGATAGGTTTCCCCAGCGTTCTTCAACCCGAATGGCATAACCTTGTACCAGAATGTGCCCCACTGTGTGATGAAGGTCGTTTTCTCCATGTCCTTAGGTGCCATTTTGATCTGGTTGTAGCCTGAGAAACCATCCATAAATGAGAACACTTTATGCTGTGCGGTATTATCAACCAGAATGTCATTGTGGGGAAGTGGGAAATCGTCCTTAGGGCTTGCCCTATTCAAATCTCTGTAGTCCACCCACATGCGTACTTTGCTGTACTTTTTAGGCACTGGAACAACATTGGCAACCCATTGCGGATAGGAGGTGATGGCTAAGAATCCGGTGTTGAATTGTTTCATAACTTCAGCCTTAATCTTCTCTGACATGTCTGGCCGCATGCGACAAACTTTCTGTTTTACCAGTGGGCAGTCTTCTTTTGTCGGTAGACGATGGACCATGATATCAGCATCAAGTCCTGGCATGTCTTTGTACGACCAGGAAAATACCTTAACATAATAATGTAGCAACTGAATTAGACGCTTCTTGACACTGGGTTCCAGTTTGGCACCCACCTTGACTTCTTTCTTGTCCTCTTCGGTACCTAGGTTAACTGTGTCCACTGGTTCTTCGTGGGGCTGTATGGTCCTTTCTTCTTGTTTTAGTAACCTGGAAAGTTCCCCTGGCACTTCACAATCTTCCTCACATTCGTCTTCGGCTTGGTAGATTAGATTTTCAGAGTCACAAAAGGCCATAGTAGAATCGTTACCCACGGGATCCCAAATGGATGTAGATATGCATTTTGAATGTGAGTGTGTGTAAGAGTATAACTATCTTTGAAAGAAATAAAAATGTAAAAAAGAAAGACAAAGAGCACAAAGTTTGTATGCAAAAACGTCCATGATTCATTGATGACATATGGAAATGAGGTAACAACCCTTACAAATGGACCGTTGTGCCTCGGGTAAGACACAAGGTTTTAAAAGTCTGAATTGTTTAATTATTACAGGTCCGACAAAAATTTAAAGACAATTAGTGTTGGATAAAAGTAATTGGGACAAAGTCTTTATCTTCCCAGTTGCTGAGTCCTCCGTTGAAAGTTGGGAAAATCCATTCCTCCAGGTCATAGCTGTACTCATCATCCTCCACTGAGTTGACTCCGTGGTTGCTGATCTTCAAGGGTGGTCCCCCGACACGAGCACGGCGTACATATTTCAGGGCTCCTAAAGTGAAACCCAAACCAAATTTGTCATATTTGTATGGGATATCCGGGAACTGGCCCCAAATAGTACACCCACCTTCTTCGATCACTGCCTTGGAATCTTTCAAAGACGACATCTTTAGCGGAGGCGTTGTAATCTCCGGGATTTGGGAAACAGTCTTGGTTATTGCCACGGTTTGTGGGACTTCCTCGAAATGCTGAAACAGAGTTTCAATGAATACACCATCAAATTCCACGTATCTGAAGGAGTTTAAGTGACTGACCATATATTCCTCTTCTCTATGGACAATAATGATTCTCCCCTTGGTCGGGTATTTCAGCATTTGATGTAATGTAGAGGTGATGGCACCAGCGTTGTGAATCCATGGTCGGCCCAATAAGCAGGAATAGGAAGGGAGAATGTCCATCAGATAAAAAGTTGAATCAAAGGTTTGGGTTCCAACTTTTATGGGATTGTCCACCTCCCCATGCACCATTCTTTTTGAACCATCGAAGGCCCTTACCACTATGTTGCGGGGTTTTAAGGTTAAACCTTCACATTCGAGTCTATCCAAAGCTTTCTTAGGAAGCACATTCAAAGATGAACCAGTATCAACCAAGACATGGGCTAAAGTTGTGCCCCTGCATTCAACAGAGACATGTAACGCCTCGTTATGTTTCCTCCCTCTAGGTGTCAAGTCAGCATCAGAAAAGCCTAAACCATTACCAACGGTTAAACTGGCCACACAGTCTTGGAAATGATCAGTAGAGGTTTCTTGTGGTACATGGGAAGTTTTAAGAAATTTCACCAAGGCCTTCGCATGAGCCTCGGAGCACAACAATAAAGCCAGCATGAAAATCTTTGATGGAGTCTGCCCTAGCTGTTCGACTACGTTGTAGTCGCTTCTCTTTAGAATTTTCAAAATTTCATCCATCTCCTTTTGGGAGGCGTCGGGGATAGATACTGATTGCGCCTTCATTCGAACAGGCTCAACCAGAATGCCTTTACCACGAGTCTTGGTCGACTCGGTGGTAGGAGTGTCAGTAGGGGTAACCATAGGGATTATAGTAGCAGTGGTGTCAACAGGAACAAAAGTAAGGATGATCACAGGACCAGTGACAGTATTCGAAGGAGAAATCTCGGGAGAGAATACTCTGCCACTTCGGGTTATCTTGCTGGTTCCCGAAATGTTGCTGATGTCAGGGTCAGCCTTCTAAAAAATTGAGTCTTCATCAGCCATCCAATCTTGTTTGACGCTGTGATAGTAGACGTCGCCCCCATAGTTCCATGGGACAGTTTTATCTGATGAGTACGGGATTGGTCCTGGCATAGTAATTATCAATGGAGCCACTTTAGGAACTAATGTAATCCTAACAGGTCTCTTGGTAGAGACCCTGGAAGGATTGGTGGAAATGGTTACTATTGAAATGTCATTGTAAGAAATGGTTGAAACATAAGTCTTTTCAAATAAAATCTCTTTTTCATCCATCAAGCGTTGAACACCTGCGTTCAGTAAATGACAACCATTTTGTAGGGATAAACAGAGGTGGCAGCTTTCGTCACAACCTGGAAATAAATTGGCCTTCAACAGGTTCCTCTTGACAGTCAGGAGAGGGGTAACAAGTTCATCAACAATAGTAACAAACATATCATCTTCAATAACGTTAACATCACGACCATGCTTGGGCATAGGAGCGGTGATAACATTTGGGATTTAAGGAGCATCAAATTCAATTTCTTTTGTTTCAAGAATGTCTTGCACCTTGTTTTTCAAAGCCCAACAATTGTTGGTATCATGGCCTGGGCTTTTTGAACGGTAAGCACAACAAGCATTAGGATGGTAATGAGGAGAGGTTGTGTTGGGATTCTTCGGAGATTATTTCAAAGTTACCAGATTAGATCTCAACAAATGTGGCAGGACTTAAGATAGTGTCATTCTGTTCTAGGCTGATCGCTCCTTTGTTGAGTAGGTGCAGGCTTAGGGATCATGACAGCCCCCACCATTCGACGATGTTCAGTTCTTTCTTGATTTCTTTGAGGATACACAACACACACTTCTTTCTTCCCAATAAATGGTTTTCTTACAGCAGTGGAGGATGCGTCTTTTTGGATCTTCCCACTCTTAATCCCAGCTTCCACTCTTTCCTCGGTCAAGATTAATTCAGTGAAGCCTGCTGAGGAGCTTCCAATTAAATGATTAAAGAAAGGACCTGACAGGGTACCCAGAAACATGTCTACTAGTTCTCTTTCAGAAAGGGGAGGCTGGACTCTTCCTGCTAAGTCCCTCCATTTTTGAGCATAGTCTTTTAAACCTTCACTTGAAACCACAACCACACTCTGGAGTTGAGTACGGGTGGGAGCAAGGTCTGTGTTGTATTGATACTATTTATAAAAAGAAGCGGCAAGGTCTTCCTAATTATGGATATTGGCCCTTTCTAGTTGGTAGAACCAATCTATCCGAGTCCCAGATAGACTGTCTTGAAAGAAGTGTACCCACAAATCTCTGTCAGCAGTGTGAGGTTGTATTTTCCTCACATAAGATCGGAGATGCATCTTGGGACACGAAACCCCGTCGTACTTAGCAAATACTGGTGCTTTTAACTTTGGTGGAATAAAAATCCCAGAAACCAAACCCAGCTCTTCAAAGTCTAGCCCGAGCACTTTCTGAATCTCCATTGCACTTAGACACTCTTCCAGATGTTTGTATTTGCCGTCGGTCGGGTGATACTACTCTTCAGAGTAATCCTCTTCTTCTTCTTCTTCGAATTTTGGCTGGGCAGTTGCTTCCTTGCCTTTCCCTTATTGATTGTCTTTTTCACCAGAGGATGTTGCAAAGTCTAAGATCTTTCTGGCTTCCCCCGGGAACCTTCTTCCTAGATTCAGAACACCGACTGCTTTCGTTGCTTTCTTCTTCTTTACTTCAATCAACAAAGTTTTCAAATCCTCTTGTCCTTTGGCTAGAGTCAAGAACATCTGTTGAAACTGAGCATTCTGGGCCTGGAGATCTTTTACTGTCTGCTCGAGATCCATCTTACTGAAATAAATTGTATAAAGATGAGGAGACTTGTTGTAAGGAACCTGCTTATGTTATGATGAATGGAGATGCATATGCAATGATTTCAAGGAAATTAGAGACTTAAATTTTCTTTAGACCAAAAAGGAACACACGTTATATTAATAAATCAAAGTTTAAGTACATCATGCCTCTTTGGGCTTACAAAAAAATACAAAAACTCTAAGATAAAAAAGTTGTACGCATCCTCTTTGGTGCGATGTAGGCGTTCAAACTCCGTTCCTCATGAAGTTGCTTAGTCAGTTCCAACTCCTTCTTTTCGCTGGCGTAAAATTGGGCCTCGAAAGTGTCTCGCTCCCCCTTAAGCTGTATCCAATCCTTTTGTAAGTCTTCAAGAGAGGTGGGCATGTCAGGATGCAGGATAGTGTATAGAACATCTCCTTCCACAACAGGCTCTATAATAACCGGGAGAATGGAGGGGTAAGGCATTATGAGACTTTGAGCACGAGCTCGTACCCATTTGAGGTAAGGCTCAAGAGGGATGGAATTCTTATGCCCCACTGTCTTTCTATCTAGCTTGTTCAACATCCTCCAAGCTCGGATAAATCTCTGGCGGTGACCTTGATCGTTGTTCTCGTAGTCAAATACCAAACCTTGAATGAGCATCTCATGTGGGCCATCCCTTAGGGCATAACCAAACTGTCTTAAGGCTAAGCAGGGGTTATAGGTGATACCTCCTATAAGCAAAAGTGAAGGTACATTAGGGAATTCCTCACAATGGTCGACATTAATAACATTCTCTATAGATTGGGAACACCAATGAATTTCTGAATGTTTAAGTGTCATCAACCTATGTGACCACCTTGAACCTTGCTCGTTCTTCAATACAGATTGGGGAAGATGTGAAATAAACCATCTTGCCAAAAGAGGAGTACAACACATAAGGATAACTCTTTTCCTCATAGTACGAGTGTGAAAAGAATGTAGGATGTCTCCTAGAAAAGTAGGCACTGGGTTACGAGACATGAAGATTTTGACGGTGTTCACATCTATGAGTTGGTCAAGATTCGGAAACAAAACCATCCCATAGATGAGGAGAGCCACAATTTCCTCAAAAGCTCGCAAATCCAAAGAGTTCCTACAATTTTGGGCTTTCTCAAACAATAACTTTGCTAAGAAACCTTTGACACCATTCCTTGTTTCCCAATTAGTTGTGATATCAGATGGTTGCAAGTGTAGAGCTTGAGCAATCTCTTCTGGCTTTGGATCTCTTTCCATACTGTTGAAAGGTAGTTGATTGAGAATGGAAATCCTAAAGAGTTAGGAGAATTCTTCCAAAGTTGGCACAAGTTGATAATCGGGAAATGTGAAGCAATGATGTAGAGGATCAAAGAACTGGAAGAGCAGTTTCATCATGTCCTCATCAGTGTTGGAGGTCACCAGGTTTAGTAGGCGACCATGTCTTTCGGTAAATGGAGAGTTTTCAGGAATCCTTGATACTAGCTCTTTAAGTTGAGGAGGGATCCTTAAAAGATTGACTTGAATGGTTTTCTTGTGAATAGAATCCATGTCCTAAAAAACAGAACAAAGATAAATCCCAAGATCCTTGAAATGGTTAGTGAATATGATTATGATGTTATGATGTTTATGATATTATGTACAAGTATATATATATATATATATATATATATATATATATATATATATATATATATATATATATATATATATATATATATATATATATATATATATATATATATATATATATATATATATATATATATATATATATATATATATATATATATATATATATATATATATATATATATATATATATATATATATATATATATATATATATATATATATATATAAACAAAACAATAAATCCTTAGGTTTAGGCTTGCATGGAGTCTCATAGGTAAGTACCCTCTTGAAGGTTAGTTGGCTCAAACCTGTCCTAGTAATAGTAACCGAGTTCTAGTGAGCTTAATATCACTTGTTTGTTTCCTTGGGCATTGTTTCAACACAAGCCTCTTTAATGGCAACCGAAATATCCCAAAAAAACAGACCTCAATGAGTATAGTATCGAGTATCTACCCACTTCAGACTCACCAAAGCCGGTCATCTCACTACGTCCTAATGGCCAAGTTGGTCAAGTAAAGGTTCTAGAAGTTAGTTAGTACTTCATGACATCACTCAGCAGCCTCATACTCTCCTTGACTACTCAAGGGCTACTGGTACCCACAAATATGTCGCACTAACGTAGCTATTGCTTAGACCATGTTGGTATATCCCGCATAGTTTCCACAATGTATTGCTACTTACCTATAAGGTATCCCAAATCCGGGTAGAGGATTCAAACCCAAACAAAGAACCATAATGTAAAGCATACAAGTCAAACAATGAAAGCAAGTAAGTGTGATCTAACCCTAAGGTAACCCCACTTTAAGAATGTCCCCAGCAGAGTCGCCAGTTCTTTGATACGGCGGGAGAATTGACTTGGTTGTTTTGCGTTTGATCACAAATTTTGCAGTTAGCAAGAGTCGCCACCGACTTTTCTTTTATCCAAAAGGAAAGGTGAAAAAGCATAGGAAATACCTTTGAGATTGTTTCTTTAGTTCGGGGGGTAGATTATGAAAAGGGAAGGCGTTAGCACCCTTTTCATCCATGGTTTTCCATGGACTCTTAGTTACTTTCTAGATCACTTGCTTTTGTTTTAAATTATGCTTTGTGTGGTTTTTGAAAGTATTTTGAAAAGAGGCCATTGTTTAGGCAAACTTTGTAATGATTCTCGTTCGTAAGAAAGTATACAAAGGTGTTTGATTGAAAATGTTTTCAAGTTTTGAAAGATGTTTTGAAAGTGTTGGTGTTTGTTTTGAAAATAACAAGGATGTTTTTGTTTTTAAATGGAGCAAGTAACTAGGAACATTCTAACTACTCAAAAGTCTTTCATGTTCATTTTCTTTTTCCTTTGACATTGTCATCTTACCATTTATTTGGTAAGTAACCCTATCTTTGGATGTAAAAGGGAAGGGTGTGGGTCATCGTATAACCATGATTAGCAATGTTGTAAGATATCTTAGCATTTTTATTTAGGGACTAAGATCATTTTGAAAGGCAACATAGATAGCATCATCGAGGGACTATGATCTTGTATTTTGTTTGTTTTTGCTAAGATACCTCACATGCATAATATGCCCATTTTGTAAGGCAACAAAGTGGATTTACCCTAAGGGTGTTTGTGTGCAAGTGTATTGGTTTTCATGCTTGATTTGTCTTTGATTAGAGTTTTCTATTTGTTGGTTTTAATCTTTCCATACAAAACCCTAATTACTAGCATTTGTATATAAAGCATTTAAATTGCGGAAAATAAAAATACTAAGTTATTACAATACTTAGGGGAGGGGGTGTACAAATTACAAATGAGGAATATTGTAAGAATTTAAACCTAAATAATTATTACAACCATATTGAATTTGAATAAATGTACAAAAATAAAGATAAAAATGCAAGAATGTAAATGTAAAAAGAAATGTGATTTTTCTTTGGTTTTCATGAAAAAGGGTATTTTTGACCTAATTAAGTACAATAATTATCTAAGAATAAGAAAATTAATATTTTAGTTAATAAAATAAATCAAGGAAATAAATTTTTAGGGTTTTTTGTGAATTTAATTAAACTAGTAAATAAAAATAATTAAATAAAAGATCCTAAAGACATGGTTAGTTTCAAGGCTATGATATCTACATTTTATCTTCACAAATGGAAAGTAAATGAAGCCTATATGAAGAGTTCAAAAGTCTGAAAACTCACCTTGAAAATGGAATTCGTGTTTTGAGTTGGAGCTTGTTTCAAGGTGCTGCAAGGATCATGTTAGCTTTCTTGAGGTCTCAGGAAGCTAATGCATTGATTAGCTTGGTTGGAGAGTGGCTGAAATGGTTTGGAGAAGTCCAACTGTGATGCTTTGTTTTTGAACTTGGAAATGGAGGAAGATGGTGTTACAGTCGTGTAACAGGGACAAGGATGGCTTATGTATGATGCTTGGAAGCTTTTGGAAGCAAAAGGCCAAGAAACGCACGAGTAGTTTTTGATTTTGGGATTTCTGGCCAGAATATGCAACAATGGCAGTATGAGATAAAATTCTGAGTTTTTGTGAGTTTTACGGCTAGTGTATGCGTGTATTTTCTTGCAAATGACTTGTGTATCTATAAGCAAAAGGTTGGAGAGGTTTTGCAAAAAGGATTTCTGAGTTATAGAGTTATGGCTAGGTTGCTTGATTTTGAAGAAAAGTGAAAGTATGGTTCCAAGATGAAGTACGAGCATGGGCTGAGTGATTGTAAGGCTTGAGAAAAACTTCTCTTGAGTTATAGGACATGTATGATCAGAAGAAAATAATTGCAAGGCTCAAGAACAAGTTTTGTTCATAAAGCTACTTTTTCAAAATGGCATTGTGCACTTTCTTCCTAAAATGGACATAAAGCATGGGCAATACATTGAATGCTTGAGTTGAGGCCTCTAATAGCTGTGCAAGAATTTAATTATGGAGTGCCTAACAATTTTTAGGCCTACAAAGCAAAGATTATGCATCATAGGTTTGAGATTTGAATTTTGTTCATCACAAAATTTGCCTTGTAAAACAACTTGAAACCCCAACTTCCGACCCTCGATTCTCCTTGCTCACAAATGATCTCACGGAGTCCTTGGACATTTTGGAAAGCTTGTAATGTTATCTACAGCACCTCTTTGAATCAGTTTTGCAAAATCCAAATGTAACTAGGTGAAACTTGGGTCAGAAGTTAGGTCAAAATCCTGACCAAAAATGTTCAAAATTTCACTAAGTGTTTAGTTTCATGACCATGACTTCATGGATTAATAACTTTAAATCCACGAATTTTTAGGAGAAGTTGTGTCAATCAATGTTGTATATCTCATGTAGATCTACAATATTCATGTTGAAAGTTTCTTTTGAATCATCTTGCATCATGGTGAAAAATTGGCTCAAAGTTGTGAAAAAAATATGAAGTTTTCAACACTTAGAAAATTTTCTAAGTTTGAAAACTTTGACTTTTCAACATGAAATCTTGAATTTTTGATTTCTTGATGAATAAGTTTCATATTTTGACATGTTTTGATGAATTGTGATCTTTAACACTTGATTTTGACCAAAAAGTCAAAGTTTGACTTTTCAGTGTACAATTGACTTTTAATTAGTTGACTGAAAATCCACTATCAATCCAATTGATCTTGGACAATATTTTGAGTCATACCATTAGGTAAAAATGGTGCAATTGAACTCTTAAGGTTATTCCTCAAACCAATTAACCATTTGCTAGGTCAAAAATTAGGAATTGCCCTTTTCTTAGTCAAAACCCTAATTTTGACCATTTTGCCCTTTTGATGATTTGATCAAATTTCTTGAGCAATTGTGGTCCAAACTTGATCAAATGATACCTATGAGTTTATAATGTTGATATGGGTAAAAAATTATGAAGTTTGACTATAAATTAGCCACATTTGACTTTTTCCCAAATACAGCGGATTTTTAGGTCAACTGCTCAATTGACTGAGCAAAAATGTGATTCATGGCTTGAAACTAGACATGAGTAATCTTGGGGGTCCATAATGATCCATGAAAGTCATATGAAGCATTTAAAGTTCAATAATCCCTGTGCAATCTCAAACCCTAATTTTAGTCATCAGTGCTTAATGAGGTGTCTTGAGCTGATCAAACCTTGTGTAGTCTTGAACCAAAGGAGATCTTGTGAGAAAATACTTGATAAATGAGAGGGAAAATTGTGGGGTACAAAAATAGTCAATACAATGATGGTTCAACTATGGAGCGTATTCTATGATCAAAGTCAATGCAACAATGTTCAATTATGAGTCATATTCTACGACCATAACCAATTAAACAATGGTTCAACTATGATCATATTCTATGATTAAAGTCAATGCAACAATGGATCAACTATGAGTCATATTCCACGACCAAATCCAATCCAACAATTGTTCAACTATGGGTTATATTCTACAATCAAAGGTAATGCCACAATGGTTCAACTATGGGTCATATTCTACGATCAAAGTAAATGCAACAATGGTTCAACTATGAGTCATATTCTACGATCAAAGTCAATGAAACAATGGTTAACCTATAAGTCATATTATATGACCATAGTCAATCCAAAAATGGTTCAACTATGAGTCATATTCTAGTTTCAAAGTCAATGCAACAATGGATCAACTATGAGTCATATTCTACGACCATAGCCAATTAAACAATGTTTCAACTATGAGTCATATTCTATGATTAAAGTCAATGCAACAATGGATCAAATATGAGTCATATTCTACGACAAAAGCCAATCGAATAATGGTTCAACTATGGGTGATATTCTACAATCAAAGTCAATGCCACAATGGTTAACTATGAGTCATATTGTACGATCAAAGTAAATGCAACAATGGTTCAACTATGAGTTATATTCTAAGATCAAAGTCAATGCAACAATGGTACAACTATGATTCATATTATACAATCAAAGTCAATCCGACAATCGTTTAACTATAAGGCATATTCTATGATCAAAGTCAATGCAACAATGGTTAGACTATGATACATACTCTACAACCATAGTCAATGCAATAGTCAACACAACAATGGTTCAACTATGAGGCGTATTTTATGATCAATTTCAATGCAACAAAGTTCAACTATGAGTTATATTATACTTCAAAATCAATGCAACAATGGTTCAACTATGAGTCATATTCTATGATAATAGTCAATGCAACAATTGTTCAACTATGAGTTATATTCTATGATCAAAGTCAATGCAACAATGGTTCAATTATTAGTCATATTCTTCGAGCAACGTCAATGCAACAATGGTTTAACTATGAGTCATATTCTACTATCAAAGTCAATTCAACAATGGTTCAACTATGAGTCATATTCTACGACCAAAGTCAATGCAATAATGGTTCAACTATGAGTCATATTCTATTATCAAAGTCAATGCAACAATGGTTCAAGTATAAGCCACATTCTATGATCAAAGTCAATTCAACAATGGTTTAACTATGTTTCTTATTCTTCGATCAAAGTCAATCCAACAATGGTTTAACTATAAGGCGTATTCTACGATCAAAGTTAATGCAACAATGGATAGACTATGACTCATATTATACAACCATAGTCAACGCAACAATGTTCAATTATGAGTGATATTCTCTGACCATGGTTAATATAATAAGGGTTCAACTATGAGGCGTATTCAACGATCAAAGTCAATGCAAAAATGTTCAACTATGAATCATATTCTACGATCAAAGTCAACGAAACAATGGTTCAAGTATTAGTCATATTATACGATCAAAGTCAATTTAACAATGGTTTGACTATGAGTCATATTCTACGAATAAAGTCAATGCAACAATAGTTCAACTATGAGTCATATTCTATGATCAAAGTCAATTCAACAACGGTTCAACTATGAGTCATATTCTACGACCAAAGTCAATTGACAATGGTTCAACTATGAATCAAATTCTACGACCAAAGTCAATTCAACAATGGTTCAATTTTGAGTCATATTCTATGACAAAAGTTAATACAACGATGGTTCAACTTTGCATGATATTCTACAACCAAAGTTGATTAAACAATGGTTCAACCATGAGTCATATTCTAAGATTAAAGTCAATTTAACAATGTTCAACTAGGAGTTATATTCTACGACAAAAGCCAATGCAACTATGGTTCAACTATGAGTCATATTCTATAACCAAAGTCAATTCAACAATGGTTCAACTATGAGTCATATTCTACAATCAAAGTCAATGCGACAATGGTTAGACTATGACTCATAATCTACAACCATAGTCAATGCAACAATGTTCAATCATGAGTGATATTCTCTGTCCATAGTCAATACAACAATGGTTCAACTATGAGGCGTATTCTACGACCAAGGTTAATGCAACAATGTTTAATTATGAGTCATATTCTACGATCAAAGTCAATGCAGCAATGGTTCAACTATGAGTCATATTCTACGACCATAGTCAATGAAATAATGGTGTAACTATGAGTCATATTCTATGATCAAAGTCAATGCAACAATGGTTAAACCATGACTCATATTCTACAACCATAGTCAATGCAAAAATGTTCAATTATGAGTAATATTCTCTGACCATTGTCAATACAACAATGGTTCAAATATGAGGCGTATTCTATGGTCAAAGTCAATGCAACAATGTTCAATTATGAGTCATATTCTACGACCCTAGCCAATTAAACAATGTTTCAACTATGAGTCATATTCTATGATTAAAGTCATTGCAACAATGGATTAACTATGAGTCATATTCTACGACCAAAGCCAATCCAATAATGGTTCAACTATGGGTGATATTCTACAATCAAAGTCAACGCCATAATGGTTCATATATGAGTCATATTCTATGATCAAAGTAAATGCAACAATGGTTCAACTATGAGTCATATTCTACGATCAAATTCAATGCAACAATGGTTCAACTTTGAGACATATTCTAGACCATAGTCAATCCAACAACAGTTTAACTATGAGTCATATTCTACTTTCAAAGTCAATGCAACAATGGATCAACAATGAGTCATATTTTACGACCAAAACCAATCCAACAATGGTTCAACTATAAGTGATATTCTACGCTCAAAGTCAATGCTATAATGGTTTAACTATGAGTCATATTCTACGCTCAAAGTAAATGCAACAATGGTTCAACTATGAGTCATATTCTATGATCAAAGTGAATGCAACAATGGTTCCACTATAAGTCATATTCTACGACGATAGTCAATCCAACAATGTTTCAACTATGAGTCATATTCTAAGATCAAAGTCAATGCAATAATGGTAAAAATATGATTCATATTCTACGATCAAAGTCAATCCAACAATCGTTTAACTATAAGGCATATTCTATGATCAAAGTCAATGCAACAATGGTTAGACTATGACATATATTCTACAACCATAGTCAATGCAACAATGTTCAATTATGAGTGATATTCTCTGACCACAGTCAATACAACAATGGTTCAACTATGAGGCTTATTCTACTATCAAAGTCAATGCAACAATGTTCAACTATGAGTTATATTCTAGGATCAAAATCAATGCAACAATGGTTCAACTACGAGTCATATTCTATGATAATAGTCGATGCAACAATGGTTCAAATATGAGTCATGTTATATGATCAAAGTCAATAAAACAATGGTTCAACTATGAGTCATATTCTTCTAGCAACGTTAATACAACAATGGTTTAACTATGAGTCATATTCTACTATCATAGTCAATTCAACAATGGTTCAAGTATGAGTCATATTGTACGACCAAAGTCAATGCAATAATGGTTCAACTATGAGTCATATTCTACGTTCAAAGTTAAATCAACAATGGTTCAAGTATGAGTCATATTCTACAATCAAATTCATTTTTACAATGGTTCAACTATGAGTCATATTATACGATCAAAGTCAATGCAACAATTGTTCAAGTATAAGTCATATTCTATGATCAAAGTTAATTCAACAATGGTTTAACTATGTTTCATATCCTACAATCAAAGTCAATCCAATAATGGTTCAACTATGAGGCGTATTCTACAATCAAAGTCAATGCAACAATGTTCAACTATGAATCATATTCTACGATAAAATGTCAATGCAACAATGGTTCAAGTATCAGTCATATTCTACGATTAAAGGCAATTCAACAATGGTTCAACTATGAGTCATATTCTATGACTAACGTCAATGTAACAATGGTTCAACCCTGAGTCATATTCTACGGTCAAAGTCAATTCAACAGGGGTTCAACTGTGAGTCATATTCTACGACCAAAGTCAATTGACAATGGTTCAACTATGAAACAAATTCTACGAAAAAAGTCAATTCAACAATGGTTCAATTTTGAGTCATATTCTATGATAAAAGTCAATGCAACTATGGTTAAACTATGCGTCATATTCTATAGCCAAAGTTGATTAAACAATGGTTTAACTATGAGTCATATTCTACGATTAAAGTTAATTTAACAATGTTCAACTATGAGTCATATTCTACGACAAAAGCCAATGCAACTATGGTTCAAGTATGAGTCATATTCTACAACCAAAGTCAATTCAACAATGGTTCAACTATGAGTCTTATTCTACAATCAATGTTAATGCAACAGTGGTTAGACTATGACGCATATTCTACAACCATAGTCAATGCAACAATGTTCAATTATGAGTAATATTCTCTGACCATAGTCAATAAAACAATGGTTCAACTATGAGGCGTATTCGACGACCAAAGTCAATGTAACAATGTTCAACTACGAGTCATATTCTACGATCCAAGTCAATTGTACAATGGTTAACTATGAGTCATATTCTACGACCATAGTCAATGCAACAATGGTGTAACTATGAGTTATATTCTGCGATCAAAGTCAATGCAACAATGGTTAAACCATGACTCATATTCTACAACTATAGTCAATGCAAAAATGTTCAATTATGAGTAATATTCTTTGAACATTATCAATACAACAATAGTTCAACTATGAGGAATATTATATGGTTAAAGTCAATGTAAAAATGTTCAATTATGAGTCATATTCTATGACCCTATCCAATTAAACAATGTTTCAACTATGAGTCATATTCTATGATTAAAGTCAATGCAACAATGGATCAACTATGAGTCATATTCTACGACCAAAGCCAATCCAATAATGGTTCAACTATGGGTGATATTCTACAATCAAAGTCAACGCCACAATGGTTCAAATATGAGTCATATTCTACGATAAAAGTAAATGCAACAATGGTTCAACTATGAGTCATATTCTACGATCAAAGTCAATGCAACAATGGTTTAACTTTGAGTCATATTCTAGACCATAGTCAATCCAACAACGGTTCAACTATGAGTTATATTCTACTTTCAAAGTTAATGCAACAATGGATCAACAATGAGTCATATTTTACGATCAAAACCAATCCAACAATGGTTTAACTATCAGTGATATTCTATGATCAAAGTCAATGCTATAATGGTTCAATTATGAGTCATATTTTACGCTCAAAGTAAATGCAACAATGGTTTAACTATGAGTCATATTCTATGATCAAAGTCAATGCAACAATGGTTCAACTATAAGTCATATTCTACCACGATAGTCAATCCAACAATGTTTCAACTATGAGTGATATTCTAAGATCAAAGTCAATGCAATAATGGTACAAATATGATTCATATTCTACGATCAAAGTCAATCCAACAAAAGTTTAACTATAAGGCATATTCTATGATCAAAGTGAATGCAACAATGTTTAGACTATGACACATATTCTACAACCATAGTCAATGCAACAATGTTCAATTATGAGTGATATTCTCTGAGCACAGTCAATACAATAATGGTTAAACTATGATGCGTATTCGACGACCAAAGTCAATGCAACAATGTTCAACTATGAGTCAGATTCTATGATCAAAATCAATGCAACAATGGTTCAACTACGAGTCATATTCTATGACAATAGACGATGCAACAATGGTTCAAATATGAGTCATATTCTATGATCAAAGTCAATGCAACAATGGTTCAACTATGAGTCATATTCTTCTATCAACGTCAATGCAACAATGGTTTAACTATGAGTCATATTCTATGATCATAGTCAATTCAACAATGGTTCAACTATGAGTCATATTGTACGACCAAAGTCAATGCAATAATGGTTCATCTATGAATCATATTCTACGATCAAAGTTAATTCAACAATGGTTCAAGTATGAGTCATATTCTACAATCAAAGTAAATTTTACAATGGTTCAACTATGGATCATATTATACGATCAAAGTCAATTCAACAATGGTTCAAGTATAAGTCAGATTCTATGATCAAAGTTAATTCAACAATGTTTTAACTATGTTTCATATTCTACGATCAAAGTCAATCCAACAATGGTTTAACTATAAAGCGTATTCTATGATCAAAGTCAATGAAACAATGGTTAGACTATGACTAATATTATACAACCATAGTCAATGCAATAATGTTTAAGTATGAGTGATATTCTTTGACCATAGTCAATACAACAATGGTTCAACTATGAGGCTTATTGTACGATCAAAGTCAATGCGACAATGTTAAACTATGAAACATATTCTACGATCAAAGTCAATGCAACAATGGTTCAAGTATTAGTCATATTCTACGATTAAAGGCAATTCAACAATGGTTCAACTATGAGTCATATTCTACGACTAAAGCCAATGTAACAATTGTTCAACCCTAAGTTATATTCTACGGTCAAAGTCAATTCAACAACGGTTCAACTATGAGTCATATTCTACAACCAAATTCAATTGACAATGGTTCAACTATGAACCAAATTCTACGACAAAAGTCAATTCAACAATGGTTCAATTTTGAGTCATATTCTATGACAAAAGTCAATGCAACTATGGTTAAACTATGCGTCATATTCTACAGCCAAAGTCGATTAAACAATGGTTCAACTATGGGTCATATTCTACAATTAAAGTTAATTTAACAATGTTCAACTATGAGTCATATTCTACGACAAAAGCCAATGCAACTATGGTTCAAGTATGAGTCATATTATATAACCAAAGTCAATTCAACAATGGTTCAACTATGGGTCATACTCTACAATCAAAGTCAATTTAACAATGGTTAAACCATGACTCATATTCTACAACCATAGTCAATGCATCAATGTTCAATTATGAGTAATATTCTCTTACCATTGTCAATACAACAATGGTTCAACTATGAGGCGTATTCTATGGTCAAAGTCAATGCAACAATGTTCAATTATGAGTGATATTCTCTGACCACAGTCAATAGAACAATGGTTCAACTATGAAGCGTATTTGACGACCAAAGTCAATGCAACAATGTTCAACTATGAGTCATTTTCTATGATCAAAGTCAATGCAACAATGGTTCAACTACGAGTCATATTCTACGACAATAGTCGATGCAACAATGGTTCAAATATGAGTCATATTTTATGTTCAAAGTCAATGCAACACTGGTTCAACTATGAGTCATATTCTTCTAGCAACGTCAATGCAACAATGGTTTAACTATGAGTCATATTCTACGATCATAGTCAATTCAAAAATGGTTCAATTATGAGTCATATTGTACGACCAAAGTCAATGCAATAATGGTTCAACTATGAGTCATATTCTACGATTAAAGTTAATTCAACAATGGTTCAAGTATGAGTCATATTCTACAATCAAAGTCAATTTTACAATGGTTTAACTATGAGTCATATTATACGATCAAAGTCAATGCAACAATGGTTCAAGTATAAGTCATATTATATGATCAAAGTTAATTCAACAATGGCTTAACTATGTTTCATATTCTACGATCAAAGTCAATCCAAAATGGTTTAACTATAAGGCGTATTCTACGATCAAAGTCAATGAAACAATGGTTAGACTATGACTGATATTATACTACCATAGTCAATGCAATAATGTTCAATTATGAGTGATATTTTCTGACCATAGTCAATTCAATAATGGTTCAACTATGAGGCGTATTCTACGATCAAAGTCAATGCAACAATGTTCAACTATGAATCATATTCTATGACGATAGTCAATACAACAATGTTTCAACTATGAGTCATATTCTAAGATCAAAGTCAATGCAATAATGGTACAAATATGATTCATATTCTACGATCAAAGTCAATCCAACAATCGTTTAACTATAAGGCATATTATATGATCAAAGTCAATGCAACAATAATTAGACTATGACACATATTCTACAACCATAGTTAATGCAACAATGTTCAATTATGAGTGATATTCTCTTACCACAGTCAATACAACAACGGTTCAACTATGAGGCGTATTCTACGATCAAAGTCAATGCAACAATGTTCAACTATGAGTTATATTCTATGCTCAAAATCAATGCAACAATGGTTCAACTATGAGTCATATTCTACGATAATAGTCGATGCAACAATGGTTCAAATATGAGTCATATTCTATGATCAAATTCAATGCAACAATGGTTAAACTATGAGTCATATTCTTCTAGAAACGTCAATGCAACAATGGTTTAACTATGAGTCATATTATACAACCATAGTCAATGCAATAATTTTCAATTATAAGTGATATTCTCTGACCATAGTCAATACAATAATGGTTCAACTATGAGGCGTATTCTACGATCAAAGTCAATGCAACAATGTTCAACTATGAATCATATTCTATGATAAAATGTCAATGTAACAATGGTTCAAGTATTAGTCATATTCTACGATTAAAGGCAATTCAACAATGGTTCAACTATGAGTCATATTCTACGACTAACACCAATGTAACAATGGTTCAACCCTGAGTCATATTCTACGGTCAAAGTAAATTCAACAGGGGTTCTACTGTGAGTCATATTCTACAACCAAAGTAAATTGACAATGGTTCAACTATGAAACAAATTCTACGACAAAAGACAATTCAACAATGGTTCAATTTTAAGTCATATTCTATGATAAAAGTAAATGCAACTATGGTTAAACTATGCGTCATATTCTACAGACAAAGTCGATTAAACAATGGTTCAACTATGAGTTATATTCTACGATTAAAGTTAATTTAACAATGTTCAACTATGAGTCATATTCTACGACAAAATCCAATGCAATTATGGTTCAAGTATGAGCCATATTCTACAACAAAAGTCAATTCAACAATGGTTCAACTATGGGTCATATTCTACAATCAAAGTCAATGCAACAATGGTTAGACTATGACTCATTATCTACAACCATAGTCAATGCAAGAATGTTCAATTATGAGTTATATTCTCTGACCATAGTGAATACAACAATGGTTAAACTATGAGGCGTAATCGACGACCAAAGTCAATGCAACAATGTTCAACTATGAGTCATATTCTACGATCAAAGTCAATGCAACAATGGTTAAACTATGAGTCATATTCTACGACCATAGTCAATGCAACAATGGTGTAACTATGAGTCATATTCTACGATCAAAGTCAATGCAACAAAGGTTAAACCATGACTCATATTCTACAACCATAGTCAATGCAACAATGTTCAATTATGAGTAATATTCTCTGACCATTGTCAATACAACAATGGTTCAACTATTAGGCATATTCTATGGTCAAAGTCAATGCAACAATGTTCAATTATGAGTGATATTCTCTGACCACAGTCAATATAACATTGGTTCAACTATGAAGCGTATTCGACGACCAAAGTCAATGCAACAATGTTCAACTATGAGTCATTTTCTATGATCAATGTCAATGCAACACTGGTTCAACTATGAGTCATATTCTTCTAGAAACGTCAATGCAACAATGGTTTAACTATGAGTCATATTCTACGATCATAGTCAATTCAAAAATGGTTCAATTATGAGTCATATTGTACGACCAAAGTCAATGCAATAATGGTTCAACTATGAGTCATATTCTACGATTAAAGTTAATTCAACAATGGTTCAAGTATGAGTCATATTCTACAATCAAAGTCAATTTTACAATGGTTCAACTATGAGTCATATTATACGATCAAAGTCAATGCAACAATGGTTCAAGTATAAGTCATATTATATGATGAAAGTTAATTCAACAATGGCTTAAATATGTTTCATATTCTACGATCAAAGTCAATCCAAAATGGTTTAACTATAAGACGTATTCTACGATCAAAGTCAATGAAACAATGGTTAGACTATGACTGATATTATACTACCATAGTCAATGCAATAATGTTCAATTATGAGAGATATTATCTGACCATAGTCAATTCAATAATGGTTCAACTATGAGGCGTATTCTACGATCAAAGTCAATGCAACAATGTTCAACTATGAATCATATTCTATGACGATAGTCAATACAACAATGTTTCAACTATGAGTCATATTCTAAGATCAAAGTCAATGCAATAATGGTACAAATATGATTCATATTCTACGATCAAAGTCAATCCAACAATCGTTTAACTATAAGGCATATTCTATGATCAAAGTCAACGCAACAATGATTAGACTATGACACATATTCTACAACCATAGTCAATGCAACAATGTTCAATTATGAGTGATATTCTGTGACCACAGTCAATACAACAATGGTTCAACTATGAGGCGTATTCTACGATCAAAGTCAATGCAACAATGTTCAACTATGAGTTATATTCTATGCTCAAAATCAATGCAACAATGTTTCAACTATGAGTCATATTCTACGATAATAGTCGATGCAACAATGGTTCAAATATGAGTCATATTCTATGATCAAATTCAATGCAACAATGGTTAAACTATGAGTCATATTCTTCTAGAAACGTCAATGCAACAATGGTTTAACTATGAGTCATATTATACAACCATAGTCAATGCAATAATGTTCAATTATAAGTGATATTCTCTGACCATAGTCAATACAATAATGGTTCAACTATGAGGCGTATTCTACGATCAAAGTCAATGCAACAATGTTCAACTATGAATCATATTCTATGATAAAATGTCAATGTCACAATGGTTCAAGTATTAGTCATATTCTAAGATTAAAGGCAATTCAACAATGGTTCAACTATGAGTCATATTCTACGACTAACGCCAATGTAACAATGGTTCAACCCTGAGTCATATTCTACGGTCAAAGTAAATTCAACAGGGGTTCTACTGTGAGTCATATTCTACAACCAAAGTAAATTGACAATGGTTCAACTATGAAACAAATTCTACGACAAAAGTCAATTCAACAATGGTTCAATTTTAAGTCATATTCTATGATAAAAGTAAATGCAACTATGGTTAAACTATGCGTCATATTCTACAGACAAAGTCGATTAAACAATGGTTCAACTATGAGTTATATTCTACGATTAAAGTTAATTTAACAATGTTCAACTATGAGTCATATTCTACGACAAAATCCAATGCAAGTATGGTTCAAGTATGAGCCATATTCTACAACCAAAGTCAATTCAACAATGGTTCAACTATGGGTCATATTCTACAATCAAAGTCAATGCAACAATGGTTAGACTATGACTCATTATCTATAACCATAGTTAATGCAAGAATGTTCAATTATGAGTTATATTCTCTGACCATAGTGAATACAACAATGGTTCAACTATGAGGCGTAATCGACGACCAAAGTCAATGCAACAATGTTCAACTATGAGTCATATTCTACGATCAAAGTCAATGCAACAATGGTTAAACTATGAGTCATATTCTACGACCATAGTCAATGCAACAATGGTGTAACTATGAGTCATATTCTGCGATCAAAGTCAATGCAACAAAGGTTAAACCATGACTCATATTCTACAACCATAGTCAATGCAACAATGTTCAATTATGAGTAATATTCTCTGACCATTGTCAATACAACAATGGTTCAACTATTAGGCATATTCTATGGTCAAAGTCAATGCAACAATGTTCAATTATGAGTGATATTCTCTGACCACAGTCAATATAACATTGGTTCAACTATGAAGCATATTCGACGACCAAAGTCAATGCAACAATGTTCAACTATGAGTCATTTTCTATGATCAAAGTCAATGCAACACTGGTTCAACTATGAATCATATTCTTCTAGCAACGTCAATGCAACAATGGTTTAACTATGAGTCATAATCTATGATCATAGTCAATTCAAAAATGGTTCAATTTTGAGTCATATTGTACGACCAAAGTCAATGCAATAATAGTTCAACTTTGAGTCATATTCTACGATCAAAGTTAATTCAACAGTGGTTCAAGTATGAGTCATATTCTACAATTAAAGTCAATTTTACAATGGTTCAACTATGATTCATATTGTACAATCAAAGTCAATGCAACAATGGTTCAAGTATAAGTCATATTCTATGATCAAAGTTAATTCAACAATGGTTTAACTATGTTTCATATTCTACGATCAAAGTCAATCCAACAATGGTTTAACTATAAGGCGTATTCTACGATCAAAGTCAATTAACCAATGGTTAGACTATGACTCATATTTTACAACCATATTCAGTGCAATAATGTTTAATTATGAGTGATATTCTCTGACCATAGTCAATTCAACAATGGTTCAACTATGAGGCGTATTCTATGATCAAAGTAAATGCAAAAATGTTCAACTATGAATCATATTCTACGATCAAAGTCAATGCATAAATGGTTCAAGTATTAGTTATATTCTACGATTAAAGGCAATTAAACAATGGTTCAACTATGAGTCATATTCTACGAGTAAAGCCTATGTAACAAATGTTCAACCCTGAGTCATATTCTACAGTCAAAGTCAATTCAACAATGGTTCAACTATGCGTCATATTCTACGACCAAAGTCAATTGACAATGGTTCAACTATGAACCAAATTCTACGACAAAAGTCAATTCAACAATGGTTCAATTTTGAGTCATATTCTATGATAAAAGTCAATGCAAATATGGTTAAACTATGCGTCATATTCTACAACCAAAGTAAATTCAACAATGGTTCAACTATGTTTCATATTCTACAATCAAAGTCAATACAACAATGGTTAGACTATGACTCATATTCTACAACCATAGTCAATGCAAGAATGTTCAATTATGAGTTATATTCTCTAACCATAGTCAATACAACAATGGTTCAACTATGAGGCGTAATCGACGACCAAAGTCAATGCAACAATGTTCAACTATGAGTCATATTCTACGATCAAAGTCAATGAAACAATGGTTCAATTATGAGTCATATTCTACGACCATAGTCAATGCAACAATGGTGTAACTATGAGTCATATTCTGCAATCAAAGTCAATGCAACAAAGGTTAATCCATAACTCATATTCTACAACTATAGTCAATGCAACAATGTTCAATTATGAGTAATATTCTCTGACCATTGTCAATACAACAATGATTCAACTATTAGGCGTATTCTATGGTCAAAGTCAATGCAACAATGTTTAATTATGAGTGATATTCTTTGACCACAGTCAATACAACAATGGTTCTACTATGAAGCGTATTTGACGACCAAAGTCAATGCAACAATGTTCAACTATGAGTCATTTTCTATGATCAAAGTCAATGCAACAATGGTTCAACTACGAGTCATATTCTACGACAATAGTCGATGCAACAATGGTTCAAATATAAGTCATATTCTATGATCAAAGTCAATGCAACACTGGTTCAACTATGAGTCATATTCTTCTAGCAACATCAATGCAACAATGGTTTAAATATGAGTCATATTATACGATCATAGTCAATTCAAAAATGGTTCAATTATGAGTCATATCGTACGACCAAATTCAATGCAATAATGGTTCAACTATGAGTCATATTCTACGATCAAAGTTAATTCAACAATGGTTCAAGTATGAGTCATATTCTACAATCAAAGTTAATTTTACAATGGTTTAACTATGAATCATATTATACGATCAAAGTCAATGCAACAATGGTTCAAGTATAAGTCATATTCTTTGATCAAAGTTAATTCAACAAAGGTTTAACTATGTTTCATATTCTACGATCAAAGTCAATCCAACAATGGTTTAACTATAAGGCGTATTCTACGATCAAAGTCAATAAAACAATGGTTAGACTATGACTCATATTATAAAACCATAGTCAATGCAATAATGTTAAATAATGAGTGATATTCTTTGAACATAGTCAATTCAACAATGGTTCAACTATGAGGCGTATTCTAAGATCGAAGTCAATGCAACAATGTTCAACTATGAATCATATTCTACGATCAAAGTCAATGCAACAATGGTTCAAGTATTAGTTATATTCTACGAATAAAGGCAATTCAACAATGGTTCAACTATGAGTCATATTCTACGACTAAAGCCAATGTAACAATGGTTCAACCCTGAGTCATATTCTACGGTCAAAGTCAATTCAACAATGGTTCAACTATGCGTCATATTCTACGACCAAAGTCAATTGACAATGGTTCAACTATGAACCAAATTATACGACAAAAGTCAATTCAATAATGGTTCAATTTTGAGTCATATTCTATGATAAAAGTCAATGCAACTATGGTTAAACTATGCGTCATATTCTACAGCCAAAGTCGATTAAACAATGGTTCAACTATGAGTCATATTCTACAATTAAAGTTAATTTAACAATGTTCAACTATGAGTCATATTCTGTGTCAAAAGCCAATGCAACTATGGTTCAAGTATGAGTCATATTCTACAACCAAAGTCAATTCAACAATGGTTCAACTATGGGTCATATTCTACAATCAAAGTCAATTCAACAATGGTTAGACTATGACTCATATTCTACAACCATAGTCAATGCAACAATGTTTAATTATGAGTAATATTCTCTGACCATAGTCAATACAACAACGGTTCAACTATGAGGCGTATTCTACGACCAAAGTCAATGCAACAATGTTCAACTATGAGTCATATTCTATGATCAAAGTCAATGCAACAATGGTTCAACTACGAGTCATATTATACGACCATAGTCAATGCAACAATGGTGTAACTATGAGTCTTATTCTGCGATCAAAGTTAATGCAACAATGGTTAAATCATGACTCATATTATACGACCATAGTCAATGCAACAATGTTCAATTATGAGTAATATTCCCTGACCATTGTCAATACAACAATGGTTCAACTATGAGGCGTATTCTATGGTTAAAGTCAATGCAACAATGTTCAATTATGAGTCATATTCTACGACCCTAGCCAATTAAATAATGTTTCAACTATGAGTCATATTCTATGATTAAAGTCAATGCCACAATGGATTAACTATGAGTCATATTGTACGACCAAAGCCAATCCAATATTGGTTCAACTATGGGTGATATTCTACAATCAAAGTCAATGCCGCAATGGTTCAAATATGAGTCATATTCGACGATCAAAGTAAATGCAACAATAGTTCAACTATGAGTCATATTCTACGATCAAAGTCAATGCAACAATGGTTCAACTTTGAGTCATATTCTAGACCATAGTCAATCCAACAACAGTTCAACTATGAGTCATATTCTACTTTCAAAGTCAATGTAACAATGGATCAACAATGAGTCATATTTTACGATCAAATTCATTGCTATAATGGTTCAACTATGAGTCATATTCTACGCTCAAAGTAAATGCAAAAATGGTTCAACTATGAGTCATATTCTATGATCAAAGTCAATGCAACAATGGTTCAACTATAAGTCATATTATACGATGATAGTCAACCCAACAATGTTTCAACTATGAGTCATATTCTAAGATCAAAGTCATTGCAATAATGGTACAAATATGATTCATATTCTATGATCAAAGTCAATCCAACAATCGTTTAACTATAAGGCATATTCTATGAACAAAGTCAATGCAACAATGGTTAGACTATGACACATATTCTACAACCATAGTCAATGCAACAATGTTCGATCATGAGTGATATTCTCTGACCATAGTCAATACAACAATGGTTCAACTATGAGGCGTATTCTACGATCAAAGTCAATGTAACAATGTTAAACTATGAGTTATATTCTATGATCAAAATCAATGCAACAATGGTTCAACTACGAGTCATATTATACGACAATAGTCGATGCAACAATGGGTCAAATATGAGTCATATTATATGATCAAAGTCAATGCAACAATGATTCAACTATGAGTCATATTCTTCTAGCAATGTCAATGCAACAATGGTTTAACTATGAGTCATATTCTACGATCATAGTCAATTCAACAATGGTTCAACTATGAGTCATATTCTACAATTAAAGTTAATTTAACAATGTTCAACTATGAGTCATATTCTACGTCAAAAGCCAATGCAACTATGGTTCAAGTATGAGTCATATTCTAAAACCAAAGTCAATTCAACAATGTTTCAACTATGAGTCATATTCTAAGATCAAAGTCAATGCAATAATGGTACAAATATGATTCATATTCTACTACCAAAGTCAATCTAACAATCGTTTAACTATAAGGCATATTCTATGATCAAAGTCAATGCAACAATGGTTAGACTATGACACATATTCTACAACCATAGTCAATGAAACAATGTTCAATTATGAGTGATATTCTCTGACCACAATCAATACAACAATGGTTCAACTATGAGGCGTATTCTACGATCAAAGTCAATGTAACAATGTTCAACTATGATTTATATTCTATGATCAAAATCAAAGCAACAATGGTTCAACTACGAGTCATATTCTACGAAAATAGTCGATGAAACAATGGTTCAAATATGAGTCATATTCTATGATCAAAGTCAATGCAACAATGGTTCAACTATGAGTCATATTCTTCTAGAAACGTCAATGGAACAATGGTTTAACTATGAGTCATATTCTACCACCATAGTCAATTCAATAATGGTTCAACTATGAGTCATATTGTATGACCAAAGTCATTGAAATAATGGTTCAACTATGAGTCATATTCTACGTTCAAAGTTAATTCAACAATGGTTCAATTACGAGTCATATTCTACAATCAAAGTCATTTTTACAATGGTTCAACTATGAGTCATATTATACTATCAAAGTCAATGCAACAACGGTTCAAGTATAAGTCATATTCTATGATCAAAGTTAATTCAACAATGGTTTAACTATGTTTCATATTCTACGATTAAAGTCAATCCAACAATGGTTTAACTATAAGGCATATTCTACGATCAACGTCAATGAAACAATGGTTAGACTATGACTCATATTATACAACCATAGTCAATGCAATAATGTTCAATTATAAGTGATATTCTCTGACCATAGTCAATACAATAATGGTTCAACTATGAGGCGTATTCTACGATCAAAGTCAATGCAACAATGTTCAACTATGAATCATATTCTAGGATAAAATGTCAATGCAACAATGGTTCAAGTATTAGTCATATTCTACGATTAAAGGCAATTCAACAATGGTTCAACGATGAGTCATATTCTACGACTAACGCCAATGTAACAATGGTTCAACCCTGAGTCATATTCTACGGTCAAAGTCAATTCAACAGGGGTTCAACTATGAGTCATATTCTACGACCAAAGTCAATTGACAATGGTTCAACTATGAAACAAATTCTACGACAAAAGTCAATTCAACAATGGTTCAATTTTGAGTCATATTCTATGATATAAGTCAACACAACTATGGTTAAACTATGTGTCATATTCTACAGCCAAAGTCGATTAAACAATGGTTCAACTATGAGTCATATTCTACGATTAAAGTTAATATAACAATGTTCAACTATGAGTCATATTCTACGACAAAATCCAATGCAAGTATGGTTCAAGTATGAGTCATATTCTACAACCAAAGTCAATTCAACAATGGTTCAACTATGGGTCATATTTTACAATCAAAGTCAATGCAACAATGGTTACACTGTGACTCATATTCTACAACCATAGTCAATGCAAGAATGTTCAATTATGAGTTATATTCTTTGACCATAGTCAATACAACAATGGTTCAACTATGAGGCGTAATCGACGACCAAAGTCAATGAAACAATGTTCAACTATGAGTCATATTCTACGATCAAAGTCAATGCAACAATGGTTCAACTATGAGTCATATTCTACGACCATAGTCAATGCAACAATTGTGTAACTATGAGTCATATTCTGTGATCAAAGTCAATGCAACAAAGGTTAAACCATGACTCATATTCTACAACCATAGTCAATGCAACAATGTTCAATTATGAGTAATATTCTCTGACTATCGTCAATACAACAATGGTTCAACTATTAGGCATATTCTATGGTCAAAGTCAATGCAACAATGTTCAATTATGAGTGATATTCTCTGACCACAGTCAATACCCCAATGGTTCAACTATGAAGCGTATTCGACGACCAAAGTCAATGCAACAATGTTCAACTATGAGTCATTTTCTATGATCAAAGTCAATGCAACAATGGTTCAATTACGAGTCATATTCTACGACAATAGTCGATGCAACAATGGTTCAAATATGAGTCATATTCTATGATCAAAGTCAATGCAACACTGGATCAACTATGAGTCATATTCTTCTAGCAACGTCAATGCAACAACGGTATAACTATGAGTCATATTCTACGATCATAGTAAATTCAAAAATGGTTCAATTATAAGTCATATCGTACGACCAAAGTCAATGCAATAATGGTTCAAATATGAGTCATATTCTATGATTAAAGTTAATTCAACAATGGCTCAAGTATGAGTCATATTCTACAATCAAAGTCAATTTTACAATGGTTCAACTATGAGTCATATTATATGATCAAAGTCAATGTGTTGTACCCCAAAATTTGCCCTCCAATATTCTTCAAGGTTGGTCAAGAATCATCTTCAAATGGTTCAAGATTTCTCAAGGGGTTGCACAGTCCAAATGCCTCCTAAGCCAGTCAAAATTAGGGTATTGGTTCTTTCAAGGAATTGGAGGTTTTGAATGGCTCAATCAAGTCTCATAGGCCTATATACATTGTCAAGCATCTACATGTCAAGTTTCAAGACTCACAATGCCAATTTGCACAGTCAAAAGCTCCATTTGATCCACAGTCAACTACAAGGGCAAAATGGTCATTTTACAGTCAAAAGTCAAAATTTTTGGTCAATATCTTATTTTGAGTCCACAATCATCATTTGATAAAGTCTTGATCATGATTCCACAAGAATGACTCAAAAATCATCAAGATGCAAAAAGTTACTATTTTTGGACAGCAGAAAAGTCAACTGTATCTTGACCAGGGAATAACTTTTTCATGGTTCATCAGAAAAATCCCATCCAATGCTCATTTTGAAGGGGATGACATTTCCTACAACTCATCTTCACATTCCAAGTCCAATAAATTCTCTCACAAAAAGTTATCAATTTCTACATTATAGGTCAATTTCAAAAGTCAACAAAAATGCACTTTAAGTCAAAGACCATAACTTGAGATTGTTAAATCCAAATGACATGGGAAGAAAGGCATTGGTTAGAGGACTTCAAGACCTTTCCAAAATGTCCAAGAACATGTTCATAGGATCAAAATTGGGCAAGATATGCATTGGAGAAGTTGGGAAATTTTTGTGAATTTGCAAAAGTCAACTTTGCTCAAAACACTTTGTTTTTGCTAATGGGCCTCAAATTTCTTCTTGAAACTTTATCCAAGGCCTATGCACGACCCATCAAGCTTAAATTGAATTATTTTATTATTTTTTATTAATTAATTGGATTTTTAATCAATTTTAATTCATTTAATTAATTTAAATTGTAGGAAATACAAAGATTTGATTTTTCAATCTTTTTGTGAAGCAAAAGTGGTCAATATATACTGGAAATTTCGTGTGCAAATCAAAGGGACAAGAATCTCCAAATTTAGCAAGTTTTTCCAATAAAAAAGATTCAAAAATATTTGATTTTCAATCAAATATTGAAACATCAATTCCATGGATTTCTTGGCAAAGATTTAACCTAGTTTCATTCTCCTATAAATACACAACCTAATCCTATTCATGCATACGTGAAACCACTGCAGACAAAGCCATAGCAAATTTGAAAAAAACGCAAGAAACTTGAAAACTGTTTTCCATGTTCCAGGCCAATTCAAAGCAATTTGTGGATTCAAACACGTTGCTGGAGGTGTGACGAACGTTTTGCAATCAAAACCACACACTAAAGCTCAAGAAATCCTCAAGAACAGTCTCACGGTTTGCATATTTTTTTCATAATCGAAACTCATGATTCATGCATCATTAACATGATTTCTTGTTTGTTTTGTGTTGCTAGAACTCACAGGAAACTAATGGCATAGTTTAATTGCATTGAAACACCCAGAATCCAAAAATGCCATTGATGAATTTTAGGGTTCATAAACGTTCAAATTAGGGCTTTGCTGTACAGGAAAAATCAAGCCTTGAGAGACCTATGGTTGAAATCTTTGAGACAAGACGAATTCAAAGCCACCCTCGTGAAATATTTATGTGTACCAGGGTTCTATTCGCTATTATTCCTCATGTTAAATTGTGGGGGTTAAAAATCCCCGCTATCTAACTGTGTTTTTACAGGAAAACGAGGAAGACGAAGGATGTGGTGATATGCTATTGGACAGTTCAAAAAACACGCGCTTACTTTTGTGTGTCCAGCGCATTTATTAATTTTTATATATTATATTTGTTTCCTATTATAATAACAAATGCATGCAGATGGCCTAGTGGATGATGCGCTGGCTGGTGATCATTGGGACCTGGGTTCGATTCCCAGGTCCCCCAAAACTCTTCTATTATTTTTTCTTACATATTCTCATGCAGGATTCCAAGAGCGTTTCACCATTTGCTCCAACCATCCAAGCGCCAAGTGGCCACAGTCATTAATCCAATGGTCAGGATGGGAAGACCACCATGTTCCCAGTCAACTATGCCATGGAGGATCTCAAAAAGTCAGAAGGGCTTGAGCTTAGTGGGCTTCAGAATTTCCAAGAACACCTCCATCTGGGCCCAACACCCCCTGGGTTTTGTTCTTATTTTTTCTCTTTTTATATTTTATCTTTAATTATTTTACTTTTAATTATTATTATTATTAGTATTTAATTAACAAATTACTTATTTTCATAATAAATTCAGAAACCTAAAATTTTATTATTATTATTATTTATTAATTTCACTTTATTTTTTTTGTAAATAAATTCTAACAAATTAATTTAGTTTAATTAGGTTTAATTTTGACATTTTCATAATAGATAAATCAAATTTAGAATTAGGGTTTTCTTGACAACTTTAAATTTCTTTTATTTTTATTTTCATTAAGACATTAAAAAAAACATTTCTTTCAATTAATTAATTAGTTTTAGGATTAATTTAATTAAATGCAAAAATAACCAAAATTCCATTCTTTTCTCAAAAAGGGTCAAAACCCTAAGGATTTTCCCGATTCAATTTCTTTTTGCGCATATTAATTTTTGATCATATTTATGTAACTGCTCCGAGAATGTAATAGCATAATTAGGACTTTTTATCGCTTTCTTTAATTTCTCGCATTTATCTTTTCAAGGGTTATGTTTTTGGCGATGTAAATACCTGACGCTTTGTAATAGCGTAGATTTACTTTCCGCAATTTACTTTCCGCAAACTAATAACTGTTAACTATGCATGACAAGACTTACTTGAAAATTAAAATCAACTCGTAGCTCACAATGACATGTGCAAAGATAATATAAATTGAATCCTGACACACGTGCACATGCCACTCTTAGGGTACGCCTCACTTGGTTGCCTCGACGTGGTCATTGAGTATAGGGTGTTTCAGAAGTCGCCCTCCTGTCTAAAGATCCAAGTTGCCTCGAAACGGTTACCTCGGATAAAAAGGATCTAGGACATTAGGGTTACTGCTAAGGCGTCCTACTATTGCTTTGGTGACCACATGTCCCTATAATCGAATTGACCCGAATAACTCCAACGACGATGCTACCTACTTCTCAATAGTGGGATAGTACTGTCTAAAGGACATTTACACAGCTTAATTCCTTTGAGTAGGTGGATTTCTCCTAGGTACTTGCTCTTTCAAAAAACAAAAACAACTTTTCGCACTTACACTTTCAAACAAACACTTCATGACACTCTTGAGGACTGATACAAGAGTTAAAACAAAGTTTTCAAACAAACTTTTTCAAAACCCACAAACACAAGAAAAGCAAACATTTTTGAAAACATAGTGAGCAAGTACCTAAGAGCCCGTGGATAACCACAGATAGAAAGGGTGCTAACACCTTCCCTTTCTATAATCTACCTCCCGAACCGAGAAACATCTCGAAAAGGAATTTTGCTGTGCGTTTGTCCTTTCCTTGTTGGAGAAAATAAAAGACGGTGGCGACTCTTTCTTACCGCGACATTTCGCGAACCAGCATTTCAAAACAGTCAGTTCTATTTCCACCGATCACAGAACTGGCGACTCTGCTGGGGACAATATAATAAGTGAGGTGTACCTTAGGATTAGATCATTCTATGTTTTCAATTGTATGTCTTGTTTGCTTTAATATTGTGGGCTTGCATCGGAGTTTCATAGATCCTAACCCGGATCTGGGGAATACCCTTTAGGTAGCAATAAACTGTGAGGGACCTGTCCGGCATAGACCGACATGGGTGAAGCAGTAGCTACGTTGGTGTGACACCTTGGTCTGTACCGATATCCCTTGTGTTGGAACGAGGAGAATATGGGTCTTCTGAGGAGTCATTAAGCAACAACTGACCTTAGAACCTTAAATTGACCCAACTTGGCCATAGAACAGTGGCAGTATGCTACACTCATTGAGGCTAAACTCTCGCGATGGTTCCGGCCGCAAGAAAAGGTTGCGGAGCTGGAGTTATGACCGATTGAGGGTAGTCAGTGATATTGAGATCCTCTAGAACCCGATTACTATTTTCTAGGACTGGTCTTAACCAACTGAAACTGAAAGAGGGTAGTACCTAAACTTCATGCTGGCCTAAACTCTAAGGGATGTCTTATGTGACTTGTGTGCCTTCAAACTTGAACTACTTGCACATTCTTGTTATCTGACAACATGAGTTCCTTGCAGGTTTTGTTTACAGTCCTTAATCTGGACTTATTACAGGGCTTACTTACACCTCACACCTTTGCATCCACGTACATAACATCATAACATCATAACATCATACCATAGAATTTCCTAATCCATTTCAAGGATCTCAAGGGTTTGTGATGTAGGTCACGATGAACCAAATGTCTAGCAAGGGGCAAAGGGGATTTATTTTCCTCTAACCAAGGTTGTCCAGAAATCCAAGCATGATAACTTGAGTCAGGGGCTATGACCCACTTGATATGGTGAGCCTTGACTCTTGAAGAAGGACTCTCAACAACATGAAGTTCCTTCAATCAAGCCGCAAAATTCAAAATTCTAACAATTTTCTTGTTTACCCCGCGTGATCCTTGAAAACATTGCATGCATATATATCATTACATAACAGGTTACCCTTTACAGGTCTCTCATATTCTCACTGTTTATTTCAGCAATGGCTCTCCAACAAGACAACCAGGATCTTCATACTCAAGAGACTCAGTTCAGGGAAATCTTCCTAAGCCTATCCAAGGGGCAGGAAGAGTTGAGAACACTCCTCATGGGGAATTTGGTCAAGAAGAGTCCTGAAGACAGTAAGGAAGAACGGCTGAAACATCTGCAAGCTGAGGTAGATGCAATGAGAACCCAGATGCTGGGGCAGACGACTCTTATCCAAGGCTTAGCTCGGGAACAAGAAGAGTTGAGAGCCATGATCAACCAACTTCATCAAGACAAATACAATAGTATGAAGCAAATGGTCAAGGCTGGGGATCAAACCAGTAATCAGCCTCCAAGAAGACAGGAGTTTGGTATGGTGGAGAATGGACCTCTCCAAGTTTCTACTACCTCAAGGGTCCGACAACAACCTCACCAAGAACAACAGGTTGATCAGAGCAAGCCAAACAAGCCCAGGAGGCAATTTACCAAGATCAACATGTCACCAACTCAAGCGCTACAACACATGTTGAAGACAAGGCTGATTACATTAAAGGCTCCTCCCTGGAACCCAAATACTTCCGCTCCTACCTATCATCCCTATGAAAGGTGTGCATACCACTCTGACGGTCCAGGACATGACACCGACAACTATTGGACTCTGAAGAACAAGATCCAAGACTTGATTGACGGGAGGGTGCTGGAGTTTATGCCGGATGGCGAGATGAAAATCTTCCACCGAGGATTCTCCATCTGAGATGACTAGTTCAAACTAAGAAACTTTTGTTCATTTGAATTTTCAAGTTGTATTTTTCTTTTCTTATTCAAACAACTATTTTCATAGCAAACTCTTTTATTAATGCATCACATATGTCTGTTCTGAATCAATATATTCGTATTCACTATATTCGAACTGCTTTCATTTTTTGTGATGTTCAACTCTCGATTAAAAAATTCTAAGCCTCTTGAGGGAGGATGACAAAAACGATACCATGATCTTTACAGTATGCTTTTGAACAGACCCCGCTGATGAGGTACATGCATTGTTTCAAATCCTAAACAGTGGAGTAATAAGGAAGATAATCCGTAGTCAACCCCTTTGAGCCAAAGAAGTTGGAGTTTTTCTTTTTACAAATTAAAAACCCTTAACTATAACCTGGGGCAGGGTAGTTCTCTCAGTAGATCCAAGTGCACAATGAACGACATCAAAGGAGTCCTTCCAAAACAAAAGACAGTGATGGTTCCCTATAATCGTAAAGACAGGAAGTCATTATCTCTCAGAAATAAAAGCCCATTAAGTCAAAACCTATGAAGGAGACTTACAAAAGAAACTGGGGCATCCCGCTGACGGTAAATACAAAAGAAACAGTTCAGGAAAAAGACAGGGATAACAAAATCAAAAAAAAAGAAAGAGGTCCTACAAACCCTCAACAAAAAAAAAGACTGCCTATTAAAAATAAATTGTCAACATCCGAACCATCACCGGAATATCAGAGCAAAGACTCAAACAAGATCTAATGCACGATTAGCTGAGTTTAGGATTGAAGAACATCACGAAGAACTGGTGGGTACAAATAAAATTTGAGCCTTTATCCTTTGTTTCTTAAACCGTGAACCAGGCCACGTTATAACCCTTAAAAGTCCTAGCTGAAGCGTGGGTTAGTTCGAAAGCATACTGTTACCAAAGGTATCCTGACTCCTTAAGGCTTGCTGTAAAGTACCGAGTTGACATCACAATTTACAAAAATTCACTTGTTTTTATTGAAAACTGCATTTTCAAAAATCTCAAAACAGACATAAGCTTTGCATTCTTAAAATAACATTGTTTTCATATGACTATTTGTTCGAACAGCAGAGAAATTCGCACGACGAATATCTAGCGAACAAAAATCTCAAGTGGAAAAACACTTCCAATCAAGGGGCACGACATGAGCATTGTCCATCATCTAGGGCAGTCAAGTCAATATTCAAGGAATCCCTCAAGATGCCAAATAGCCAGGGGAAAATCTCCGCCTGAATCAATTGGGGCATTGGACATGAATTCCAGCGACGAATCTTGCATGATCAAACATCTTCTGGTAATATGGAAACACAATACTACTGACAGTGACAACTCCCTACATCCTGAGAGTGTGGACATAGTCGAAAAAATACGCGCAATCAAAGACCCGCTAGGTCGACTGGCCTAGGCAAAAATAAGGGCGTCCCGGCGAACCAAAAGGGTTCGGGCAAAAATAAGGGACGAAAATGGAAAATCTGTACACCCGGCAAGTCGAAAACCTGAAAAGGAGGCTTGGACAAAAATGGGTATCCCGGTGGACTAAAAAACCGAAAGCGCGGTCCAGGCAAAAGTTAGGGATCACAGCGTACGACTATGTCCCAGCATCTCGTCACTTGCCTACCAGAAGAAGATTTGTCAAATCGGCAGTTATCAAGACCTCCACAGGTACCTTCTCCCATAAAAGCTAGGGCAATAAGAATTGTCCGAACTGTACAAGCTGCTCTGTCCTCCAGGTACAAGGTAGATTCAGCTGAAGAATTAACCAGGACACCTTCACTCCCCGCAGGGTAAGACAAGATTCGGCAATACTCTCCCCAAGCAGAGTTGATCTCCCATCAACCCTAAAAAGGCACAGTATCCCTAGCAAGTCAGCAATGCTCTCCCCAAGCAGAGTTAGTCTACTGTCAGCCCTAAGGAAGTCGGGTACCCCCAGAATATCTTAATATTCCCTAGTAGAGTATATAGATGTTCCCTAGCAAGCATCCCCGACAGTCTTAATATTCCTCGACAGAAATATAAGATTGTTCCCCAGCGGAATACAGGCACCCCAGTGGAGCCATTTCCCCAGTACAGTCCAAAAGTTCCCCCAGGAGAGTTGAACCATCTCCCCAGTAGATTCTGGAAGCTGCCCCCCCGCAGAGTACAAATATCTCTCCCCAGCCATATTCAAAGGTTATTCCCCACCAGAGCCTAACTGGGTTATCCTCAGCAAATTGCAACAGAAAGATCGTCCTCAGCGAAGTTCTTCCTATCCCCAGCGGAGTTCATCAGAATCCCCAACATAGTTTATCAACGGAATCCCCAGCGGAGTTATCGTTAAATTCTCTGTGAAACGTCTCTTCCCCACAGAGTAATTCACCTCAGTAATCTCTTCATCAGGTTTATTCTCCAACAGAGTCATCTTCTCCTACCGGTTTATTCTTGCAATCACCCTTGTTCATCATCCCCAGCGGAAACGAAGAACTCTACTCTTCAACATCAGCTCAGGATTCAACGAACTTCCCAGCATTCGTCAAGGATTTATTTTCCCAGACGAAAATACATTCATAAACATTTCACATTTCACATCTCCTATCTACATACATGATAAAGTGCATACGACACTATCTCATTTATTTTTGAGAACATCATGACACCATGCATCTCATATATCATGACATTGCATACGACTAACGTTTTGCCTTTTCAGGAAAAAGTCAATCAAAGGATGATCGCCATCAACCTTTTGAAGTTCCAGATTCGATAACTGTATCTAGCCAGGGCATATCTGTGAGCGATTGATTGTAGATTTATACCTGTATCTAGCCAGGTAAGTATCTGCATGAAGAGTTTGAAGATCAACACCTGTAACAGGCCAGGAAATTATCTTTCATTCTCCGGTCAGAGGTCTACACCTGTATCCAGCCAGGAAAGCTATCTCTACCAACCTTTTGAAGTTCCAGAGTCGATACCTGTATCTAGCCAGGGCATATCTGTGGACGATTGATTGTACGTCTACACCTGTATCTAGCCAGGAAAGTATCTGCATGAAGAGATTGAAGATCAATACCTATATCTAGCCAGGAAGCTGTCTTTCATTCTCAGGTCAGAGATCTACACCTCTATCCATCCAGGAAAGCTATCTCGACCAACCTTTTTGAGTTCGGATCAATACCTGTATCTAGCCAGGGAGTATCTGTGAGCGACTGATTGTAGATCTATACCTGTATCTAGCCAGGAAAGTATCTGCATGAAGACTTTGAAGATCAACACCTGTAACAGGCCAGGAAATTATCTTTCATTCTCATGTCAGAGGTCTACACCTGTATCCAGCCAGGAAAGCTATCTCGACCAACCTTTTGAAGTTCCAGATTCGATACCTGTATCTAGCCAGGGCATATCTGTGAGCGATTGATTGTAGATCTATACCTGTATCTAGCCAGGAAAGTATCTGCATGAAGAGATTGAAGATCAACACCTGTATCTAGCCAGGAAATCATCTTTCTTTCTCAGGTCAGAGTACTACACCTGTATCCAGCCAGGAAAGCTATCTCGACCAACTTTTTTTAAGTTCCAGATCAATACCTGTATCTAGCCAGGAAATATCTATGGACGATTGATTGTAGATCTATACCTGTATCTAGCCAGGAAAATTGTCTACATGAAGAAATTGAAGAGATGGCTTAGAGATGCTCCAGATCCGGATGCTATTCTTTTGCTTATTCAGAGTTTCTTTTCAGAGATAGCTTAGAGATGCTCCAGATCCGGATGCTATTCTTTTGCTTATTCAGAGTTTCTTTTCAGAGATAGCTTAGAGATGCTCCAGATCCGGATGCTATTCTTTTGCTTATTCATATTTTCTTTTCAGAGATAGCTTAGAGATGCTCCAGATCCGGATGCTATTCTTTTGCTTATTCATAGTTTCTTTTCAGAAATAGCTTAGAGATGCTCCAAATCCAGATGCTATTCTATCGCTTATTCAGATTTCCTTTCAAGAGATAGCTTAGAGATGCTCCTGACCCGGACGCTATTCTATTGCTTATTCAGATTCAAACTCCTAAAGACAACTTAGAGATGCTCCAACCACGGATGATATTATATTGCTTATTCCAGATTCCTTCTAGATATAGTTCAGTTGCGACCCAGGCATGGCGACATTCTGATACTTATTCCAGATTCCTTCTAGATATAGTTCAGTTGCGACCCAGGCATGGCGATATTCTGATACTTATTCTAGATTCCGTCTAGAGATAGTTCAGTTGTAACCCCGACATGGCGACATTCTGATACTTATTCCAGATTCCGTCTAGAGATAGTTCAGTTGTAACCCAGACATGGCGACATTCTGATACTTATTCAGATTTCCTTTGAGAAATAGCTTAGAGATGCTCCAAATCCGGATGCTATTCTATCGCTTATTCAGAATTCCTTTCAGAGATAGCTTAGATATGCTCCAGATCCGGAGGCTATTCTATTGCTTATTCCAGATTCATTCAAGAGACGGTCCAGATACGATCCAGATTCGGATGACATTCTGTCACTCATTCAGATACAGTATGGATATACCCCAGACACGACGGTCATTCTACTACTCGTTTAGACGTCAGCAATTAGGTACAGACTAGATATGCTCCAGACACGGAAGCCATCCTATGTCTCATTCAGATTCAACTATCAACTTCAAGTGCAGATACATTCCAAGACACGGAAGTCATTCTGTCACTTATCCAGATCCCAGTTACGGCACAGATACGTTCCATACCCGGAAGTCATTCTGCTACTCATACAGATCTCAATTTCAAATACAGTTCAGACACGATCCAGATTCGGATATCATTCTGTCGCTCTCTCAAACTACCTATCAACAATCTCCAGATGGCATCTATAAGCCCATCCCCCGACAAGATTCTGTCATATCTCCAAATGGCATCTATAAGCCCATCCCCCGACGAGATTCTGTCACATCTCCAGATGGCATCTATAAGCCCATCCCCCGACAAGATTCTGTCACATCTCCAGATGGCATCTATAAGCCCATCCTCCTATCCATCATCTCTCCAAATGGCATCTATAAGCCCATTCCCGACATCACAGTGCTGATACTACACCACACTATGCGAGTGCAAATTTCTGGGCACTCTAGTGTTTAATCATCTTCCACCTTCAGATCACGAAAGGCACGCAAGCAAATCTACATCCTCAGGTTTAAGAAGATTGAACAGGGGCAACTGTTGTACCCTAAAATTTTCCCTCCCATATTCTTCAAGGTTGGTCAAGAATCATCTTCAAATGGTTCAAGATTTCTCAAGGGGTTGCACAGTCCAAATGCCTCCTAAGCCAGTCAAAATTAGGGTTTTGGTTCTTTCAAGGAATTGGAGGTTTTCAATGGCTCAATTAAGTCTCATAGGCCTATATACATTGTCAAGCATCTACATGTCAAGTTTCAAGACTCACAATGCCAATTTGCACAGTCAAAAGCTCCATTTAATCCATAGTCAACTACAAGGGCAAAATGGTCATTTTACAGTCAAAAGTCAAAATTTTTGGTCAATATCTTATTTTGAGTCCACAATCATCATTTGATAAAGTCTTGGTCATGATTCCACAAGAATGACTCAAAAATCATCAAGATGCAAAAAGTTACTATCTTTGGACAGCAGAAAAGTCAACTGTATCTTGACCAGGGAATAACTTTTTCACGGTTCATCAGAAAAATCCCATCCAATGCTCATTTTGAAGGGGATGACATTTCCTACAACTCATCTTCACATTCCAAGTCCAATAAATTCTCTCACAAAAAGTTATCAATTTCTACATTATAGGTCAATTTCAAAAGTCAACAAAAATGCACTTTAAGTCAAAGACCATAACTTGAGATTGTTAAATCCAAATGACATGGGAAGAAAGGCATTGGTTAGAGGACTTCAAGACCTTTCCAAAATGTCCAAGAACATGTTCATAGGATCAAAATTGGGCAAGATATGCATTGGAGAAGTTGGGAAATTTTTGTGAATTTGCAAAAGTCAACTTTGCTCAAAACACTTTGTTTTTGCTAATGGGCCTCAAATTTCTTCTTGAAACTTTATCCAAGGCCTATGCACGACCCATCAAGCTTAAATTGAATTATTTTCTTATTTTTTATTAATTAAATGGATTTTTAATCAATTTTAATCATTTAATTAATTTAAATTGTAGGAAATACAAAGATTTGATTTTTCAATCTTTTTGTGAAGCAAAAGTGGTCAATATATGTTGGAAATTTCGTGTGCAAATCAAAGGGACAAGAATCTCCAAATTTAGCAAGTTTTTCCAATAAAAAAGATTCAAAAATATTTGATTTTCAATCAAATATTGAAACATCAATTCCATGGATTTCTTGGCAAAGATTTAACCTAGTTTCATTCTCCTATAAATACACAACCTAGTCCTATTCATGCATACGTGAAACCACTGCAGACAAAGCCATAGCAACTTTGAAAAAAACTCAAGAAACTTGAAAACTGTTTTCCAGGTTCCAGGCCAATTCAAAGCAATTTGTGGATTCAAACACGCTGCTGGAGGTGTGAGGAACATTTTGCAATCAAAACCACACGCTAAAGCTCAAGAAATCCTCAAGAACAGTCTCACGGTTTGCATATTTTTTTCATAATCGAAACTCATGATTCATGCATCATTAACATGATTTCTTGTTTGTTTTGTGTTGCTAGAACTCACAGGAAACTAATGACATTGTTTAATTGCATTGAAACACCCAGAATCCAAAAATGCCATTGATGAATTTTAGGGTTCATAAACGTTCAAATTAGGGCTTTGCTGTACAGGAAAAATCAAGCCTTGAGAGACCTATGGTTGAAATCGTTGAGACAAGACGAATTCAAAGCCACGCTCGCGAAATATTTATGTGTACCAGGGTTCTATTCGCTATTATTCCTCATGTTAAATTGTGGGGGTTAAAAACCCCCGCTATCTAACTGTGTTTTTACAGGCAAACGAGGAAGACGAAGGACGTGGTTATATGCTATTGGACAGTTCAAAAAACGCGCGCTTGCTTTTGTGTGTCCAACACATTTATTAATTTTTATATATTATATTTGTTTCCTATTATAATAACAAATGCGTGCAGATGGCCTAGTGGATGATGTGCTGGCTGGTGATCATTGGGACCTGGGTTCAATTCCCAGGTCCCCCAAAACTCTTCTATTATTTTTTCTTACATATTCTCATGCTGGATTCCAAGAGCGTTCCACCATGTGCGCCAACCATCCAAGCGCCAAGTGGCCACAGTCATTAATCCAATGGTCAGGATGGGAAGACCACCATGTTCCCAGTCAACTATGCCATGGAGGATCTCAAAAAGTCAGAAGGGCTTGAGCTTAGTGGGCTTCAGAATTTCCAAGAACACCTCCATCTGGGCCCAACACCCCCTGGGTTTTGTTCTTATTTTTTCTCTTTTTATATTTTATCTTTAATTATTTTACTTTTAATTATTATTATTATTAGTATTTAATTAACAAATTACTTATTTTCATAATAAATTCAGAAACCTAAAATTTTATTATTATTATTATTTATTAATTTCACTTTATTTTTTTTGTAAATAAATTCTAACAAATTAATTTAGTTTAATTAGGTTTAATTTTGACATTTTCATAATAGATAAAATAAATTTAGAATTAGGGTTTTCTTGACAACTTTAAATTTCTTTTATTTTTATTTTCATTAAGACATTAAAAAAAACATTTCTTTCAATTAATTAATTAGTTTTAGGATTAATTTAATTAAATGCAAAAATAACCAAAATTCCATTCTTTTCTCAAAAAGGGTCAAAACCCTAAGGACTTTCCCGATTCAATTTCTTTTCGCGCATATTAATTTTTGATCATATTTATGTAACTGCTCCGAGAATGTAATAGCATAATTAGGACTTTTTATCGCTTTCTTTAATTTCTCGCATTTATCTTTTCAAGGGTTATGTTTTTGGCGATGTAAATACCCGACGCCTTGTAATAGCGTAGATTTACTTTCCGCAATTTACTTTCTGCAAACTAATAACTGTTAACTATGCATGACAAGACTTGCTTGAAAATTAAAATCAACTCGTAGCTCACAATGACATGTGCAAAGATAATATAAATTGAATCCTGACACACTTGCACATGCCACTCTTAGGGTACGCCTCACTTGGTTGCCTCAACGTGGTCATTGAGTATAGGGTGTTTTAGAAGTCGCCCTCCTGTCTAAAGATCTAAGTTGTCTCGAAACGGTTGCCTCGGATAAAAAGGATCTAGGACATTAGGGTTACCGCTAAGGCGTCCTACTATTGCTTTGGTGACCACATGTCCCTATAATCGAATTGACCTGAATAACTCCAACGACGGTGCTACCTACTTCTCAATAGTGGGATAGTACTGTCTAAAGGACATTTACACAGCTTAATTCCTTTGAGTAGGTGGATTTCTCCTAGGTACTTGCTCTTTCAAAAAACAAAAACAACTTTTTGCACTTACACTTTCAAACAAAGTTTTCAAACAAACACTTCATGACACTCTTGAGGACTGATACAAGAGTTAAAACGAAGTTTTCAAACAAACTTTTTCAAAACCCACAAACACAAGAAAAGCAAACATTTTTGAAAACATAGTGAGCAAGTACCTAAGAGCCCGTGGATAACCACAGATAGAAAGGGTGCTAACACCTTCCCTTTCTATAATCTACCTCCCGAACCGAGAAACATCTCGAAAAGGAATTTTGCTGTGCTTTTGTCCTTTCCTTGTTGGAGAAAATAAAAGACGGTGGCGACTCTTGCTTACCGCGACATTTCGCGAACCAGCATTTCAAAACAGTCAGTTCTATTTCCACCGATCACACAATGCAACAATGGTTCAAGTATAAGTCATATTCTATGATCAAAGTTAATTCAACAATGGTTTAACTCTGTTTCAAATTCTACAATCAAAGTCAATCCAATAACGGTTTAACTATAAGGAGTATTCTACGATCAAAGTCAATGAAACAATGGTTAGACTATGACTCATATTATATAACCATAGTCAATGCAATAATTTTCAATTATGAGTGATATTCTCTGACCATAGTCAATTCAACAATGGTTCAACCCTGAGTCATATTCTACGATCAAAGTCAATGCAACAATGTTCAACTATGAATCATATTCTATGATCAAAGTCAATGCAACAATGGTTTAAGTATTAGTTATATTCTACGATTAAAGGCAATTCAACAATGGTTCAACTATGAGTCATATTATACGACTAAAGCCAATGTAACAATGGTTCAACCCTGAGTCATATTCTACGGTCAAAGTCAATTCAACAATGGTTCAACTATGCATCATATTCTACGACCAAAGTCAATTGACAATGGTTCAACTATGAACCAAATTCTACGACAAAAGTCAATTCAACAATGGTTCAATTTTGAGTCATATTCTATGATAAAAGTCAATGTAATTATGGTTAAACTGTGCGTCATATTCTACAGCCAAAGTCGATTAAACAATGGTTCAACTATGAGTCATATTCTACAATTAAAGTTAATTTAACAATGTTCAACTATGAGTCATATTCTACGACAAAACCCAATGCAACTATGGTTCAAGTATGAGTCATATTCTACAACAAAAGTCAATTCAACGATGGTTCAACTATAGGTCATATTCTACAATCAAAGTCAATTCAACAATGGTTAGACTATGACTCATATTCTTCAACCATAGTCAATGCAACAATGTTCAATTATGAGTGATATTCTCTGACCATAGTCAATACAACAATGGTTCAACTATGAGGCGTATTCTACGACCAAAGTCAATGCAACAATGTTCAACTATGAGTCATATTCTACAATCAAAGTCAATGCAACAATGATTCAACTATGAGTCATATTCTACGACCATAGTCAATGCAACAATGGTGTAACTTTGAGTCACATTCTGCGAACAAAGTCAATGCAACAATGGTTAAACCATGACTCATATTATACAACCATGGTAAATGCAACAATGTTCAATTATGAGTAATACTCCCTGACCATTGTCAATACAACAATGGTTCAACTATGAGGCGTATTTTATGGTCAAAGTCAATGAAACAATGTTCAATTATGAGTCATATTCTACGACCCTAGCCAATTAAATAATGTTTCTACTATTAGTCATATTCTATGATTAAAGTCAATGCAACAATGGATCAACTATGAGTCATATTCTACGACCAAAGCCAATCAAATATTGGTTCAACTATGGGTGATATTCTACAATCAAAGTCAATGCCGCAATGGTTCAAATATGAGTCATATTCTACGATCAAAGTAAATGCAACAATGGTTCAACTATGAGTCATATTCTACGATCAAAGTCAATGCAACAATGGTTCAACTTTGAGTCATATTCTAGACCATAGTCAATCCAACAACAGTTCAACTATGAGTCATATTCTACTTTCAAAGTCAATGCAACAATGGATCAACAATGAGTCATATTTTACGATCAAAGTCAATGCTATAATGGTTCAACTATGAGTCATATTCTACGCTCAAACTAAATGCAACAATGGTTCAACTATGAGTCAAATTCTATGATCAAAGTCAATGCAACAATGGTTCAACTATAAGTCATATTCTACAACGATAGTCAATCCAACAATGTTTCAACTATGAGTCATATTCTAAGATCAAAGTCAATGCAATAATGGTACAAATATGATTCATATTCTACGATCAAAGTCAATCCAACAATCGTTTAACTATAAGGCATATTCTATGATCAAAGTCAATGCAACAATGGTTAGACTATGACACATATTCTACAACCATAGTCAGTGCAACAATGTTCAATCATGAGTGATGTTCTCTAACCACAGTCAATACAACAATGGTTCAACTATGAGGCGTATTATACGATCAAAGTCAATGCAACAATGTTCAACTATGAGTTATATTCTATGATCAAAATCAATGCAACAATGGTTCAACTACGAGTCATATTCTACGACAATAGTCGATGCAACAATGGTTCAAATATGAGTCATATTCTATGATCAAAGTCAATGCAACAATGGTTCAACTATGAGTAATATTATTCTAGCAACGTCAATGCAACAATGGTTTAACTATGAGTCATATTCTACGATCATAATCAATTCAACAATGGTTCAACTATGAGTCATATTGTACGACCAAAGTCAATGCAATAATGGTTCAACTATGAGTCATATTCTACGATCAAAGTTAATTCAACAATGATTCAAGTATGAGTCATATTCTACAATCAAAGTCAATTTTACAATGGTTCAACAATGAGTCATATTATACGATCAAAGTCAACGCAACAATGGTTAAAGTATAAGTCATATTCTATGATCAAAGTTAATTCAACAATGGTTTAACTATGTTTCATATTCTACGATGATAGTCAATCCAACAATGGTTTAACTATAAGGCTTATTCTACGATCAAAGTCAATGAAACGATGGTTAGACTATGACTCATATTATACAACAATAGTCAATGCAATAATGTTCAATTATGAGTGATATTCTCTGACCATAGTCAATACAATAATAGTTTAACTATGAGGCGTATTCTACGATCAAAGTAAATGCAACAATGTTCAACTATGAATCATATTCTACGATCAAAGTCAATGCAACAATGGTTTAAGTATTAGTCATATTTTACGATTAAACGAAATTCAACAATGGTTCAACTATGATTCATATTCTACGACTAAAGCCAATGTAACAATGGTTCAACCCTGAGTCATATTCTACGGTCAAAGTCAATTCAACAATGGTTAAACTATGAGTCATATTCTACGACCAAAGTCAATTGACAATAGTTCAACTAAGAACCAAATTCTATGACCAAAGTCAATTCAACAATGGTTCAATCTTGAGTCATATTCTATGATAAAAGTCAATGCAACTATGGTTAAACTATGCGTCATATTTTAAAGCCAAAGTCGATTAAACAATGGTTCAACTATGAGTCATATTCTACGGTTAAAGTTAATTTAACAATGTTCAACTATGAGTCATATTATACGACCAAAGCCAATGCAACTATGTTTTAACTATGAGTCATATTCTACAACCAAAGTCAATTCAGCAATGGTTCAATTATGAGTCATATTCTATGATCAATGTCAATGCAACAATGGTTAGACTATGACTCATGTTCTACAACCATAGTCAATGCAACAATGTTCAATTATGATTGATATTCTCTGACCATAGTCAATACAACAATGGTTCAAATATGAGGCATATTCAACGATTAAAGTCAATGCAACAATTTTCAACTATGAGTCATATTCTACTATCAAAGTCAATGCAACAATGGGTTAACTAAGATTCATATTCTATGACCATAGTCAGTGCAAAAATGGTTCAACTATGAGTCATATTCTACGATCAAAGTCAATGCAACAATGGTTAAACTTTGATTCATATTCTACAACCATAGTCAATGCATCAATGTTAAATTATGAGTGATATTCTCTGATCATAGTCAATACAATAATGGTTCAACTATGAGGCGTATTCTATGGTCAAAGTTATTGCAACAATGTTCAATTATGAGTCATATTCTATGACCATAGCCAATTAAACAATGGTTCAACTATAGTTATATTCTATGATTAAAGTCAATGCAACAATGGATCAACTATGAGTCATATTCGACGACCAAAGCCAATCCAACAATGGTTCAACTATGGGTGATATTCTACAATCAAATTCAACGCCACAATGTTTCAAATATAAGTCATATTCTACGATCAAAGTAAATGCAATAATGGTTCAAGTATGAGTCATATTCTATGATGAAAGTCAATGCAACAATGTTTCAACTATGAGTCATATTCAATCTAAAAACGATTCAACTATGAGTCATATTCTACTTTCAAAGTCAATGAAATAATGGATCAACTATGAGTCATATTTTACGACCAAAGCCAATCCAACAATGGTTCAACTATGAGTGATATTCTACGATAAAAGTCAATGCCACAATGGTTCAATTATGATTCATATTCTATGATCAATGTAAATGCAACAATTGTTCAACTATGAGTCATATTTTATTATCAAAGTCAATGCAACAATGGTTCAACTATGAGTTATATTCTACGACCATAGTCAATCTGTAATACGGTGTAAGAACTGACTTGGTTGTTTTGAGTTTGATTGCAATTGTTGCGGATAACAAGAGTTGCCACCGACTTTTCTTTTATCCTATATGTAAATTGTGAAAAGAACAGGAAAGACCTTCAGAGATGTTTTCTTGAGTTTTGGGGGTAGGTGATGAAAAGGGAAGGTATTAGCACCCTTTTCATCTGTAGTTATCTACGGGCTCTTAGTTGTTTTCTAGATCACTTGCTTTTGTTTGAAAAGGTTCTTGTGGTGTGGTTTTTAAAATATTTTAAAAAGGTATTTGTAATGATGATCATCTCTATAAGAATGCGTACAAAGTGTTGGTTTTGAAAATAGTTCAAAGAGATGTTTGTTGTGGAAGATGTTTTTCAAATTGATTTTGAAAAGTGCCTTTGTAATTATTCTCATCTATATAAGAATGCGTACAAAGTGTTTTTACTTCTGAAAATGTTTCAATTGAAAGTGTTGGTGCGAAAATGGTTTTTTAGTTGTGAGCAAGCAAGCAACTACGAGCGTCCTACCTACTCGATAGGTCTTTGTTCTTTTCCTCCTCCCTTAGATGTTGCTATCTTGGTTGAGTATGCCTTATGAGTCATATTCTACGACCAAAGTCAATGCAATAATGGTTTAACTACGAGTCATATTTTACGATCAAAGTCAATTCAGCAATGGTTCAATTATGAGTAATATTCTACGATCAAAGTCAATTTTACAATGGTTCAACTATGAGTCATATTCTACGATCAAAGTCAATGCAACAATGGTTCAAGTATGAGTCATATTCTATGATCAAAGTTAATTCATCAATGGTTCAACTATGATTCATATTCTATGATCAAATTCAATCCAACAATGGTTTAACTATAAGGCATACTCAACGATCAAAGTCAATGTAACAATGGTTAGACTATGACTCATATTATACAACCATAGTCAATGCAACAATGTTCAATTATGAGTGATATTCTCTAACCATAGTCAATACAATAATGGTTCAACTATGAGGTGTATTCTACGATCAAAGTCAATGCAACAATGTTCAACTATGAATCATATTCTACGATCAAATTCAATGCAACAATGGTTCAAGTATGAGTCATATTCTATGATCAAAGTCAATTTAAAAATGGTTCAACTATGAGTCATATTCTACGACTAAAGTCAAAGCAACAATGGTTCAACTATGTGTCATATTCTACGATCAAAGTCAATTCAACAATGGTTCAACTATGAGTCATATTCTACGACCATAGTCAATTGACAATGGTTTAACTATGAATCAAATTCTACGACCAAAGTATATTCAATAATGGTTCAATTTTTAGTCATATTTTATGACCAAAGTCAACGCAACGACGATTTAACTATGAGTCATAATCTACAACCAAAATCAATTAAACAATGGTTCAACTATGAGTCATATTCTATGATTAAAGTCAATTTAACAATGTTCAACTATGAGTCATATCCTACAACCAAAGCCAATGCAACTATTGTTCAACTATGAGTCATATTCTACAACCAAAGTCAACTCAACAATGGTTCAACTATGAATCATATTCTACGATCAAATTCACTGCAATAATGGTTCAACTATGAGTTATATTCTATGACCATAGTCAATCCAATAATGGTTCAAGTATGAGTCATATTCTATGATCAAAGTCAATGCAAAAATGGTTCAACTATGATTCATATTATATAATTAAAGTCAATGCAACAATGGTTTAACTATAAGGGCATATTCTACGTTCGAAGTCAATGTAACAATGGTTAGACTTTGACTTATATTCTACGATCCAAGTCAATACAACAATGGTTTAACTATGAGTAATATTCTACGATCAAATACAATTCAACAATGGTTCAACTATGTGTCATATTCTACGATAAAAGTCAATGCAACAATGTTCAACTATGGGTCATATGCTACGATCAAAGTCAATGCAACAATGGTTCAAGTAGGATTCATATTCTACGATCAAAATTAGTTCAACAATGGTTCAACTATGATTTATATTCTACAATTAAAGTCAATGCAACAATGGTTCAACTATTAGTCATATTCTATGATCAAAGTCAATTCAACAATGGTTCAACTATGTCATATTCTACGACCAAAGTCAATTGACAATGGTTCAACTATGAATCAAATTCTATGACTAAATTCAATGCAGCAATGGTTCAACTATGAGTCATATTCTATGATCAAAGTAAATTCAACAATGGTTGAACTCTGAGTCATATTCTACAACCAAAGTCAATTGAAAATGGTACAACTATGATTCATATTCTATGATCAAAGTCAATCCAACAATGGTTTAACTATAAGGCATATTCTACGAACAAAGCCAATGCAACAGTGGTTAGACTATGATTCATATCCTACAACAATAGTCAATTCATCAATGTCCAATTATGAGTGATATTCTTTGGCAATAGTCATTACAATATTGATTTAACTATGAGGCTTACTCTATGATCAAAGTCAATGCAAAAATGTTCAACTATGTGTCATATTCTACGACCATAGCCAAAGCAACATTGGTTCAACTATGAGTCATATTCTACGTTGGAAATCAATGCAACAATGGATCAACTATGAGTCACATTCTACAACAAAAGCAAATCCAACAATGGTTCAACTATGAGTGATATTCTACGATCAAAGTCAATGTCACAATGGTTCAACTATGAGTCATATTCTACGAACAAAGTAAATGCAACAATGGTTTTACTATGAGTCATATTCAACAATCAAAGTCAATGCAACAATGGTTAGACTATGACTAATATTATACAACCATAGTCAATGCAACAATGTTCAATTATGAGTGATATTCTCTGACCATAGTCAATATAATAATGGTTCAAATATGAGGCGTATTCTACGATCAAAGTCAATGCAACAATGTTCAACTATAAATTATATTCTCTGATCAAAGTCAATGAAACAGTGGTTCAAGTATGACTCATATTCTACGATCAAAGTTAATTCAACAATGGTTCAACTATGGGTCCTATTCTCTGACTAAAGTCAATGTAAAAATGGTTCAACTATGAGTCATATTCTACGATCAAAGTCAATTCAACAATGGTTCAAATATCAGTCATATTCTATGACCAAAGTCAATTAACAATGGTTCAACAATGAATCAAATTCTACGACTAAATTCAATGCAACAATGGTTCAACTATGAGTCATATTCTACGATCAAAGTCAATTCAATAATGGTTCAACTATGAGTCATATTATACGATCAAACTCAATGCAACAATGTTCAACTATGAGTCATATGCTACGATCAAAGTCAATGCAACAATGGTTCAAGTATGAGTCATATTCTACGATCAAAGTTAGTTCAACAATGGTTCAACTATGATTTATATTCTACAACTAAATTCAATGCAACAATGATTCAACTATGAGTCATATTATACGATCAAAGTAAATTCAACAATGGTTCAACTCTGAGTCATATTCTACGACCAAATTCAATTGAAAACGGTACAACTATGATTCATATTCTACGATCAAAGTCAATCCAACAATGGTTTAACTATAGGGCATATTCTATGATCAAAGTCAATGCAATAATGGTTAGACCATGACTCATATTCTACAACCATAGTCAATGCAAAAATGTTCAATTATGAGTGATATTATCTGGCCATAGTCAGTACAATAGTGGTTCAACTATGAGGCTTACTCTATGATCAAAGTCAATGTAACAATGTTCAACTATGAATCATATTCAACAACCATAGCCAAAGCAACAATGGTTCAACTATGAGTCATATTCTACGTTCAAAATCAATGAAACAATGGATCAACTATGAGTCACATTCTACGACCAAAGAAAATCCAACAATGGTTCAACTATGAGTGATATTCTACGATCAAAGTCAATGTCACAATGGTTCAACTATGAGTTATATTCTACGATCAAAGAAAATGCAAAAATGGTTCTACTATAAGTCATATTCAACGATTAAAGTTAATGCAACAATGGTTAGACTATCACTCATATTGTACAACCATAGTCAATGCAACAATGTTTAATTATGAGTGATATTCTCTGGCCATAGTCAATACAATAATGGTTCAACTATGAGGCGTATTCTATGATCAAAGTCAATGCAACAATGTTCAACTTTAAATCATATTCTATAATCAAAGTCAATGAAACAATGGTTCAAGTATGAATCAAATTCTACGACTAAATTCAATGCAACAATGGTTCAACTATGAGTCATATTCTACGATCAAATTCAATTCAACAATGGTTCAATTATGAGAAATAGTCTAAGACAAAATTTAATTAACAATGGTTCAACTATGATTCATATTCTATGATTAAAGTCAATCCAATAATGGTTTAGCTATAAGGCATATTCTACGATCAAATTCAATGAAACACTGGTTAAACTATAACTCATATTCTTCAACCATAGTCAATGCAACAATGTTCAATTATGAGTGATATTCTGTGACCATAGTCAGTACAATAGTGGTTCAACTATGAGGTTTATTCTATGATCAAAGGCAATGCAACAATGTTCAACTATGAGTCATATTCTACGACCATAGCCAATGCAACAATGGTTTAACTATGAGTCATATTCTATGTTCAAAATTAATGCAACAATGGATCAACTATGAGTCATATTCTACGACCAAAGCCAATCCAACAATGGTTCAACTATGAGTGATATTCTATAATCAAAGTCAATGCCACAATGGTTCAACTATGACTCATATTCTATGATCAAAATAAATGCAACAATGGTTCAACTATGAGTCATAATCTAATATCAAAGTCAATGCAATAATAGTTCAACTATGTTTCATATTCTACGACCATAGTCAATCCATCAATGGTTCAACTATGAGTTGTATTCTACGAACAAAGTCAATGCAACAATGGTTCAACTATGATTCATATTCTACGATCAAAGTCAATGCAACAATGGTTCAATGATGAGTCATATTCTATGACCAAAGTCAATGCAACAATGGTTCAACTATGAGTCATATTCTACAACCATAATCAATTCAATAATGGTTCAATTATGAGTGATATTCTCTGATCATAGTCAATATAACAATGGTTCAACTATGAGGCGTATTCTACGATCAAAGTCATTGCAACAATGGTTCAACTATGAGTCATATTCTACGACGATAGTCAATGCAACAATGATTTAACTATGAGTCATATTCTACGATCAAAGTCAATGCAGCAATGGTTCAACTATGAGTCATATTCTACGACCAAATTCAATGCAACAATGGTTCAACTATGAGTCATATTCTATGATAAAAGTCAATTCAACAATGGTTCAACTATGATTCATATTCTACGACCAAAGTCAATTGACAATGGTTCAACTATGATTCATATTTTATGAGGCATATTCTATTATCAAAGTCAATGCAACAATGTTTAATTAAGATTAATTTTCTATGTCCATAGCCAATGCAACAATGGTTCAACTATGAGTCATATTCTACTTTCAAATTTAATTCCACAACAGATCTACTATGAGTCATATTCTATGATTAAAGTCAATGCAACAATGTTGAACTATGAGTCATATTATACGACCATAGCTAATTCAACAATGGTTCAACTATGAGTTATATTCTATGTTCAAAATCAATGCAACAATGGATCAACTATAAGTCATATTCTACAACCAAAGCCAACCCAACAATGTTTCAACTATGGGTGATATTCTATGATCAAAGTGAATTCCACAATGGTTCAACTATGAGTCATATTCTACGATCAAAGCAAATGCAACAATGGTTCAACTATGAGTCATATTCTACGATCAAAGTCAATGCCACAATGTTCAATTATTAGTGATATTCTCTAACCATAGTCAATACAATAATGGTTCAACTATGAGGCGTATTCTACGATCAAAGTCAATGCAACAATGTTCAATTATGAATCATATTCTACATTCAAATTCAATGCAACAATGTTTCAAGTATGAGTCATATTCTACGACCAAAGTCAATTCAACAATTGTTCAACTATGAGTCATCTTCTACGACTAAAGTCAATGCAACAATGGTTCAACTATGAGTCATATTCTAGGACCAAAGTCAATGCAACAATGGTTTAACTATGAGTCATATTCTACAACCATAGTTAATTCAATAATGGTTCAATTATGAGTGATATTCTCTGATTATAGTCAATATAACAATGGTTCAACTATGAAGCATATTCTACGATCAAAGTCAATGCAACAATGGTTCAACTATAAGTCATATTCTACAACCATAGTCATTGCAACAATGGTTTAACTATGAGTCATATTCTACGATCGAAGTCAATGCAACAATGGTTCAACTATGAGTCATATTCTACGAACAAAGTCAAGGCAATAATGGTTCAACTATGAGTCATATTCTATGATAAAAGTCAATTCAATAATGGTTCAACTATGAGTCATATTATACGACCAAAGTCAATCGACAATGGTTCAACTATGATTCATATTTTACGATCAAAGTCAATCCGACAATAGTTTAACTATAAGGCATATTCTACGATCAGAGTGAATGCAACAATGGTTAAACTATGACTCATATTCTACAACCATAATCAATGTAACAATGTTCAATTATGAGTTATATTCTCTGATAATAGTCAATACAACAATAGTTCAACTATGAGGCGTATCCTATGATCAAAGTCAATGCAATAATGTTCAATTAAGATTAATATTCTACGTCCATAGCCAATGCAACAATGGTTCAACTATGAGTCATATTCTACTTTCAAATTTAATGCCACAACGGATCTATTATGAGTCATATTCTATGACTAAAGCCAATCCAACAATGGTTCAACTATGAGTGATATTCTACGATCAAAGTCAATGCCATAATGGTTAAACTATGAGTCAAATTCTATGATCAAAGTAAATTCAACAATGGTTCAACTTTGGGTTATATTCTCCGATCAAAGTCAATGCAACAATGTTTCAACTATGAGTCAAATTCTACGACTATAGTCAATCCAACAATGGTTCAACTATGAGTCATATTCTACGATCAAAGTCAATGCAACAATGGTACAACTATGATTCATATTCTACCATCAAAGTAAATCCAACAATGGTTTAACTATAACTCATATTCTATGTTCAAAGTCAATGCAACAATAATTAGACTATGACTCATATTCTACAACCATAGTCAATGCAACAATGTTCAATTTTGAGTGATATTCTCTGACCAAAATCAACACAACAATGGTTCAACTATGAGGCGTATTTTACGATCAAAGTCAATGAAACAATGTTCAACTACAAGTCTGTGATACGGTGGGAAGAACTAACTGTTTTTTGGAATGCTGGTTTGTATTTTGCATTTGTGTTCGCAAAATGTCGCGGTAAGCAAGAGTCGCCACCGCCTTTTATTTTATCCAACAAGGAAAGGAAAAAAGCACAGAAAAATTCCTTTTCGAGATATTTCTCGGGTTCGGGGGGTAGATTATAGAAAGGGAAGGTGTTAGCACCCTTTCTATCTGTGGTTATCCATGGGCTCTTAGGTACTTGCTCATATTGTTTTCAAAATATTTCTTTCTTTGTGCTTGTGGGTTTGAAAAAACTTTTTGTTTTTAGTTAATTTTGTCTTTGTGCATGTGCGAGTGTGTCATTTTCAGTTAATTTTGTCTTTGTACATGTTAATGGTGATCTAAGTTGATTTTAGGTTAAAACATCCAGTTTTGTCATGCATTCTTATTATCAAACATCTAACAGTTATAATTTGCGGAAAATAAATTGCGGAATTTAAATTACAAGGCGTCAGGTATTTACATCGCCAAAGACAAACCCTTTAAAGTAAAGAAAGCGATAAAAACTAATAAAATTCCTATTAGATATTACAAACCGGGAACAAGTACAATATTGAATAAAAGAAAATAAATCGCGTGCGAGAAATTAAATCGAGCGCAAATAGGGTTTTGACCCTTTTTGAGAGAAAGTATCTTTTTTTTGTTGTTTTTATTTAAGAGAGAAATAAATTCTAAGTTAATCACTAAATTAAATAAATAAATTAATTAATAAAAATAAATATTTTTGGGTTTTGTTGTATTTTAGGAAAGAAATAAAAATTAATTAATGTTAGTAAAAAAACTTAATTAAATCTAATTGAATTTTAATTATTTACAAAAATGTGAAAGTTATTCTAATTAAAATTCTAAATCAATTAATTAATGTTTATTAACAAAAATAAAAGTTAGAATTTAATTTGATAAAGAAAATGTTTTGTGTTTTTTTTTTATATTTTAAGAAAGAAATAAATCTAAATTAATCACTACATTAAATTAAATTAATTAATTAAATGAAAAAAAGTTATTTTTGGATTTTTGGTTATTTAAAGAAAGAAAATAAAAATTAATTGAATTAGTAAAACCTAATTAAGTCTAGTTAATTTTAATTATTTGCAAAAATGGTTAAAATTATTCTAACATTAAAACCTAAATTAATTTAATTAATGTTTATTAATAAAAATAAAAGTTAGAAATCGATTAAATAAAAATATTTTGGTGTGATTTTATTTTAAAGAAAAAGAATTTTAATGATTGGTTAGAATTAAAAACAAAAATAATAAAAACAATTAATAAACAAAATAAATAAAATAAAGAGAGAGAGAGAGAGAGGTCTGGGCCTGAATTTTGTGGTGCATATAGCAATGCTGAGGCCCATTAAGCGCTGGCCTGGTTTGACTTTTAGGATTCCGTGTGCGCACTTGGACTTGACTCCATGGTGGACTCTCAGCCTGGATCACCAGATCTGGCCTTTGGCCATCTGGCTGTTGGATGTGTGAAGGCGTATGGTGCGCTGCATGCTTGGACGTACATGTGATTACCTGAAGAAGCAAAATAACAAAGAAAGTAGGGGACCTGGGATTCGAACCCAGGTTCTGAAAGTGATATGCTTGCATGCTTTCCACTACACTGATTTTATTCTATTGTTAGTAAAACACAAAGAAATTATAATATAAACAAAACAAATCATATGCCAGAAAATAAAAATGCGTGAAAATTAATTTGAATTGGCCAATGGGAGAACGACAGCTCGTCGTCTTCTACCTCCAAATCCTGCAAATATTACCTGCAGATTTGGATCCGCAGCTTAATACGCAAGCTTGCTCTAAAATCTTCCCTAGGCCTTATAAATCAATTCCAAAATTATGGTTGAGTTCGTCTTGGCTTCCTGATTAACATCATGTCCTTCTTGAGTCCCGATTTTTCCTGAAAAAGAAAGCCCTAAAAACAAACACACAACCCTAGTTATGGTGTTTTGGGGTTACAACGCCTATAAACCAAATTGAATAATGCAAAAAGTTTACAAATGTCATGAGGGTTATGAATATGCAAACAATTTGTTCAAATGATGCAAGAATAATGAATCACGAATTCAAGAACCAAGGTGATTTTCGTGATACTTACAGTGCTTTGTGGTATGTGAGAATGCTTGCTCTTGATCCAGGAAGGTTGAGTGAACACCCAGGAAGCAATTGGGATAACTTTTGGCTTCTGAAAACGCCTCTTGTTATGATCTCGAATTCAAGCTTTTTACCACTTTTTCAAACTTTTGTTCTGCCTCTTCTTACAGCCTCCAACATTATTTTCGTGCCTTTGACTTTCTTATGTAATGTATATTGCATTAGGGTAAGAAACTTGGTACAAATCTCTCTAAATTAATGCTCATGAATTGGATTTGATTCCACCATTACAACCTTCCAAATTTGACCTAAATCATATCTTCTTGTAACCAATGCACTTGATGCGAATTTGACTCACATAATAGCTGTATTAAAAGCCTAAATCAACCAAAAAATCATGAGTTATAAATACTTTTGATTTTATATGATTTTATTTGATTTAAAGTGAATAAATTCAATTAAAAATCAAATTAAATAATAAAAATAAGATATGGGCTCATGGCTGAAGATAGGACACGTGGACAATGATGCAAGCTCAAATCAGGTGGAAAAGAATGGGCCCATTTGACAAAATTTGAAGTTTTGGGGATAGTTGACTTTTGGCAATTTTGCAAAAATGCCCAACTTCAACAATGCATAACTTCTTCAATTTTGAAATTTTGGAGGTGTTCTTGGACTTTTTAGAAATCTTGAGATGTCCTATAACCAACCCTTTTGGTCTCATCTCATTTTGATATTCCATTCTCAAGTTATAAGCTTTGGAAAAAAAGGTGTTTTTGTTGACTTTCAAAAATGACCTATAATGTCCAAATTTATAACTTCTTGTGATTGAATTTTCTGATCTTGGGGTATGAATATGGATTGTAGGAAATTGCATCCTCTTCAAAATGAGCTTTGGATGGATCATTTCTTATAAAGTATGAGAATGTTATGCTTGGTCAAAGTTGAGTTGACTTTTCGTACAAAACCCTAATTTAGCAACTTTTGAGTCTTGATAAATTTTGAGCAATCCTTGATGAATCATGATCAAACCATGATCAAATGATGAAATATCCTTAAATATGAGAATTTTGACAAAAAATCTTGAGGTTTGACTGTATTTGGGTCACAGTTGACTTTTGCCCTAACACAGTCGATTTTTGGACCTTTTGAGCATTTGACTGAGCAAACTTCCTCTGCAAGGCTTGAAATTTGACATGGATGACCTTGAGAACATATTAGGACATTGGGGAGAACTTTAGGTCATTTGGACTCAAAGATCTTGATGTAACACAAAACCCTAATTTGGGGTTGACTGCTTTAGGAGATAGCTTGATTGTCTAACTCTTGAGCAATCTTGAGCCACTTGGAGATTTTTCTTGCAATGTTTTGAGAAATATGAGAGGGCAAATTTTGGGGTACAACAGATGCCCCTGTTCAATCTTCTTAAACCTGAGGATGTAGATTGGCTTTCGTTCCTTTCATGATCCGAAGGTGGAAGATGATTGAACACTAGAGTGCACAGAAATTTGCACTCGCATGAAGTGGTATCAGCCTTGTGATATCGGGAATGGACTTACAGAGGACATTTGGAGATTGGTGACGAGTGGATGGGCTTAGAGATGCCATCTGAAAGAGTGTCTATTTCATAATAGATTCCTTAGCGAAAACTTACATACCTGTTATTGTGGAAGACTCCGCTGGGGAAGTCTGATTTTTTTGTTGAGATTTAGTGACTTGCCTGTACTTCAACTGAGAGAATGCCTCGGCTGAGTCTTAAGAACCTGTCCATAATTCAACTGGGGGGAAACATCTTCATCAAGATCTAGGAACTGTCTGGTCTTCAACGTAGTATACCGTTGAGACTGTAGAACTCATTCACACTATGACAGAGGGAAACATCTTCATCAAGATCTAGGAACTGTCTGGTCTTCAACGTAGTATATCGTTGAGATTGTAGAACTCGTCCATACTATGACGGAGGGAAACATCTTCATCAAGATCTAGGAACTGTCTGGTCTTCAACGTAGTATACCATTGAGATTGTAGAACTCGTCCACACTATGACGGAGGGAAACATCTTTATCTAGATCTAGGAACTGTCTGTTCTTCAACGTAGTATACCGTTGAGATTGTAGAACTCGTCCACACTATGACAGAGGGAAACATCTTCATCAAGATCTAGGAACTGTCTGGTCTTCAACGTAGTATACCATTGAGATTATAGAACTCGTCCACACTATGACGGAGGGAAACATCTTCATCAAGATCTAGGGACTATCTTGTCTTCAACATAGTATACCGTTGAGATTGTAGAACTCGTCCACACTTTGAAGGAGGAAACATCAAGATCTAGGAACTGTCTGGTCTTCAACGTAGTTTATCGTTGAGATTGTAGAACTCGTCCATGCTATGACGGAGGGAAACATCTTCATCAAGATCTAGGAACTGTCTGGTCTTTAACGTAGTATACCGTTGAGATTGTAGAACTCGTCCGCACTATGACGGAGGAAAGCATATTCATCAAGATCTAGGAACTGTCTGGTCTTCAACATAGTATACCATTGAGATTATAGAACTCGTCCACACTATGACGGAGGAAAACATCAAGATCTAGGAACTGTCTGGTCTTCAACGTAGTATACCGTTGAGATTGTAGAACTCGTCCACACTATGACGGAGGGAAACATCTTCATCAAGATCTAGGAACTGTCTGGCCTTCAATGTAGTATACCGTTGAGATTGTAGAACTCGTCCACACTATGACGGAGGAAAACATCTTCATCAAGATCTAGGAACTGTCTGGTCTTCAACGTAGTATACCGTTGAGATTGTAGAACTCGTCCACACTATGACGGAGAAAAACATCTTCATCAAGATCTAGGAACTGTCTGGTCTTCAACGTAGTATACCATTGAGATTGTAGAACTCGTCCACACTATGACGGAGGAAAACATCTTCATCAAGATCTAGGAACTGTCTGGTCTTCAACGTAGTATACCATTGAGATTGTAGAACTCGTCCACACTATGAATGGAGAAAAGCATCTTCATCAAGATCTAGGAACTGTCTGGTCTTCAACGTAGTATACCGTTGAGATTGTAGAAATCGTCCACACTATGGCGGAGGAAAATTGTCGAGATTGAGAACCTTATCTGAAATTCAACCGAGGATAATTCAGTTGAGATTTAAGAACCGGTCAGGTCTTCGATTGAGCTGAGAACTTAACTGCATCCTTCCTGAAAGGTAAAGGTCAGTCATATGCAATGCATGATATGGATCAAGCAATGATGTTCTCAAAATAAATGAGATTGTGTTGTATGAAGCGTATATGCATGTATCATGATGTATGGAAATGTAATGTTTCTAGCTGGGGAAAAAAATCCCGGATAGCTGCTGGAGAAAAGAGTTGGATTCTTCGTTTCCGCTGGGGATGGCAAACAATGATGATTGTGAGAATAAACCCGCAGGAGAGGATAACTTCGTTGGGGAGTAAACTGAGGAGGAGATTACTCTGTGGGGAAGAAATGTTCTGCTGAGGATTCAACTAATAAGTTCCGCTGGGGATGAATTATCGTTACTGGTGAAGCTGAATCCTGTTGGGGATTGAATTCTTGTTTGTGAAAGGAAAGCACTCCGCTGGGGATGATCTTTCAGTTGCGGCTTCACTGGGGATAACCTTTTAGACTCTAATGGGGATAATCCTTTGAGTTTTGCTGGGGACAATCTTCCTTTGAACTCGGCTGGGGATAACAAACTTCCAAAGTCTACTGGGGATGATTCTTCAACTCCACTGGGGAAGCTTTTTCAGACTGCGCTGGGAAAATTTTAAATCTACCGGGGATATCTTGTATTCTGCCGGGGAATATTCTTATACTCCGTTGGGGAATATTAAGACTACCGGGGATATTAAGCCTTTTCAGTTTTGATGGTAGATAAACTCTGCTTGGGGGAGAATATTACCGATTCATTTATAGTTACAAGTCTCAGCTGGGGAGAGTTATCATTACTGTCTTACTCTACGGGGAGTGGATGTTACTGGGACATGCTGAGGATATGACGATGGCTTTGCATCGAGACTTCTTTGCCCCTGTTTCTGCGGGAGAAGGTGCCTGTGGAGGCCTTATGGATCGAGTATTATCCTAAACTATGAGGTGCTTGGTAACTTTCGATTGAAGTGACAAGTCTTCTTCTGGTAGGCTAGTGACAAGATGGCGGGACATAGTCGTACGCTTTGATCCCTAATTTTTGCCTGGACCGCCCTTTTGGATTTTCAGTCCACCGGGATACCCTTTTTTGCCCAAGCCGCCTTTTCAGGTTTTCGACTTGCCGGGTGTACAGATTTTTTCATTTTCATCCCTTATTTTTGCCCGAACCCTTTTGGTTCGCCGGGAAGCCCTTATTTTTGCCTAGGCCAGTCAACCTAGCGGGTCTTTATTCATGCGCGGTATTTTCTGACTATGTCCATGCTCTCAGGATGTAGGGAGGTGTCACTGTCGGTAGTGTTGTGTTGCCATACTACCAGAAGATCTTCGTTTGATCATGCAAGATTCGTTGCTGGAATTCATGTCCAATGCCCCAATTGATTTAGATGGAGATTTGCCCCTGGTTATTTGGAATTTTGAGAGATTCCTTGAATCTTGACTTAACTGCCCCAAATGATGGACAATGCTCATGCCGTGCCCCTTGGTTGGAGGTGTTTTTTCCACTTGAGGTGACCCTTTTTATTGAAAAGGTTTTTGTTCACTAGATATTCGTCGTGCGAAATTCTCTGCTGTTTGAATAAATAGTCATATGAAAACAATGTTATTTTAAGAATGCAAAGCTTATGTCTGTCTTGAAGTTCTTGAAAATGCATTTTTTCAGTAAGATAGGAAAATTTTGTAAAATGTGACGTCAACTCAGGATTTACAGCAAGCCCTACAGGAGTCAGGATACCTTTTGTAACAGTATGCTTTCGGACTAACCCATGCTTCAGCTAGGACTTTTTAAGGGTTATAACGTGGCCTGGTTCACGATTTAAGAAACAAAGCATAAAGGCTCAAATTTTATTTGTACCCACCCGTTCTTCGTGATGTTCTTCGATCCTAAACTCAGCTAATCATGCATTAGATCTTGTTTGAGTCTTTGCTCTGATATACCAGTGATGGTTCGAATACTGACAATTTATTTTGAACAGGCAGTCATTTTGTTGAGAGTTTGCAGGATCTCTTTCCTTTTGGTTTTTATTATCCCTGTTTTTTGCATGAATTGTTTCTTTTTGTGATTACAGTCAGCGGGATGCCCCAGTTTTTCTTAAGTCTCCTTCACAGGTTTTGACTTATTGGGCTCTTATTTTGAGAGATAATAACTGCCTGTCCTTACGATTATACGGAACCAACACCGTCTTTTGTTTTGGAAGGGCTTTTTTGATGCCATTCATTGTGCACCTAGATCAACTGGGAAAACTACCCTGCCCCAGGTTATAATTAAGGGTTTTAATTTGTGAAAAGAAAAACTCCAACTTCTTTGGCTAAAAGGGGTTGACTAGGGATTATCTTCCTTATAACTCCATTGTTTAGGATTTGAAACAATGCTTGTACCTCGTCAGCAGGGTCTATTCAAAAGCATACTGTAGAGATTTTGATATCATTTTCGTCATCCTCCCTCTAAAGGCTTAGAATTTTTTAATCGAGAGTTGATCATCACAAAAATGAAAGCAATTTGAATATAGTGAAATACGAATGGATTGATTCAAAACAGACATATGCAATGCATTGATAAAGTAATAAAGTTTGACATGAATAAATGTTTGAACAATCAAAAGAAAATTACAACTTGAAAATTCTAATGAACAAAAAGTCTTCTCGTCTCAGTACTTGTCACTTCAAATGGTGAACCTTGGGGGGATGGAAAAAGAATTCAATCTGACCGTCTTGTGTGAGTTCCAATACTGCTTCATCAATAAGGTCTTGAATTTTGTTGCTCAACGCCCAACAAATGTTAGTATCATGCCCCGGGCTGTTGGAGTGATATGCACACCTTGCATCAGGATTGTACCTTGGGGAGGCTATGTTGGGATTCTTAGGAGGGTCCCTTAACGTCACCAGATTCAATATCAACAGGTGTTGTAAAGCCTGAGACAACGACATGTTGAACTTGGTAAATTGCCTCTTGGACATATTTGGCTTACTCTGATTAACCCGTTGTTTATGGCAAGGTTGTTGTTGGACCCGTGAGGTAGTAGCAGCTTGGAGAGGTCTATTCTTCATCAAACCAAACCTTTGACTTCTCGGAAGTTGATTAATGACTTGGTCCCCGGCCTTGACTGGTTGCTTCATGTTGTTGTATCTGCTTGATGAAGCTGGTTAATAATGGTTCTCAGCTCTTCTTATTCCTGAGCTAAGCCTTGGATAAGAGCCATCTGCCCCAGCATCTGGGTTTTCATGGCACTGAACTCAGCTTGCAGTTGTTCCAGCCGTTCGTCCTTATTGTCTTCAGGACTTTTCTGGACCAAGTTCCCCACGAGGAGTGTTTTCAACTCTTCCTGCCCCTTGGATAGGTTTAGGAATACGTCCCTGAACTGAGCTTCTCGAGTTTGAAGATCTTGGTTGTCTGTTTGGAAAGCCATTGCTGAAATAAACAGTGAGAACATGAGAGGCCTATATTGGGAGACCTGTTATGCAATGATATGTATGATATATGTATGCAATGTTTTTCAAGGATCTCGCGGGGTAAACAAGAAACTGTTAGAATTTGATTGCAACTTGATTGAAGAACTTCGTGTCATTGAGAATCTTCCTTCAAGAGTCAAGCTCACCATATCGAGTGGGTCATAGCCACCGACTCAAATCATCGTGTTTTGATCTCTAGACGACATTGATTAGAGGAAAATAAATCCCCTTTTCCCCTTGCTAGACGTATGATTTACAATAACCTGCATCACAAACCCTTGAGATCCTTGAAATGGTTAAGGAAATGCTATGGTATGATGTTATGATGTGTATACTATGTGTTTAAGCAAAAATACGAGGTGATGCAAGTAAACCCTGTAATGAATCCAAATTATCGGATAAGGACTATAAAAAAAACCTGCAAGGAACTCATGTTGTTAGATAACAAGAATATGCAAGTAGTTCAAGTTTGAAGGCACACAAGTCACACAAACAGCCTTAAGTTTAGGCTAGCATGGAGTTTAGGTACTACCCTCTTTCAGTTTAGTTGGTTCAAACCTGTCCTAAAAATAGTAACCAGGTTCTATAGGATCTCAATATCACTGACTACCCTCAATCGGTCATAATTCCGGTTCAATAACCTTTTCTTGTAGCAGGAATCATCGCGAGAGTTTAGTCTCAATGAGTGTAGCATACTGCTACTGTTCTATGGCCAAGTTGGTCAATTTAAAGGTTCTAAGGTCAGTTGGTGCTTAATGACCCCTTAGCAGACCCATATTCTCCTTGTTGCGCCACAAGGGATATCTGTACATACTAAAGTGCCACACCAATGTAGCTACTGCTTCAACCGTATCGCTCTACGCCGTACAATTCCCTCACATTTTATTGCTACTTACCTAAAGGGTATCCCCCAGATCTGGGTTAGGATCTATAGTAACTCCGATACAAGCCCACAAAAGTAAAGAATACAAGTCAATCAATTGAAAACATTATGAACTATTCCTAAGGTACACCCCACTTATTAAGTTTCCCCAGCAGAGTCGCCAGTTCTGTGATACGGTGGGAAGAACTGACTGTTTTTTGGAATGCTGGTTTGCGTTTTGCGTTTGTGTTCGCAAAATGTCGCGGTAAGCAAGAGTCGTCACCGACTTTTATTTTATCCAACAAGGAAAGGAAAAAAGCACAGAAAAATTCCTTTTCGAGATATTTCTCGGGTTCAAGGGGTAGATTATAGAAAGGGAAGGTGTTAGCACCCTTTTTATCCGTGGTTATCCACGGGATCTTAGGTACTTGCTCATATTGTTTTCAAAATATTTCTTTCTTTGTGCTTGTGGGTTTGAAAAGAGTTTTTGTTTTGAAACTTTGATTTAACTCTTGCTTCTGTCCTCAAGAGCGTAATGAAGTGTTTTGAAAACTTTGTTCGAAAAGTGTAAGTGTGAAGAGTTTTTGTTTTTAAAAGAGCAAGTATCTAAGAACCATCTACCTACTCGAAAAAAGAATCGTTCTATGCTATTTTCCTTTAGACAATGCTATCCCATTATTATTGAGTAGGTAGCATCATCGTTGGAGTTTGAGGGTCAATTCGAATTTAGGGACTTACGGTCACCAAAGCAATGTTAGGACGCCTTAGCGGTAACCCTAATGTCTTAGATCATTTGTTTTGAGGCAACAATATCCGAGGCAACCGTTTCGAGGCAACTATGATCTTTGGACAAGAGGGCGACCTCTAAAGTGAACTATAATCAATGACCGCATACGAAGGCAACCAAGTGAGGTGTACCCTAAGAGTGCGCATGTGCGAGTGTGTCATTTTCAGTTAATTTTGTTTTTGTACATGTTAATGGTGATCTAAGTTGATTTTAGGTTAAAACATCTAGTCTTGTCATGCATTCATATTATCAAACATCTAACAGTTATAATTTGCGGAAAATAAATTGCGGAATTTAAATTACAAGGCGTCGGGTATTTACATCTCCAAAGACAAACCCTTTAAAGTAAAGAAAGCGATAAAAAATAATAAAAGTCCTATTAGCTATTACAAACTCGGAACAAGTACAATATTGAATAAAAGAAAATAAATCGCGTGCGGGAAATTAAATCGAGCGCAAATAGGGTTTTGACCCTTTTTGAGAGAAAGTATCTTTTTTTTGTTGTTTTTATTTAAGAGAGAAATAAATTCTAAGTTAATCACTAAATTAAATAAATTAATTAATTAATAAAAATAAATATTTTTGGGTTTTTTTGTATTTTAGGAAAGAAATAAAAATTAATTAATGTTAGTAAAAAAACTTAATTAAATCTAATTGAATTTTAATTATTTACAAAAATGTGAAGGTTATTCTAATTAAAATTCTAAATCAATTAATTAATGTTTATTAACAAAAATAAAAGTTAGTATTTAATTTGATAAAGAAAATGTTTTGTGGTTTTTTTTTATTTATATTTTAAGAAAGAAATAAATCTAAATTAATCACTACATTAAATTAAATTAATTAATTAAATGAAAAAAAAGTTATTTTTGGATTTTTGGTTATTTAAAGAAAGAAAATAAAAATTAATTGAATTAGTAAAACTTAATTAAGTCTAGTTAATTTTTATTATTTGCAAAAAGGGTTAAAATTATTCTAACATTAAAACCTAAATTAATTTAATTAATGTTTATTAATAAAAATAAAAGTTAGAAATTGATTAAATAAAAATATTTTGTGTGATTTTATTTTAAAGAAAAAGAATTTTAATGATTGGTTAGAATTAAAAACAAAAATAATAAAAACAATTAATAAACAAAATAAATAAAATAAAGAGAGAGAGAGAGAGGTTTGGGCCTAAATTTTGTGGTGCATATAGCAATGCTGAGGCCCATTAAGCGCTGATATGGTTTGACTTTTAGGATTCCGTGTGCGCACTTGGACTTGACTCTATGGTGGACTCTCAGCCTGGATCACCAGATCTGGACTTTGGCCATCTGGCTGTTGGATGTGTGAAGGCGTATCATGCGCTGCATGCTTGGACGTACATGTGATTACCTGAAGAAGGAAAATAACAAAGAAAGTGGGGGACCTGGGATTCGAACCTAGGTCCTGAAAGTGATATGCTTGCACGCTTGCCACTGCACTGCTTTGATTCTATTGTTAGTAAAATACAAAGAAATTATAATATAAACAAAACAAATCATATGCCATAAAATAAAAATGCGCGAAAATTAATTTGAATTGGCCAATGAGAGAACGACAGCTCTTCGTCTTCTACCTCCAAATCCTGCAAATATTACATGCGGATTTGGATCTGCAGCTAAATACGCAAGCTTGCTCTAAAATCTTCCCTAGGCCACATAAATCAATTCCAAAAACATGGCTGAGTTCGTCTTGGCTTCCTGATTAACATTATGTCCTTCTTGAGTCCTGATTTTTCTTGAAAAAGAAAGCCCTAAAAAAACACGCAACCCTAGCTATGGTGTTTTGGGGTTACAACGCCTATAAACCAAATTGAATAATGCAAAAAGTTTACAAACGTGATGAGGGTTATGAATATGCAAGCAATTTGTTCAAATGATGCAAGAATAATGAATCACGAATTCAAGAACCAAGGTGATTTTCGTGATACTTACAGTGCTTTGTGGTGTGTGAGAATGCTTGCTCTTGATCCAGGAAGGTTGAGTGAACACCCAGGAAGCGATTGGGATAACTTTTGGCTTCTGAAAACGCCTCTTGTTATGATCTCGAATTCAAGCTTTTTACCACTTTTTCAAACTTTTGTTCTGCCTCTTCTTGCAGCCTCCAACATTATTTTCGTGCCTTTGCCTTCCTTATGTAATGTATATTGCATTAGGGTAAGAAACTTGATACAAATCTCTCTAAATCAATGCTCATGAATTGGATTTGATTCCACCATTACAATCTTCCAAATTTGGCCTAAATCATATCTTCTTGTAACCAATGCACTTGATGCGAATTTGACTCACATAATAGCTGTATTCAAAGCCTAAATAAACCAAAAAATCATGAGTTATAAATACTTTTGATTTTATATGATTTTATTTGATTTAAAGTGAATAAATTCAATTAAAAATCACATTAAATAATAAAAATAAGATACGGGCTCATGGCTGAAGCTAGGACACGCGGACAATGATGCAAGCTCAAATCAAGTGAAAAATAATGGGCCCATTTGATAAAATTTGACGTTTTGGGGATAGTTGACTTTTGGCAATTTTGCAAAAATGCCCAACTTCAACAATGCATAACTTCTTCAATTTTGAACTTTTTGAGGTGTTCTTGGACTTTTTAGAAATATTGAGATGTCCTCTAACCAACCCTTTTGGTCTCATCGCGTTTTTATATTCCATGCTCAAGTTATATGTTTTGGAAAAAAATGTGTTTTTGTTGACTTTCAAAAATGACCTATAATATCCATATTTATTACTTCTTGTGAGTGCATTTTCTGATCTTGGGGTATGAATATGTATTGTAGGAAATTGCATCCTATTAAAAATGAGCTTTGGATGGGTCATTTCTCATAACGTATGAGACAGTTATGCTTGGTCAAAGTTGAGTTGACTTTTCCTACAAAACCCTAATTTAGCAACTTTTGAGTCTTGATGAATTTTGAGAAATCCTTGATGAATAATGATCAACCCTTGATAAAATGATGAAATATCCTTAAAAATGAGAATGTTGACAAAAAATCTTGAGGTTTGACTGTATTTGGGTCACAGTTGACTTTTTCCCTAGCACAGTCGATTTTTGGACCTTTTGAGCATTTGGCTGAGCAAACTTCCTCTGCAAGGCTTGAAATTTGACATGGATGACCTTGAGAACATATTAGGACATTGGGGAGCACTTTAGGTCATTTGGACTCAAAGATCTTGATGCAATATAAAACCCTAATTTGGGGTTGACTGCCTTAGGAGATAGCTTGACTGTCCAACTCTTGAGCAATCTTGAGCCACTTGGAGATTTTTCTTGCAATGTTTTGAGAAAAATGAGAGGGAAAATTTTGGGGTACAACAGAGTCATATTCTACGATCAAAGTTAATGCAACAATGTTTTAACTATGAGTCATATTTTACGACCATAGTCAATGCAACAATGGTTCAACTATGAGTAATATTCTATGATCCAAGTCAATGTAACGATTGTTATCCTATGAGCCATATTATTTGACCAAAGTCAATGCAACGATGGTTCAACTACGAGTCAAATTATTTGATCAAATTCAATCCAAGAATGGCTTAACTATGGTTCATATTATACTATCAAAGTAAATTCAAAAATGGTCCAACTATGATTCATATTATCTGATCAAAGTTAATGCAACAATAACTTAGCTATAAAGGCATATTTTACGATCAAAGTCAATGTAACAATGGTTAGACTATGACTCATATTCTACGATCCAAGTTAAAACAACAATGGTTCAACTATGAGTCATATTCTACGATCAAAGTCAATTCAACAATGGTTCAACTATGAGTCATATTCTACTATCAAAGTCAATGCAACAATGTTCAACTATGAGTCATATTCTACGATCTATGTCAATGCAATAATGGTTCAAGTATGAGTCATATTCTATGATAAAAGTGAATTCAACAATGGTTCAACTATTAGTCATATTCTATGACTAAAGTCAATGCTACAATGGTTTAACTCTGAGTCCGATTCCATGATAAATGTCAATTCAACAATGGTTCAACTGTGAGTCATATTCTACGACCAAAGTCAATTGACAATGGTTCAACTATGAATCAAATTCTACGACTAAATTGAATGCAACAATGGTTCAACTATGAGTTATATTCTACGATCAAAGTCAATTCAATAATGGTTCAACTATGAGTCATATTCTACAACCAAAGTCAGTTGACAATGGTTCAACTATGATTTATAATCTATGATCAAAGTCAATCCAACAATGGTTTAACTGTAAGGCATATTCTACGATCAAAGTCAATGAGACAATGGTTAGACTATGACTCATATTCTATAACCATAGTCAATGTGTGATACGGTGGGAGAGAACTGACTGTTTTTGGAATGCTGGTTTACGTTTTGCGTTTGTTTTTGCAAAATGTCGCGGTAAGCAAGAAAAAAGCACAGAAAAATTACTTTTTCGAGATGTTTCTCGGGTCCGGGGGGTAGATTATAGAAAGAGAAGGTGTTAGCACCCTTTCTATCCGTGGTTATCCACAGGCTCTTAGGTACTTTCTCAAAGTGTTTTCAAAATTTGCTTTTCTTTGTGTTTGTGGGTTTGAAAAGAGTTTTTGTTTGAAAAGGAGTGTAAGTGAGAAAATTTGTTTTATTTTGAAAGAGCAAGTACTTAAGAACCATTTACCTACTCGAGAAAGGAATCAATATGTGTTAATGTCCTTTAGACAATGCTATCCCACTATTGATGAGTAGGTAGCACTACCGTTGGAGTTTTAAGGGTCAATTCGATTAAGGGACGTGCGGTCACTAAAGCAATGTTAGGATGCCTTAGCGGTAACCCTAATGTCTTAGATCATTTTTTCGAGGCAACCGTTTCGAGGCGACTATGATTTTTGGACAAGAGGGCGACCTCTAAAACTTCCTATACTCAATGACCGCGTTACGAAGGCAACCAAGTGAGGTGTACCCTAAGAGTGCGCATGTGCGAGTGTGTCGTTTTGAGTTAATTTTATCTTTGTAAATGTTAATGGTGATCTATGTTGATTTTAGGTTAAACATTCGATCTTGTCATGCATTCCCTATTATCAAACATCTAACAGTTTATAAGTTGCGGAAATTAAATTGCGGAATTTAAACTAACTATTACAAGGCGCCGGGTATTTACATCGCCAAAAGCAACCCTTGAAATTAAAATGCGGAAAGACAAATAAAGCGATAAAAATATTTAAAGTCCTATTTAGCTATTACATTCCGGAAACAAATACAATATTGAATAAAATGGATTGCGTGCGGGAAATTAAATCGAATGAGTTCTAGGGTTTTGACCCTTTGTTTATTAAATAAAATATTTTTTGGTTTATTTTTTGAATTAAAAAGAAATTAGACTAAGTCAATTATTAAATTAATAAATAAATTAATTAATAAAAATATTTTTGGATTTTTGATAAAGATAAATTAATCAAAGTTAATAAAAACCTAATTGTCTAAGTTAATTTTAATTATTGCGAAATATATTAAAAGTTATTCCTAATTAAAACTAAATTAATTAAATTAATATTTATTAACAAAAATAAAATACTGAAATTTAATTTATTAAAGAAAATATTTTTTGGTTTTTAATTTTATTAAGAAAAAAGTTTTGATTGGTTAGTTAATTATTAAAGATAATAATAATAAACAATTGAATAAAATAAAAAATGAAATTAGAAAGAGTTAGGAGTATATGGGCCTGAAAGGAGGTTTATTCAGCAATTTTGGTGGCCCAATAGGCGCTGGCCTGATTGACCCTGTGGGATTCCCTGTGCGCCTTTGACTTGGTTCCATGGTGGACATTCCATCTGGACCACCAGATCTGGCCTGGGGACATCTGGCAAGCCATTGAGTGAGGGAGTATGATATGCTGCACGCTTGGTATTGCACTGAATAACCTGTTGAAAAATAATAACAATGCATATGAGGACCTGGGATTCGAACCTAGGTCCTGTTGGTACTTGAATGCATGCCACTACCACTACACCACTATGTCTCAATTGTTAATTAAATGCAAACAAATCATAATATATAAAACGCGTTAAAATTCTAGAAAATAAAAAACAAAGCGCGCGAATTATGAATCGTCCATTGGGGAAAGGCCACGTCTTCACCCCTAACCTCCAGCCCTGTACATTTTCCTGCGGATTCGTATCCGCAGCTGAATTCATAGGTGCATCCTAAAATCCATTCCAGTCCATGGAAATTGATTCCAAGCACATGGTTGAATTCGTCTAGGCTTCCTGGTCATGTCCATGTCCATTAAGGGCATCAATTTTGCCTGTAAAAGAAATGCTCAAAAAACAAACTCCAAAACCCTAGGTTCAGTTACAGGGCTACAATCCATATAAATGCAATCAAACAATGCCAAAAGTTCAGAAATTTCATGAGCATCATAAATATGTCAAAGATTTTCCAGAAAAATGGAAGAATGTGGAGTTACGATTTTGAATACAGGGGTACGAAACAGGATGCTTACAGTGCGATTTGTTGCGTATGAAAGCTTGCTTTGGATTGTAGAAGGTTCAGTGATTGTCCAGCAAGCGATTGGTGTGGAGTTTTGGTGTTGAATTTGCCTCTAAGAAAGATTTCAGTTTCACACTTTTTTGCCTTTTTTCAAGTTTGGTTCTTGATGATTCTGCAGCCTCCAGGTCTTGATCTCGTGTGCTTTGGCTTGTATAAGTAATATGCAATGCATTAGGTCAACAAATGTGGGCTGAATCCTTCCAAATCAATGCCGTGAGATTGGATTTGATCCTCCATTGAAAGCTTTCCTATTTTGTCCAAAATCCAATCTTTTTGCACATGGAATGCTTGATACGAATTTGGTCATGATATTGATGATGATTAGGTCCTGAAAATAGAAAAAGATCTCATGTAATCAATTTTTGTGATTTTATTTGATTTAAATTGATTTAAAATGAAATAATTCAATAATAAATCAAATAAAAAAATTGATAAATGGACACAAGGCTGAAGCTAGGACATGTGTGGAATGTGGCAAGCCCAAATCAAGTGGAAAAGAATGGGCCCATTTGACAAAATTTGAAGTTTTGAGGATAGTTGACTTTTGGCAATTTTTTAAAAATGCCCAACTTCAACAATGCATAACTTCTTCAATTTTGAACTTTTGGAAGTGTTCTTGGACTTTTTAGAAAGCTTGAGATGTCCTATAACCAACCCTTTTGGTATAATCTAATTTTGATATTCCATGCTCAAGTTATAAGCTTTGGCAAAAAAGGTATTTTTGTTGACTTTCAAAAATACCTATAATGTCCAAATTTGTAACTTCTTGTGAGTGAATTTATTGATCTTGGGGTATGAAGATGGATTGTAGGAAACTTCATACTCTTCACAATGAGCTTTGGATGGGTAATTTATCATAAAGTATGAGAAAGTTATGCTTGGTTAAAGTTGAGCTGACTTTTCCTACAAAACCCTAATTTAACAACTTTTGAGTCTTGATGAATTTTGAGCAATCCTTGATGAATCATGCTAAAACCTTGATCAAATGATGAAATATCCCTCAAAATGATAATGTTGACAAAAAATCTTGAAGTTTGACTGTATTTGGGTCACAATTGACTTTTGCCCTAGCATAGTCGATTTTTGGACTCTTTGAGCAATTGGCTGAGCAAACTTCCTCTACAAGGCTTGAAATTTGACATGGATGACCTTGAGAACATATTAGGACATTGGGGAGCACTTGAGGTCTTTTGGATGCAAGGACATTGATGCAACACAAAACCCTAATTTGAGGTTGACTGTCTTAGGAGATAGCTTGACTGTCCGACTCTTGAGCAATATTAAGCCACTTGGAGATTTTTCTTGCAATGTTTTGAGAGATATGAGAGGGCAAATTTTGGTGTGCAACAGCTGCCCCTGTTCAATTTTCTTAAACCTGAGGATGTAGATTGGCTTTCGGGCCTTTCGTGATCCGAAGGTGGAAGATGATTGAACACTAGAGTGCCCAGAAATTTGCACTCGCATGAAGTGGTATCAGCATTGTCATGTCGGGAATGGGCTTACAGATGCCATTTGGAGACTGCTGATAGGTGGTTTGGACTTCGACTGGGATAGGAATCAGGGAGATATTATCGTCGATCTGACTGAACCGGATAAGGTCTTGGATTAACTTTGACTGGATCAGAATCAAAAAAATCTTAGGGTCGATTTAACTGAACCAGATGAAAGTCTTGGAATAACTTCAACTGGAATACGAATCAGGGAGATCTTCGCGTCGATCTGACTGAACCAGAGGAGGTCTTGGATTAACTTTGGCTGGATAAGAATCAGAAAAATCTTCGAATCGATTTAACCGAACCAGACGAAGGTCTTGGAATAACTTCAACTGGAATACAAATCAGGGAGATTTTCGCGTCGATCTGACTGAACCAGAGGAGGTCTTGGATTAACTTTGACTGGATCAGAATCAAAAAAAATATTCGAATCGATTTAACTGAACCAGACAAAATCCTTGGAATAAATTCAACTGGAATACGAATCAGGGAGATCTTCGCGTCGATCTGACTGAACCAGAGGAGGTCTTGGATTAACTTTGACTAGATCAAAATCAGAAAAATCTTCGAATCGATTTAACTGAACCAGACAAAAGCCTTGGAATAACTATAACTGGAATATGAATCAGGGAGATCTTCGCGTCTATCTGACTGAACCAGAGGAGGTCTTGGATTAACTTTGACTGGATCGGAATCATAAAAATCTTCGAATCGATTTAACTGAACCAGACAAAAGCCTTGGAATAACTTCAACTAGAATACGAATCAGGGAGATCTTCGCGTCGATCTGACTGAATCAGAGGAGGTCTTGGATTAACTTTGACTGGATCAGAATCAAAAAAATCTTCGAATCGATTTAACTGAACCAGACAAAAGCCTTGGAATAACTTCAACTGGAATACGAATCAGGGAGATCTTCGCGTTGATATGACTAAACTAGAGGAGGTCTTGGATTAACTTTTACTGGATCAGAATCAGAAAAATCTTCGAATCGATTTAATTGAACCGGACAAAAGCCTTGGAATAACTTCAACTGGAATACGAATCAAGGAGATCTTTGCGTCGATCTGACTGAACCAGAGGAGGTCTTGGATTAACTTTGACTGGATCAAAATTAGAAAAATCTTCAAATCGATTTAACTGAACCAGACAAAAGCCTTGGAATAACTTCAACTGGAATACGAATCAGGGAGATCTTCGCGTCGATATGACTGAACCAGAGGAGGTCTGGATTAACTTTGACTGGGTTGGAATCAGAAAAACCTTCGAATCGATTTAACTAAACCAGACAAAAGCCTTGGAATAACTTCAACTGGAATACGAATCAGGGAGATCTTCGCGTCAATCTGACTGAACCAGAGGAGGTCTTGGATTAACTTTGACTGGATCGGAATCAGAAAAATCTTCGAATTGATTTAACTGAACTAGACAAAAGCCTTGGAATAACTTCAACTGGAATACGAATCAGTGAGATCTTCACGTCGATCTGACTGAACCAGAGGAGGTCTTGGATTAATTTTGACTGGATCGGAATCAGAAAAATCTTCGAATCGATTTAACTGAACCAGACAAAAGCCTTGGAATATCTTCAACTGGAATACGATTCAGGGAGATCTTAGGGTCGATCTGACTGAACCAGAGAAGGTCTTTGACATAGTTGAGCATTTAACTGCATCTTTCCTGAAAGGTAAAGGTTAGTCATATGAAATGCATGATATGGATCAAGCAATGATGTTCTCAAAATAAATGAGATTGTGTGGTATGATGCGCATATGCATGTATCATGATGTATGGAAATGCAATGTTTCTAGCTGGGGAAAATAAATCCCGGATAGCTGCTGGAGAATAGAGTTGAATTCTTCGTTTCTGCTGGGGATGACGAACGAAGATGATTGTGAGAATAACCCTGCAGGAGAAGATAACTCTGTTGGGGAATAAACTGATGGGAAGATTACTCTGTGGGGAAGAGATGCTCTACTGAGGATTCCACTGATAAATTCCGTCGGGATGAGTTATCATTGCTGATGATATTGAATCTGTTGAGGATCGAATTCCTGTTTGTGAAAGGAAAGAACTTCGCTGGGGATGATCTCTCAGTGGTGACGTTACTGGGGATAACCTATTAGACTTTTGTGGGGATAATCCTTTGAATTCGGCTGGGAATGATCCTTTGAACTCGGCTGGGGAGATCTATTTTTGTATTCCGCTGGGGATAAACTTCCAGAGTCTACTGGGATTGATTCTCCCAACTCCGTTGGGGAAGCTTTTTCAGACTGCGCTAGGAAAATTTTAACTCCACTAGGGGTATCTTGTATTCTTCCGGGGAACATTCTTATACTCTTCCAGGGAATATTAAGACTGCCGGGGATATCAAGCCTTTTTAATGCTGATGATAGATCAACTCTGCTTGGGGAGAGCATTGCTGATTCGTTCATAGTTGCAAGTCCCAGCTGAGGGACAGCTACCATTACTGTCTTACTCTGCGGGGAATGATGGTATCTTAGCCATATTCTTTAGCTGAATCTACCTTTGTATCTGGTGCATAGGGAAACTGTATAGTTTGGACAATTTTTATTGTCCCTGTTTTTGATGTTACCCGTAATCGTCTTTTTGTTTCGCACGCAAATATTTATGAGCGGCAATTAATGTCAAGCGTATATATCAAAAATGAACATTGGACGTTCTTTGCAAAACAAAACAGATAAAGGAAAAACAGTTTGAAATTTATTTGAAAATGAATTATATTGATTTTGAAGTTTGGCCTGTAAATAGGCATTTTTTGTACAAGAGGCTGACGTTCTAGTAAGAGAACACCGCCGAATGATAGAATTTACACAATTTGTGAAAACTAAACAAAACAGCTATGTGAATAATCCCACTGGGTTCCAACTCTGCTATTGCCCTTATGTCCTCGAGCATCTCATCACTTTGCTACTTGGTTGAAGGTAGATCAGATTGATTAGTGCCGTCCGAGCTTAATAGTTGATACCGAAGTCTGGATGCAAGGTGATCCAATGAGACATAGTGTTACGCTTTGATCCCTAATTTTTTCCTGGACCGCCCTTTCGGGTTTTCAGTCCACCGGGATACCCTTTTTTGCCCAAGCCGCCTTTTCAGGTTTTCGACTTGCCGGGTGTACAAATTTTTCATTCGTTATCCTAAATTTTTGCCTGAACCCTTTTGGTTCGTCGGGATGCCCTTATTTTTTCCTAGGCCAGTCAACCTAGCGGGTCTTTGATTATGCGTAGTATCTTTTCACTATGTCTGCATTGACGGGGTGAGGAAGGTCGTCACCATCCATGGTGGTTAGAATCATAGCTCCTCTTGAGAAAACGTTCTTAACCACAAATGGCCCTTCATAAGTAGGGGTCCATTTGCCCCTGGGATCACATTGAGGTAGGATAATACGCTTGATTACCAGGTCCCCAACTTGATACTCTTGTCGTCTGACTTTCTTGTTAAATGCCTTGATCACTCGTTTTTGGTACGTCTGACCATGACAAATAGCAGTAAGTCTCTTTTCGTCGATTAAGTTCAGCTGATCAAGTCGGGTATGAATCCAATCGTCTTCACTCAAACCTGCATCCTTCATAATCCGAAGAGAGGGTATCTGAACTTCAATGGACAAGACTTCCTCCATGCCATATACCAAGGAGTAGGGTGTTGCCCCTGTTGACGTCCGCGCTGAGGTACGGTACCCATGAAGAGCGAATGGTAACATCTCGTGCCAATCTTTGTATGTCACTGTCATCTTCTGCACAATCTTCTTAATGTTCTTATTAGCCGCTTCGACAACCGCATTCATCTTTGGCCGGTAGGGAGAAGAGTTATGATGTTGTATCTTGAATTTCTTACAGAGCTCGGTGATCATCTTGTTATTGAGATTTGTACCATTATCCGTAATGATCCTCTCTGGTACACCATATCGACAGATCAGATTGTGCCGAATGAACCGTGTCACGACGTTCTTGGTTACAATAGCAAAGAAAGCTGCTTCAACCCATTTCGTAAAGTATCAATTGCTACCAGGATGAAACTGTTGGTGTAAGCCCTAGAGGCCAATACTTTTGGTACTTGTATCGAATTATTTATTAATAATAAAAGGCATTTCTTTATTATGTTTGCTTTCCAAAATAATAAAGTCCCTAGAATGGTTTATTTGTTTAATGAAATGTTAAGTATGACTTAATCATGAGATCCCATTAAACACAAGACACTATTCTTAAAGTATCCGTAGTCAAGCTTTAATGTGAAGTGGGATAACATTAAAGCATTAATATTATTATGAAGATAGATTGATGATCACATCTCATGGATCATAGATAAGGAGTTATCAAGTCTTGACATAGGTATGAATATTAGGAGTAATATTTATACTGGATTGACCCACTATGAGAATACTACATAGAATGTTATGCAAAGTGTCATAAGTTATTCTCATGATGATAATGGTGTATACCACCCTTCGACCTGAAACCACTATGGACCCTAGATGTAGAGTCAAGTACTTTATTGCTGATCAAACGTCATCCGTAACTGGATGACTGTAAAGACGGTTGATGGGTACTTCACAAAGCATGCTAAGGGACATGAGTGACCTAGATGGAATTTGCTCATCCTGCATAACAGAATAAATGTCTAAGGGCCCAATATTGAACTGGACAAGGGTGACACAATGTATGCCTTGTGTTCAATATAGACATGAGGGCAAAAGGGTAATTATACAACACAAATATTATCACGGAAAAGGTTTGGTCAGATCACATGACATTTTCGTGACTTGGGTAACAGTGATGTGTTGCTAGATACCGCTCACTGTTTATTATATTAAATGTGTGATTTAATATAATTACCAACGTCGCGAAAACCTACAGGGTCACACACATAAGGACAAGTTGATGAGAGATAGAATAAATAAGGAACACCGTAAGGTACGGTGTACTTAAGTGTAATACGAAAAGTGGTAAGGTACCACGTGGATAAGTGATATATGGTACATCATAAGGTATGATGTCCATAAGCTTAATTGGGCTTTTAGCTTATAGGCTTAATTGGGCTTTTAGCTTGTAGCCCACGCGAGTGATTCTATAAATAGATCCCTTGTGATGAAGCAATTTCACTTGATGCAATTTCGTTTTTAATTCTCTCTCTCACTCAAGATTTTTGTTCGTGATCAGCTAGCACTGTGACTGGAAGCGATCTGTTCGTGTGGACTGAGTAGAGGCATTGTTCTTCATCAACGCTCGTGATCACGACGTCAAAGGTCTGAATCGCCACAAGAGGTAAATATTTCTATCACTGGCCATGCTCATTCGTAAGGATCGCTAAAGGAAAATTTTATATTCCGCTGCGTTTTTTATTGCAATTTTCCTTCAGAAACGATGCCCGCTGGACGCTGTAGGTCTGATCTCGCCGATCATATCAATGCCCCACATTGCAAAAGGCCAAGGAGCTGTCAAGACGTTCAGAGGTACTGGAGGTATATGCACCTTATCAGCATAGACTTGGCACTTGTGACATGTCCGAGAATGTTGATAACAGTCGGCTTCCATAGTGGACCAATAATATCCTGCCCGAAGGATTTTCTTTGTCATGGTATGTCCACTGGAATGAGTTCCGAAAGTACCTTCATGTAAATCTTCCATGATCCTTTCTGCTTCATTCTTATCCACACATCGCAATAAGTTTGAATCATGGTTACGCTTGTAAAGAATGCCATTGCTGATGAAGAACTTCACCGTGAACCTGCTCAAAAACTTCTTGTCATTAACAGATGCACCCTCGGGGTATTCTTGAGCTTCAAGATACCTCTTCACCTCATGAAACCAGGGTTTATCTGCTACCTCTTCAGTCTCAATATCACAACAATGTGCAGGTTCTTCCAATCTTTCAATGATAATCTGGGGAGCCTCGTTGTCCCAATTGACTTTGAACATAGAAGACATCGTAGCCAGCGTGTCCGCCAACTGATTCTCCTCTCTTGGGAAATGTTCAAAGGTTATCTCCTCAAAATTGGGAAGCAATGTCAACACATACTCTTTATAAGGAACAAGATTTAGGTGTTTCGTATCCCACTCGCCTTTGATCTGACTGATCACGAGAGCGGAATCTCCGAAAACACTTAGAAACTTAATCCTTAGGTCAATAGCAGCTCGAAGACCCATGATGCACGCTTCATACTCCGCCATATTATTGGTGCAGTTGAAACATAGTCGGGCGGTGAATGGAGTATGAGAGCCTTTAGGAGATATGATCACGACGCCAATTCCATTACCCAAAGCGTTTGAAGCTCCATCAAAGTACATAGACCATCGGGATCCTTCCTCAGGTCCTTCATCCGGTCCGGGTGTCTCACAATCAGTTACCAACATGATATTCTCGTCCAGGAATTCAAAGTTCATAGACCGGTAATCGTCTACTGCCTGATGCGCCAAATGGTCTGCCAACACACTTCCCTTGATTTCCTTTTGAGTCGTATACTGGATGTCATACTCAGTCAAGATCATCTTCCATCTTGCTATTCTTCCGGACAAGGCAGGCTTCTCGAAGATATATTTGATTGGATCCATCTTTGATATCAATAGAGTAGTGTGAGTCAGCATATACTGTCTCAGCCAGCGAGCAGCCCATGCCAAAGCGCAGCAAGTTTTCTCGAGCAGTGAGTATCGGGTCTCACAGTCGGTAAACTTTTTTGCTAAGGTAATAAATAGCATGCTCTTTTAGGCCAGACTCGTCATGCTGACCCAACACACACCCCATTGAGTTATTGAGTACTGTCAAGTATAAGATCAGAGGTCTCCCTTCAACTGGAGGCATCAGAATGGGTGGCTCTTGGAGATACTCTTTGATCCTTTTGAAAGCGGCCTGACATTCATCATTCCAACGTACCACTTGATCTTTCTTCAGTAGCTTGAAGATTGGCTCACAAGTAGCAGTCAGGTGCAAGATGAATCGGGCAATGTAGTTTAGTCGTCCCAGAAAGCCTCTGACTTCTTTCTCTATTTGGGGAGCTGGCATCTTATGTATAGCCTTCACTTTTGCCGGATCCACTTGAATACCTTTATCGCTTACAACAAAACCCAGCAACTTACCAGATCTCGCCCCGAAGGTGCACTTGTTCGGGTTTAACCTCAACTTGTACAACTTCAACCTGTCAAACAACTTCTGAAGGTGGTCAAGGTGTTCTTCCTCAGTCTGGGACCTTGCAATCATATCATCGACGTATACTTCAATCTCATGATGGATCATGTCATGAAACAAAGCAACCATGGCACGCTGATACGTTGCCCCATCATTCTTCAATCTAAAAGGCACGACCTTGTAACAAAAGGTACCCCACTGAGTAACAAAGGTTGTCTTCTCCATGTCTTCGGGAGCCATTTTAATTTGATTATAACCGGAGAAACCATCCATAAAGGAGAATACCTTGTGCTGAGCGGTGTTGTCAACCAGAACGTCGATATGAGGCAGAGGGAAATCATCCTTGGGACTCGCCCTGTTCAGATCCCTATAGTCAACACACATTCGAACCTTACCATCCTTCTTCGGCACAGGAACCACGTTGGCCACCCACTGCGGGTAAGAAGTAACTGCTAAAAAACTGGCATCAAATTGTTTCATGACTTCAACCTTGATTTTCTCAGACATTTCTGGGCGCATTCGGCGGACCTTCTGTTTCACTGGAGGACAATCTTCCTTGGTAGGCAAGCGGTGAACCACAATATCGGTATCCAACCCGGGCATATCTTTGTAAGACTAGGCAAAGATCTCAACGTAGTCACGCAGAATCTGAACCAACTGTTGCTTCACACTAAGCTCCAGATTTACACCAACCTTAACCTCTTTCTTGTCCTCTTCTGTACCCAGATTCACTGTTTTTAACGACTCTTCGTGCGACTGAATAGCCCTCTCCTCTTGGAGTAACAGTCTTGCAAGTTCACCAGGAACTTCGCAATCATCTTCACCTTCGTCTTCGGCTAAGTTGATCGGATTTTCGAAGTCATAACTGGCAGTAACAGAGTCGTTACCAGTGAGATCCAGAGTGGATGTATACCTGTATATGTGAGTGTGTGTAAAATAGCTGTTTTGCAATATATAATAAAAGAAAAACAAGGAGCACAAAATTTGAAATGCAAGAAACGTCCCATGCTTTTATTAATGATATATGAAAATGACACACATAAAGCCCTCACAAATGAAGCCACGGTGCCCCGGGTAAGACACCGGGCCGTAGAGTTTAAAACACAGGCTGTTACATATTCAAAACAAAAAGTTTCATTACTGGGTAACAAAAGAAATAGGGATGAAGTCCTTTGCTTTCCAGTTGCTTGGTCCACCGTTGGTCGTAGGATAGATCCAGCTGTCGAACTCAGACTCTTCCACATCGTCTTCAATGGCATTCACTCCCGAGTTTCTGATGAACACGGGAGGTCTTCCGATCCGTGCATTCCGAACAACCTTTTGAGCTTCTGCAGTGAAACCAAAACCAAACTTGTTAGTCTTCTGTGTAAAATCAGGGAGTCGGCCCCAATTTTCACACCCACCTTTCTCGACAACAGCCCGGGCATCCTTAAAGGAAGCCATTTTCATAGGAGAATCTTCATTGACAGTTTCAATTGATGCCAGCGTCTGGGGAACCTCTTCAAAATTTTGAAATGGGGTCTCAATGAACTCCCCATCCATTTCTACGTATCGGAAAGAGTTAAGGTGGCTAACCATGTACTCCTCTTCTCCTTGTATTGTCACAATCTTCCCTTTCACTGGGTACTTCAGCTTCTGGTGGAGCATAGACGTCACTGCCCCAGCCTTATGGATCCATGGGCGACCTAGCAAACAAGAATAAGATGGCTGAATGTCCATCACATAGAACATAGATGCAAAAACCTGAGAACCAACCTTAATCGGGATATCAACTTCTCCGTGCACCATTCTCTTAGACCCATCAAAGGACCTAATAACAATGTTGCTTGGCTTCAGCTCCAACCCTTCATAGTCCCACCGGTCTAGCGCTTTCTTAGGCAAAACGTTCAATGAGGAACCAATATCCACCAATACATATGCAAGAGTAGTGCCCCTGCATTCAATGGAGACATGCAGGTGTGATCGGTGGAAATAGAACTGACTGTTTTTTAAGCTGGTTCGCGAAATGTCGCGGTAAGCAAGAGTCGCCACCGTCTTTTATGTTCTCCAACATGGAAAGGACAAAAGCACAGCAAAATTCCTTTTTTGAGATGTCTCTCGGTTCGGGAGGTAGATTTATAGAAAGGGAAGGTATTAGCACCCTTTCAATCCGTGGTTATCCACGGGCTCTTAGGTACTTGCTCACTATGTTTTCAAAATTTGTTTGCTTTTCAAGTGTGTGTGGGTTTTGAAAAAAGTTTCATTTTGAAAACTTCTAGGTAACTCTTGTATCAGTCCTCAAGAGTGTATGAAGTATTTGTTTGAAAACTTTTTGAAAGTGTAAGTGCGAAAAGATGTTTTTGTTTTTGAAAGAGCAAGTACCCAGGAGAAATCTTCCTACTCTAAGGAATTAGGCTGTGTAAGAGTCCTTTAGACAGTACTATCCCACTATTGAGAAGTAGGTAGCACCGTCGTTGGAGTTATTCGGGTCAATTCGATTATGAGGGACAATGTGGTCACCAAAGTAATGGTAGGACGCCGTAGTGGTAACCTTAGTGTCCTAGATCCTTTTTATCCGAGGCAACCGTTTCGAGGCAACTGGATCTTTAGACAGGAGGGCGACCTCTAAAACACCCTATACTTGATGACCACCTCGAGGCAACCAAGTGAGGCGTACCCTAGGAGTGGCATGTGCATGTGTGTCAAATTCAGTTAAGGTTATCTTGTACATGTTATTGGTGAGCTACGAGTTGGTTTTATTTGTCATACAGGTCTTGTCATGCATATTAATAGTTAAGAGTGCGGAAAATAAAGTGCGAAAAGGTAAATCTACGCTATTACAAGGCGCGGGTCTATACATCGCCAAAAACAAAAACCCGTTTGGAAAATAAATGTGATAAAAGTAAAGAAAGCGGTAAAAGACCTAATTAACTATTACATCCTCGGAAACAGTTACATCAATATGATCAAAAGGAACTAAAGCGCGAAAGAAATTAAATCGGGAACGTTTTAGGGTTTTGACCCTTTTTGAGAAAAGAATTGAAATTGTCCTTTTTTGCAATTAATTAAATATTAAACCTAATTTTAATTAGTTAAATAATTAAAAGAAAAAAATGTTTTTTGTGTTTTTAATGAAATAAAAAATAAAGAAATTAAAAGTGTCAAAAGAAAAACCCTAAGTCTAATTCATTTTTATTTATTGTAAAAGAAAATTAAAATCAAACCTAATTAAACTAAATTAATTTAAGTTAGTGTTTATTTACAAAATAATTAAACTAAAGTGAAATTAATAATAATAAATGAAATATTTATATTTTTTAGTTTTCTGAATTTATTATAAAAAATAATTTGTGAGATAATTAAATAATAATAATAATAGTTAATAATTAAAAATTAATAAAAGAAAATAAAGAGAAAAAAGAAAACAAAGAGAAAAATATGAAAGAACCAGGGGGGTGTTGGGCCCAGAAGGAGGTTTATTTGGAAATTCAAGCCCATGAACACTCAAGCCTAGTTGACTTTTGTAATTGGCTGCGCTGGCTTTGACTGGGGAACATGATGGTCAACCATCCCTGGCCTTTGGATTCACCTTTGTGGCCACTTGGCATGCTAATCTGTGAGGTGTATGATGGACCCTCTTTGGAAACCTGCACACAAGCGTGTACAGAAAAATAATATGGAATTTTGGGTGGACCTGGGGATCGAACCCAAGTCCCATTGATTGCCAGACACCTCACTATCCACCAAACCACTTGCTTGCTTTTGTTATAATAATAGGCAATGAATATATTATATAGAATAACAACATATGCTGGAAATCATGAAACCACGCACGCGCTTTTTGAATGAACCGGTAGCATGTCACCACGTCTTCATCTCTTTTGTTTGCCTGCAAAAAATACAATTAGATAGCGGGGGTTTTTAACCCCCACAAAATAGGACGACAAAAAATAGCGATTAGGCGTAGGTTAAACATAAATTGTTCGCGACATATCCATTGAATTCGTTTGGTCTCAACGAGTTTAACCATGGGTCTTAGAAGGCTTGATTTTTCCTATGCTGAAAAGCCCTAATCTGGAAGCTTGGAAAACCTAGAATTCGTTCATGGCAACTTCTGATTTAAGACATCTTAATCCAATTGACTTATGCCAAAAGCTTTGTATGATTGCTAGCAACACAAAACACACAGTAGATCATGTTAATGATGCATAATTTTGGAGTTACGAATCTGAAAAAGTTAAGCAAACCGTGAGTTCGTGTATGGTGATTTCCTGAGCTTTGGCGCTTGGCTTCGATTGCAAAAGGTTTTTGAGTGTCCCAGCAAGGTGTTTGAATCCTTAAATTGCCTTGAAAGGGCCTAGAACCTGGAAAACAGTTTTGGCTTTTTTCTTGATATTTTTGAATATGGTTATGGCTTTGTATGCAGAATTCTCACATGAATGGAATTAGGTTTAGCTTATGCACTTATAGTAGAATGGTTTTAGGTCAAATCTTGCACAAGAGATCCCTTGCATTGATGTTCCAATATTTGATTAAAAATCAAATATTTTACAATCTTTTTGATTGAGAAAACTTGCCAATCATGGAGATTTTGATGTCCTTGCTTGATACACGAATTTTCCAGCTTGCCCTGAGTTTATTTGCTTCACAAAAGATTGAAAAAATCACATCTTTGAATTTCCTACATTTTAAATTAATTAAATGAATTAAAAATCAATTAAAAATACAATTAATTAATAAAAATAAGAAAATAAATCAATTTAGGCTTGGGGGGTCGTGCATAGGATTTGGACAAAGTTTCAAGAAGGAATTTGAGGCCCATTAGCAAAACCAAGGTGTTTTAGGCAAAGTTGACTTTTGCAAATTCCCAAATATTTCCCAACTTCTCCAATGCATATCTTGCTCAGTTTTGATCATATGAACATGTTCTTGGACATTTTGGAAAGGTCTTGAAGTCCTCTAACCAATGCCTTTGGTCCCATGTCATTTTGATTTACCAATCTCAAGTTATGGTCTTTGACTTAAAATGCCTTTTTGTTGACTTTTGAAATTGACCTATAATGTAGAGATTGATAACTTTTTGTGAGAGCATTTCTTGGACTTGGAATATGAAGATGAGTTGTAGGAAATGTAATCCCCTTCAAAATGAGCATTGGATGGGATTTTTATGATGAACCATGAAAAAGTTATGCCTTGGTCAAGTTACAATTGACTTTTCAATTGTCCAAAAATAGTAACTTTTGGCATCTTGATGATTTTTGAGCCATTCTTGTGGAATCATGATCAAGACTTGATCAAATGATGATTGTGGCTTCAAAATAAGATGTTGACCAAAAAGTTTGACTTTTGACTGCAAAATGACCATTTTGCCCCTGCAGTTGACTGTAGAGCAAATGAAGCTTTTGACTGTGCAATTTGACCCTGTGAGCCTTGAGACTTGACATGTAGATGCCTGACAATGTATATAGGCCTATGGGACTTGATTGGACCCTTGAAAACCTCAAATTCATTGAAGGAACCAAAACCCTAATTTTGACTGGCTTAGGAGGATGTTTGACTGTGCAACCCTCTGAGAGATCTTGAACCATTTGAAGATGATTCTTGCCAAACCTTGAAGAATATGGGAGGGCAAATTTTGGGGTACAACAATTGCCCCTGTTCAATCTTCTTAAACCTGAGGATGTAGATTGGCTTGCGTGCCTTTCGTGATCCGAAGGTGGAAGATGATTGAACACTAGAGTGCCCAGAAATTTGCACTCCCATGGTGGAGTATCAGCAATGTGATGTCGGGAATGGGCTTATAGATGCCATTTGGAGATATGATGGATATGAGGATGGGCTTATAGATGCCATCTGGAGATGCGACAGAACCTCGTCGGGAATGGGCTTATAGATGCCATTTGGAAATGTAACGGATGGTTGTGGAGATGGGCTTATAGATGCCATCCAGAGGTGTCGATCACGTAAGAGATTCCTTAGCGAGAGCTTGCGTACCTGAGAAAGAAAGATAATTTCCTGGCCTGTTACAGGTGTTGATCTTCAAACTTTTGTGTAGATATGCCCTGGCTAGATACAGGTATCGAATCTACAATCAATTGCTCACAGATATGCCCTGGCTGGATACAGGTATCGAATCCGGAACTTGGTCGTCTACATATATGCCCTGGCTGGATACAGGTATCGAATCTCTAAACTCTTCATGCAGATATGCCCTGGCTGGATACAGGTATCGAATCCACAATCAAATCGCTCACAGATATGCCCTGGCTAGATATAGGTATCGAATCTGGAATTAGTCGTCTACAGATATGCCCTGGCTGGATACAGGAATCGAATCTCTAAACTCTTCATGTAGATATGCCCTGGCTAGATACAGGTATCGAATCCACAATAAATCGCTCACAGATATGCCCTGGCTAGATACAGGTATCGAATCTGGAACTCATCGTCTACATATATGCCCTGGCTGGATACAGGAATCGAATTCAGAACTGGCCGTCTACAGATATGCCCTGGCTGGATACAGGTACCGAATCTCTAAACTCTTCATGCAGACATGCCCTAGTTGGATACAGGTATCGAATCTACAATCAATCACTCACAGATATGCCCTGGCTAGATATAGGAATCGAATCTGGAATGTGGTCGTCCACAGATATGCCCTGGCTGGATACAGGTATCGAATCCGGAACTGGTCGTCTACAGATATGCCCTGGCTGGATACAGGTATCGAGTCTCTAAACTCTTCATGCAGACATGCCCTGGCTGGATACAGGTATCGAATCTACAATCAATCACTCACAGATATGCCCTGGCTAGATACAGGTATCGAATCTGGAATTAGTCGTTTACAGATATGCCCTGGCTGGATATAGGAATCGAATCTCTAAACTCTTCATGTAGATATGCCCTGGCTGGATACAGGTATCGAATCTACAATCAATCACTCACAGATATGCCCTGGCTAGATACAGGAATCGAATCTGGAATGTGGTCGTCCACAGATATGCCCTGGCTAGATACAGGTATCGAATCCGGAACTGGTCGTCTACAGATATGCCCTGGCTGGATACAGGTATCGAATCTCTAAACTCTTCATGCAGACATGCCCTGGATGGATACAGGTATTGAATCTACAATCAATCGCTCACAGATATGCCCTGGCTAGATACAGGAATCGAATCTGGAATGTGTTCGTCCACAGATATACCCTGGCTGGATACAGGTATCGAATCCGGAACTGGTCGTCTACAGATATGCCCTGGCTGGATACAGGTATCGAATCTCTAAACTCTTCATGCAGACATGCCCTGGCTGGATACAGGTATCGAATCTACAATCAATCACTCACAGATATGCCCTGGCTAGATACAGGTATCGAATTTGGAATTAGTCATTTACAGATATGCCCTGGCTGGATACAAGAATCGAATCTCTAAACTCTTCATGTAGATATGCCCTGGCTGGATACAGGTATCGAATCTATAATCAATCGCTCACAGATATGCCCTGGCTAGATACAGGAATCGAATCTGGAATGTGGTCGTCCATAGATATGCCCTGGCTAGATACAGGTATCGAATCCGGAACTGGTCGTCTACAGATATGCCCTGGCTGGATACATGTATCGAATCTCTAAACTCTTCATGCAGACATGCCCTGGCTGGATACAGGTATCGAATCTACAATCAATCGCTCACAGATATGCCCTGGCTAGATACAGGAATCGAATCTGGAATGTGGTCGTCCACAGATATGCCCTGGCTGGATACAGGTATCGAATCTGGAACTGGTCGTCTACAGATATGCCCTGGCTGGATACAGGTATCGAATCTCTAAACTCTTCATGCAGACATGCCCTGGCTGGATACAGGTATCGAATCTATAATCAATCACTCACAGATATGCCCTGGCTAGATACTGGTGTCGAATCTGGAATTATTCGTTTACATATATGCCCTGGCTGGATACAGGAATCAAATCTCTAAACTCTTCAAGTAGATATGCCCTGGCTGGATACAGGTATCGAACCTACAATCAATCGCTAACAGATATGCCCTGGCTAGATACAGGTGTCGAATCTTGAACTTCAAAAGGTTGGTTGAGATGAAAGATAATTTCCTGGCCTGTTACAGGGGTTGATCTTCAAACTCTTCATGCAGATATGCCCTGGCTAGATACAGGTATCGAATCTACAATCAATCGCTCACAGATATGCCCTGGCTAGATACAGGTATCGAATATGGAATTGCGACAGTTGATAGTAATCATCTTTGGATTAACCTTTTTCCTGAAAAGGCAAAACATCAGTTGTATGCAATGTCATGATGTATGAAATGCATGATGTCATGATGTTCAAAATGATAAATTAGATCGTGTTATATGCAATTTATCATGTATGTAAGCAGGATGTATGAAATGTGAAATGTCTATGAGTGTATTTTCGTCTAGGAAAATAAATCCTTGACGAATGCCGGGAAGTTCGTTGAATCCTGGACCGTTGTTTGAAGAGTAGGGTTCTTCGTTTCTGCTGGGGATGATGGTTGCAAGAATAAACCGGTAGGAGAAGATGACTCCGTTGGGGAATAAACTTGTTTGAAGAGATCACTCTGCGGGGAATTACTCTGTGGGGAATAGATAATTCGCTGAGAATTTGAAGATAACTCCGCTGGGGATTCCGTTGATAAGTTATGTTGGGGAATTTGATGAACTCTGCTGGGGATAGGAAGAACTTCGCTAAGGAGGTCTTTCCGTTGTAATTAGCTGAGGATAACCCAGTTATAGGCTCTGGTGGAGGATAACCTTTGAATATGGTCGGGGAGAGATGCGTGTACTCTGCAGGTGATAAGCTTCCAGAATCTACTGGGGATAAGCTTCCAGAATCTACTGGGGATATTGATTCAACTCTCTTGGGGAAACTTTTGAACTGTACCGGGGAAGTGGTTCCACTAGGGTGTCTTGTATTCCACCGGGGAACAATCTTATATTTCCGTTAAGGAATACTAAGACTTCCGGGGATACTTGTTTAGGAATATCTGTATACTCTGTTGGGGAATATTGAGATTGTCTGGGGATACCCAACTTCCTTAATACTGACAGTAGACTAACTCTGCAAAAATGGGTATCCCGGTGGACTGAAAACCCGAAAGGGTGGTCCAGGCAAAAATTAGGGATAAGCGTAATACTATGTATCATTGGATCACCCTGCATCCAGAATTCGGTATCAACTATCAGGTTCAGACGGCATCGATCAATCAGCTTCATCTCCAACTAAGCAGCAAAGTGATGAGACGTTTGAAGACATAAAGGCGATAGCAGGGTTGGAACCCAGTGGGATTTTTCACATAGATGTTTTGTTTCCTTTTCACGAAATTGTATAAACTTTATCTTGTTTGGCGGCGTTCTCTTACTAGGACGTCAACCTCTTGTACATAAACGCCTATTTACAGGCAAATTTCAAAATCAATACAAATCCACTTTTCCAAACAAATTGCCAACTGTTTTTCTTTTTCTGTTTTGTTTTGCAAAGAACGTCCAATGTTCATTTTTGATATATGCATTTGACATTAATTGCTAACTCATAAATACTTGCATGCGAAACAAAGGACTAATTACAGGTGATATTGGAAACAAGGGTAACAAGAATTGTCTAAGCGGTCTAGTTTCTATGTCCACCAAGGTACCAAGGTAGGTTCGGCTGAAGAACATAACCAGGATACCTCCACTCCCTACAGATTAAGATCAGGGTCAGCAATACTCTCCCCTAGCAGAGTTGGTCTCCCATCGGCCCTGAAAAGGCACAATATCTCCAGCAAGTCAATAATACTCTCCCCTACAGATTTTTTTCATTTCATCCCTTATTTTTGCTCGAACCCTTTTGGTTCGCCGGGAAGCCCTTATTTTTGCCTAGGTATGTCAACCTAGCAGGTCTTTTATCATGCATAGTATCTTTTTACTATGTCTGCATTGGCGGGGTGAGGAAGGTCGTCACCATCCATGGTGGTTAGAATCATAGCTCCTCCTGAGAAGATATGTTTAACCACAAATGGCCCTTCGTACGTAGGGGTCCATTTGCCCCTGGGATCACTTTGAGGAAGAATGATGCGCTTGATTACCAGGTCTTCGACTTGATACTCTTGTCGTCTGACTTTCTTGTTAAATGCCCTAATCATCCGTTTTTGGTACGTCTGACCATGACAAATAGCAGTGAGTCTCTTCTCGTCAATTAGGTTCAATTGATCAAGCCGAGTCTGGATCCAGTCATCTTCTCTCAAACCTGCATCCTTCATTATCCGAAGAGAGGGTATCTGGACTTCAATAGGCAAGACTTCCTCCATGCCATAGACCAAGGAAAAGGGTGTTGCCCCTGTCGACGTCTGTGCTGAGGTACGGTACCCATGAAGAGCAAACGGTAACATCTCATGCCAATCTTTATAGGTCACTGTCATCTTCTGCACAATCTTCTTGATATTCTTATTAGCTGCTTCTACAGCCCCATTCATCTTCGGCCGGTAAGGAGAAGAGTTGTGGTGCTGTATCTTGAATTGCTCGCAGAGCTCAGTGATCATCTTGTTGTTAAGATTGGTACCATTGTCCATAATGATCCTTTCCGGGATGCCGTATCGACAGATCAGGTTATGCCGAATGAATCGTGCCACGACGTTCTTGGTTACGGTCGCATAGGAAGCTGCTTCAACCCACTTTGTGAAGTAATCAATCGCCATCAGGATGAAGCGATGCCCGTTGGATGCCGTAGGTCTGATCTCGCCGATCATATCAATGCCCCACATTGCAAAAGGCCAAGGTGCTGTCAAGACGTTCAAAGGAACTGGAGGAATGTGCACCTTATCAGTATAGATCTGGAATTTGTGACACGTCCGAGAGTGTTGGTAACAGTCAGCTTCCATTGTGGACCAGAAATATCCCGCCCGAAGGATTTTCTTTGCCATGGTATGTCCACTGGAATGTGTTCCGAAGGTACCTTCATGTAGCTCTGCCATGATCCTTTCTGCTTCAGTCTTATCCATACAACGCAGTAAGGTTGAATCATGGTTTCATTTGTATAGAATGCTGTTTCTGAGGAAGAACTTCGCCGCGAACCTTCTCAGAAACTTCTTGTAATTAATAGATGCACCCTAGGGGTATTCTTGAGCTTCAAGGTACCTCTTTACTTCATGATACCACGACTTTTCAGTTACCTCTTCAGCCTCAAGATCACAACAATGTGCAGGTTCATCCAATTTCCATATAATGATTCGGGGAGCCTCGTTGTCCCATTTGACTTTGAACATATAAGACATCGTAGCCAGCGCGTCCGTTAACTGATTCTCCTCTCTCGGGAAGTGTTCGAAAGTTATCTCTTCGAAATGGGGGATCAATGTCAACACGTACTCTTTGTAGGGAATAAGATTTGGGTGTTTCGTATCCCACTCACCTTTGATCTGACTGATCACGAGAGCAGAATCTCCGAAGACACTCAGAAACTTGATCCTTAAGTCAATTGCAGCTTGAAGACCCATGATGCACGCTTCATACTCCGCCATGTTGTTGGTGCAGTTGACACATAGTCGGGCGGTAAGTGGAGTATGAGTGCCTTTAGGAGATATGATCACAGCGCCGATGCCATTACCCAAAGCGTTTGAGGCTCCGTCAAAGTGCATAGACCATCGGGATCCTTCCTCAGGTCCTTCATCCGGTCCAGGTACTTCACAATCAGTCACTACCATGATACTCTCGTCTGGAAATTCAAAGTTCATTGACTGGTAGTCATCCACTGCCTGGTGTGCCAAATGGTCTGCCAATACACTTCCCTTGATTGCTTTCTGAGTCGTGTACTGGATGTCATATTCTGTCAAGATCATTTGCCATCTTGCTATTCTTCCGGGCAAGGCAGGCTTTTCGAAGATGTACTTTATTGGATCCATTTTTGAAATCAACAGGGTAGTGTGAGTCAACATATACTGTCTCAGCCGGCGAGCAGCCCATACCAAAGCGCAACAAGTTTTCTCGAGCAGTGAGTATCGGGTCTCACAGTCGGTAAACTTTTTGCTAAGGTAATAAATAGCGTGCTCTTTTCGGCCAGACTCGTCATGCTGCCCCAGCACACACCCCATTGAGCTGTCAAGTACCGTCAAGTATAAGATTAGAGGTCTCCCTTCAACCGGTGGCATAAGAATGGGTGGCTCTTGGAGGTACTCTTTGATTCTTTCAAAAGCGGCCTGAAATTCATCGTTCCAACGTACTACTTGATCTTTCTTCAGTAGCTTGAAGATTGGTTCACAGGTAGCAGTTAGATGTGAGATGAATCGGGCAATGTAGTTCAGACGTCCTAGAAAGCCTGTGACTTCTTTCTCTGTCTTGGGAACTGGCATCTCTTGTATGGCTTTCACCTCGGATTCCTCCATGTCATCTTCAATAGCATTCACTCCCGAGTTGCTGATGAACACAGGAGGTCTTCCAATCCTTGCCTTACGAATGGCCCTTTGAGCTTCTGTAGTGAAACCCAAACCAAATTTGTCAGTCTTCGGAGTGAAATAAGGAAGTCGGCCCCAGTTTGCACACTCACCCTTCTCAACCACAGCCCGGGAATCCTTCAAGGAAGCCATCTTCAAAGGAGAATCTTCTTCAGTCGCAGTCTCTGCTGATGCCAATGTCTGAGGCACCTCTTCAAAGTGTTGAAAGGGGGTCTCAATGAACTCCCCATCCATCTCTATGTACCAGAACGAGTTAAGGTGACTGACCATGTACTCTTCCTCCCCCTGCACTATTACAATTTTCCCTCTCACCGGGTATTTGAGCTTCTGATGTAGAGTGGAGGTCACGGCTCTGGCCTTATGGATCCAAGGACGACCCAGCAAACAAGAATAGGATGGTCGGATGTCCATCACATAGAATGTTGAATCAAAGACTTGAGAACCAACCCTGATTGGAATGTCAACTTCCCCATGTACCATCCTTTTGGACCCGTCAAAGGCCCGGACAACAATGTTACTAGGCTTTAGCTCCAAACCCTCGCAATCCAATCTGTCTAAGGCTTTCTTGGGTAATACGTTCAAGGAGGAACCAGTGTCAACCAACACATGGGCAAGAGTAGTGCCCCTGCATTCAATGGAGACATGCAGGGCATCATTGTGGTTCTTCCCCTTGGCAGTCAGATCGACGGCAGAGAAACCCAAACCATTATCAGCAGTTAAGTTGGCCACACAATCGGTAAATTGATCAGCAGACGTTTCTTGTGGCACATGGGCCGTCTTCAGGAAGGTAATCAGGGCCTTGGCATGGGCCTCTGAACACAATAACAGTGATAGCATAGAAATCTTTGATGGGGTGTGCCCCAGCTGCTCAACTACATTGAAATCACTCTTCTTGATAATTTTAAGGATCTCTTCCATCTCCTGTCTGGAAGCTTCGACATTGACGGTCTTCAGTGCCTCCGTCTGGGCAGGCACATCAGTAGCAATCCCTTTGCCCCGAGCGTCAGATGACTCGGCAGCAGGGGTAGAAATAGGAACTTGGTCAGGAAGGGAAGCTGGCACACTGGCAGGTGTGATGATAAGAGGTTTCTGGATAGCGGGAGGTGCAATATCTGGTGAAAAGAGCTTGCCACTGCGAGTGACTTTAGCAGGCCCGATGATGTTTCTGATGCCGGTACTAGTATCAAACTCTTGTTTTACTCCAAGCACATAAACATCTTCCCCATAGTGCCACGGGACAGCTTTGTCAGAGGTATAAGGGAGGGGCCCTGGAACAGTGATGATGATAGGAGAAATCTTCTGAGTAGACATGATTTTGAACGGCTTCTTTGAGGGAGCCTTAGGAGGTTTGTTGAAAATAGTAACAATGGACACTTCTTCAGTAGGGATAGCAGGAACAACAATCTTTTCGAACAAGATCTCTTTATTATCCATCAGGCTTTGGATACCTGATTTCAACAAAGGACAACCAGCAGGTGAAACAGAACATAGAAGGCAACCTTTACTACATCCCGGAAATAAACCGGCTAGCAACAAGTTCCTTTTGACAATCAACAACGGAGTAACAATCTCATCCACAGAGGCTACATACGGGTCTTCTTCCACCGCATTCACTCCATGCTGGGGCATGGGAGAAGTCACAACATTGGGCCTTTCGGGCGCCTCGAACTGTATTTCCTTAGCATCAATAAGGTCCTGAACCTTATTCCTCAGAGCCCAACAATCATCAGTAGAATGCCCCGGGCTGTCAGAGTGATAAGCACATCGTGCGTTGGGGTTGTACTTTGGAGAGGTGGTGTTTACAACCTTCGGAGCTTCTTTGACAGTTGCCAGGTTGGTTGACAGTAGTTGCGGCAAAATCTGAGACAAGGTCATACTGAGCCGAGTGTACTCCCTTCTGGGTCTCTCACCCCTTGGTTGGTTATGTTGCCGAGGAGCGGTAGCAGGATTTGAGATTACCACCGCATTGACAGCTTGGCAGCGTTCCGGTTTATTCTGTTTCCTTGACTCATAAACAACACTAGATTCCTTCTTGAAGGGCTTCTTTTCAGAGCTCGAGGAGGCACCTTTCTGTATCTTCCCCAACTTGATACCAGCTTCTATCCTTTCACCAGTCAGAATGAGGTCTGTAAACCCTGCAGAAGAATTACCAATCAGATGGTTGAAGAACGGACCAAACAGGGTCCCTAAGAACATGTCAACAAGCTCCCGGTCAGTCAAAGGTGGCTGCACCCTGCCAGCCAGGTCTCTCCACTTTTGCGCGTACTCCTTAAAACCTTCACCCGTCCCAAGTGACATACCCTGGAGTTGGGTACGCGTGAGAGAGAGGTCGGAATTGTACTGATACTGCTTATAAAATGCAGTAGCCAAGTCCTCCCAGTTACGAATACTGGTTCCGTCCAGCTGATAGAACCATTCGAGTTGAGTCCCTGAAAGACTATCCTGGAAGAAATGGATCCATAGATTCTTATCTGCAGTGTAAGGTTGGATCTTCCTTACGTATGATCTAAGATGCAGCTTAGGGCAGGATGCCCCATCGTACTTCGCAAAAGAAGGTGCCTTGAACTTGTGTGGGATCACCACCCCAGAAGATAAACCTAGATCTCCAAAATCCAACCCAGGCACGTGTTGAATCTCCATAGCGCTTAACCGGTCCTCCAGCTGTTTGTACCTGTCCTCAGCAGAAGGGTACTGTTCATCATTGAAATCCGTCTCGTTGTCGGAGACCACAGGACTAGGAACCCTTCCCCCTTGGGGACTGTCTTTCTCTACAGAGGAAGTAGCCAGATCAGCCTCATTATGCAGTGTATTCCCAAACCTCCGTCCGGTGTTAAACAACACAATCCTCTTCTTCTTCTTCTTCTTCTTCAAAAGCAGAGTCTTCAATTCCTGTTGACCCTGGGCTAAGCTCATGACCAGCTCTTGGAACTGGGCGTTCTGGGCCTGGAGGGCCTTGATGGCTTGCTCGGTAGTAGGTTCAGGATTCATGATGATTGCTAAAATAAACAGGGAGAAGATTAAGCAACCTGTAAAAAAGAGTACATGTGATGCATATGATGAATGGAATGCGTATGATTTATGTTTTCAAAGACAATCGGGATTCAACTTTATAGACAAAAAGGAAACACACTTTATTAGATTCAACCTTTAAATTGTTCAAGAAATTGCCCTTAGGCGTTACATAAATGAAAATACTAAAAAGGAAATGAAAGCTGTAAAGGAAACATCCAAAGTCCATCAGTGCTCCCATGGCCTCCTCTTCTCAGTGCGGATATAGTCATTCAGGACCCGCTCATTCTCCAACTGCTTAGTCAGCTTCTGGATCTTCTGTTCTTGTTCGTTGAACCTTTCCCGATAAGAATCCTGTTCTTCCTGTAGTTGCGCCCAAGACCTCTTTAGTGTATCAACATCAGTGGGTATCTGAGGAGGAAGGACAGTTGGAGGAACCCCGTCTCTATCAGGACATTCAAGAATAATAGGCATGACGGCTTCATATGGCATACCTAACTTCTGAGCCCGGATGCGGACCCATCTGTAATAGGATTCCATAGGCAGAGAAGTCTTCGGTCCCAACTCATGTGGGTCAGCTTTGTGAATTCTGTCCCAAGCCTTGATGAATCTACGGCGCAGCTCGTCACTGTCTACCTGAAACTCAAAACTGATGTGAGGTACCAACATCTCATGAGGCCCTGCTCTTCTGGCTCTTCCAAACTGGCGGAAATCTAAACATGGATTGTAAGAGATTCCTCCCTGAGTACCGATCAATGGAACATTAGGATATTTTCCGCAACGATCAATAACAACCACCTCATCCAAACCTCTGAGAGTCCAAGTGATGTCATTATCAGTGAGAGACATTAACCTATGAGCCCAGCCCCTTCCTTCTTTGTTCTTCAACACGAACTTAGGGAGGTGCGAAATAAACCACCTCACTAATAAAGGGGCACAACACCACAAAGTTCCCCGTCTTCGAGCAGTACGAGCATAGAGTTGTTGCAGGATATCACCCAAGAGAGTGGGCACAGGGTTCCGAGACATGAAGATCCTTATGGCATTGACATTGACAAAGTTATCAGGATTTGGAAACAATACTAGACCATAGATTAAGAGAGCCAGGATGTCTTCATACGCCCTGGAGTCTAAGTCATTCCAGAAACTATTAGCTTTTCTGATCAGAAATTTAGCCAAAAAGCCCTTAACTCCACTTCTAGTCACCCAGTTATCCATTACCTCCTTGTTGGTCAAAGGAAGGGCTGCTGCAATCTCCTCAAGTCTAAGAGTCTTTTCCCAGCCAGTGAATGGAGTCTGTTCCAAAACAGGGATACCAAGCAAATCAGAGAATTCTTCCAGGGTAGGGACCAGTTGGAAGTCTTGAAAGGTGAAGCAATGGTATAACGGATCATAAAACTGGGTCAGGACACTCATCAAGTGTTGGTCCCACTTTGAAGTGACTAAACCGAGAAGAGAACCGTGCCTCTGGATGAAGGAAGTAGTATTTGGAATTCTGTCAACCAATTCTTTAAGCAAATCAGGTGGGTGAACAAAGTTGAGCCGGATAGTATTCCTTCGCATAGGCATCATGATGTCCTACAAAACAGAGCAAAGATAAAACCCTCTTGTCTTTGAAATGGGCCAGTCCTTATGCAGGATGCATGCAATGGTATGATGGTATGATGTTATGATAAAGCACACCACAAATATTCACATAAGGCACACATGATAAGGCACACAAGTCACACAAGACAACCCTTAGAGTTTAGGCCAGCATGAAGTTTGGGTACTACCCTCTTTCAGTTTCGTTGGTTAAGACCTGTCCTATCAAAAGTAATCGGGTTCTAGAGGATCTCAATATTATCGACTACCCTCAATCAGTCAAAACTCCAGCGTCGCAATCTTTTCTTGCGGCCTGAACCATAGCGAGAGTTTAGCCTCAATGAGTGTAGCATACTGCTACTGTTTTATGGCCAAGTTGGGTCAATTTAGGGTTCTAAGGTCGGTTGGTGCTTAATGACTCCTCAGAAGACCCATATTCTCCTTGTTGCAACACAAGGGATATCGGTACAGACCAAGGTGTCACACCAATGTAGCCACTTCTTCACCCGTGTCAGTCTATGCCGGACAGGTCCCTCACAGCTTATGCTACCTAAAAGGGTATTCCCCAGATCCGGGTTAGGATCTATGAAACTCCGATGCAAGCCCACAATATAAAAGCAATCAAGACATACAATTGAAAACATAAGAGTGATCTAATCCTAAGGTACACCTCACTTATTAGACTCCCCAGCAGAGTCGCAAGTTCTGTGATCGGTGGAAATAGAACTGACTGTTTTTTAAGCTGGTTCGCGAAATGTTGCGGTAAGCAAGAGTTGCCACCGTCTTTTATGTTCTCCAACATGGAAAGGAAAAAAGCACAGCAAAATTCCTTTTTCGAGATGTCTCTCAGTTCGGGAGGTAGATTTATAGAAAGGGAAGGTGTTAGCACCCTTTCTATCCGTGGTTATCCACGGGCTCTTAGGTACTTTCTCACTATGTTTTCAAAATTTGTTTGCTTTTCAAGTGTGTGTGGGTTTTGAAAAAAGTTTTGTTTTGAAAACTTCTAGGTAACTCTTGTATCCTTCCTCAAGAGTGTATGAAGTATTTGTTTGAAAACTTTTTGAAAGTGTAAGTGCGAAAAGATGTTTTTGTTTTTGAAAGAGCAAGTACCCAGGAGAAATCTACCTACTCTAAGGAATTAGGCTGTGTAAGAGTCCTTTAGACAGTACTATCCCACTATTGAGAAGTAGGTAGCACCGTCGTTGGAGTTATTCGGGTCAATTCGATTATGAGGGACAATGTGGTCACCAAAGCAATGGTTGGACGCCTTAGCGGTAACACTAGTGTCCTAGATCCTTTTTATCCGAGGCAACCGTTTCGAGGCAACTGGATCTTTAGACAGGAGAGAGACCTCTAAAACACCCTATACTTGATGACCACCTCGAGGCAACCAAGTGAGGCGTACCCTAGGAGTGGCATGTGCATATGTGTCAAATTCAGTTAAGGTTATCTTGTACATGTTATTGGTGAGCTACGAGTTGGTTTTATTTATCATACAGGTCTTGTCATGCATATTAACAGTTAAGAGTGCGGAAAATAAAGTGCGGAAAGGTAAATCTACGCTATTACAAGGCGCGGGTCTATACATCGCCAAAAACAAAAACCCGTTTGGAAAATAAATGTGATAAAAGTAAAGAAAGCGGTAAAAGACCTAATTAACTATTACATCCTCGGAAACAGTTACATCAATATGATCAAAAGGAACTAAAGCGCGAAAGAAATTAAATCAGGAACGTCTTAGGGTTTTGACCCTTTTTGAGAAAAGAATTGAAATTGTCCTTTTTTGCAATTAATTAAATATTAAACCTAATTTTAATTAGTTAAATAATTAAAAGAAAAAAATGTTTTTTGTGTTTTTAATGAAATAAAAAAAAAAGAAATTAAAAGTGTCAAAAGAAAAACCCTAAGTCTAATTCATTTTTATTTATTGTAAAAGAAAATTAAAATCAAACCTAATTAAACTAAATTAATTTAAGTTAGTGTTTATTTACAAAATAATTAAACTAAAGTGAAATTAATAATAATAAATGAAATATTTACATTTTTTAGTTTTCTGAATTTATTATAAAAAATAATTTGTGAGATAATTAAATAATAATAATAGTTAATAATTAAAAATTAATAAAAGAAAATAAAAAGAAAAAAGAAAACAAAGAGAAAAATATGAAAGAACCAGGGGGGTGTTGGGCCCAGAAGGAGGTTTATTTGGAAATTCAAGCCCATGAACACTCAAGCCTGGTTGACTTTTGTAATTGGCTGCGCTGGCTTTGACTGGGGAACATGATGGTCAACCATCCCTGGCCTTTGGATTCACCTTTGTGGCCACTTGGCATGCTGATATGTGAGGTGTATGATGGACCCTCTTTGGAAACCTGCACACAAGCGTGTAAAGAAAAATAATATGGAATTTTGGGTGGACCTGGGGATCGAACCCAGGTCCCATTGATTTCCAGACACCTCACTATCCACCAAACCACTTGCTTGCTTTTGTTATAATAATAGGCAATGAATATATTATATAGAATAACAACATATGCTGGAAATCATGAAACCACGCGCGCGCTTTTTGAATGAACCGGTAGCATGTCACCACGTCTTCATCTCTTTCGTTTGCCTGCAAAAAATACAATAAGATAGCGGGGGTTTTTAACCCCCACAAAACAGGACGACAAAAAATAGCGATTAGGCGTAGGTTAAACATAAATTGTTCGCGACATATCCATTGAATTCGTTTGGTCTCAACGAGTTTAACCATGGGTCTTAGAAGGCTAGATTTTTCCTATGCTGAAAAGCCCTAATCTAGAAGCTTGGAAAACCTAGAATTCGTTCATGGCAACTTCTGATTTAAGACATCTTAATCCAATTGACTTATGCCAAAAGCTTTGTATGATTGCTAGCAACACAAAACACACAGTAGATCATGTTAATGATGCATAATTTTGGAGTTACGAATCTGAAAAAGTTAAGCAAACCGTGAGTTCGTGTATGGTGATTTCCTGAGCTTTGGCGCTTGGCTTCGATTGCAAAAGGTTTCTGAGTGTCCCAGCAAGGTGTTTGAATCCTTAAATTGCCTTGAAAGGGCCTAGAACCTGGAAAACAATTTTGGCTTTTTTCTTGATATTTTTGAATATGGTTATGGCTTTGTATGCAGAATTCTCACGTGAATGGAATTAGGTTTAGCTTATGCACTTATAGTAGATTGGTTTTAGGTCAAATCTTGCACAAGAGATCCCTTGCATTGATGTTCCAATATTTGATTAAAAATCAAATATTTTTCTATCTTTTTGATTGATAAAACTTGCCAATCATGGAGATTTTGATGTCCTTGCTTGATACACGAATTTTCCAGCTTGCCCTGAGTTTATTTGCTTCACAAAAGATTGAAAAAATCACATCTTTGAATTTCCAACATTTTAAATTAATTAAATGAATTAAAAATCAATTAAAAATCCAATTAATTAATAAAATTAAGAAAATAAATCAATTTAGGCTTGATGGGTCGTGCATAGGCTTTGGACAAAGTTTCAAGAAGGAATTTGAGGCCCATTAGCAAAAACAAGGTGTTTTAGGCAAAGTTGACTTTTGCAAATTCCCAAAAATTTCCCAACTTCTCCAATGCATATCTTACTCAGTTTTGATCATATGAACATGTTCTTGGACATTTTGGAAAGGTCTTGAAGTCCTCTAACCAATGCCTTTGGTCCCATGTCATTTTGATTTACCAATCTCAAGTTATGGTCTTTGACTTAAAATGCCTTTTTGTTGACTTTTGAAATTGACCTTAAATATAGAGATTGATAACTTTTTGTGAGAGCATTTCTTGGACTTGGAATATGAATATGAGTTGTAGGAGATGTAATCCCCTTCAAAATGAGCATTGGATGGGATTTTTATGATGAACCATGAAAAAGTTATGCCTTGGTCAAGTTACAGTTGACTTTTCAGTTGTCCAAAAATAGTAACTTTTGGCATCTTGATGATTTTTGAGCCATTCTTGTGGAATCATGATCAAGACTTGATCAAATGATGATTGTGGCTTCAAAATAAGATGTTGACCAAATTTTTTGACTTTTGACTGCAAAATGACCATTTTGCCCCTGCAGTTGACTGTAGAGCAAATGAAGCTTTTGACTGTGCAATTTGACCCTGTGAGCCTTGAGACTTGACATGTAGATGCCTGACAATGTATATAGGCCTATGGGACTTGATTGGACCCTTGAAAACCTCAAATTCATTGAAGGAACCAAAACCCTAATTTTGACTGGCTTAGGAGGATGTTTGACTGTGCAACCCTCTGAGAGATCTTGAACCATTTGAAGATGATTCTTGCCAAACCTTGAAGAATATGGGAGGGCAAATTTTGGGGTACAACAGCAGGGCATTGTTGTGATTCTTCCCTTTAGCAGTCAAATCATCGTCAGAGAAACCCAACCCATTATCAACAGTCAGACTGGCCACGCAATCTTTAAACTGATCAACTGACGTCTCTTGCGGTACGTGCGCAGTCTTCAGGAAGGAAATCAGAGCCTTGGCATGGGCCTCTGAGCATAGCAACAGTGACAACATAGAGATTTTGGACGGGGTTTGCCCCAGCTGTTTAACTACATTGTAGTCACTCTTTTTGATGATCTTTAAAATCTCTTCCATCTCTTGTCTAGAAGCTTAAACAGTAATCGTCTTTGGTGCCTCCGTATGGGCAGGCTCACTGGTGATCCCTTTGCCCCGAGTGTCATATGTCTCGGCGACAGGGGTAAGAATAGGAACTTGAACAGGAATAGTGGCAGGTACACTGGCAGGTGTAATAACAACAGGTTTTCGGGCAGTTGGTGGAGAGATATCAGGTGAGAAAAGTCTTCCGCTGCGGGTGACTTTAGCAGGTCCAACAATATTGCTGACGTCAGTATCAACATCTAACTCTTGTTTAACTCCATGAAAATAAACATCGGCCCCGTAATGCCATGGGACAACTTTACCAGAGGTGTAAGGGATAGGCCCAGGAACAGTAATGATCAATGGTGCGATTCTTGGAACAGATGTAATTCTAACAGGCTTTCTCGAGGAAGCCTTGGAAGAATTGTCGAAAATGGTAATAATAGCAACTTCTTCAGTATGAACTAAAGGAACAATAGTCTTCTCAAACATAATATCTTTACTATCCATCAGGCGTTGGACACCTGATTTCAAAAGATGGCAACCAGTTGGTAGGGCAGAACAAATACGGCAACCCTCGTCCAAGCCCGGAAATAAACCGGCTAGCAAAAGGTTCTTCTTCATAGTCATTAAAGGGGTAACAATGTCGTTCACAGAAACCACAAACGAGTATTCATCTATAGCATTCACTCCATGCTTGGGCATAGGAGCAGTCACAACATTAGGTCTTTCGGGCGCCTCGAACTCAATCTCCTTAGCATCAATTAAGTCCTGTATTTTGTTCTTCAAAGACCAACAATCATATGTATTATGCCCCGGGCTATCAGAGTGAAAAGCACAGCGGGCATTAGGGTTGTACTTCGGTGATGTTGTATTTGGATTCTTCGGCGCTTCCCTTGGAATCACTAAGTTGGTTTTCAATAACTGTGGCAGGATCTGAGATAAGGTCATGCTGAGATGGGTGAATTGCCTTCGAGGCCTCTCGGCTTTTTTTTGATTGTTGTGCTAAGGAGCACCAGCAGGTCTTGAAATAACAACCGCATTAACAGCTTGGCGGCGTTCAGGTCTATTCTGGTTTTTCGAACTGTAGACAACACTGGACTCTTTCTTAAAAGGCTTTTTCTCGGTGCTTGATGAAGCACCCTTTTGTATCTTACCAGCCTTAATACCAGCCTCAATCCTCTTACCGGTCATAATTAGCTCTGTAAACCCAGATGAAGAGCTTCCAATCAGATGGTTGGAAAATGGACCAGACAAGGTCCCCAGAAACATATCCACAAGCTCTCGATCAACCAAGGGTGGTTGTACTCTTCCGGCGAGGTCCCTCCACTTCCCATTGGGTACGCGTGGGAGCGAGGTCGGAATTGTACTGGTACTGCCTGTAGAAAGCAGTAGCCAAATCTTCCCAACTGCGGATACTGGCTCTGTCCAATTGGTAAAACCATTCAAGCTGAGTGCCTGAGAGACTGTCTTGAAAGAAGTGGATCCATAGGTTCTTATCAGCGGTGTACGGCTGAATCTTCCTTACATATGACCGGAGGTGCATCTTCGGACAAGAAACTCTGTCATACTTAGCAAAGGCTGGTGCCTTGAACTTTGTGGGGAATTACCACCCCAGATGATAGACCCAGATCACCAAAGTCCAAACCAGGCACCTTCTGAACTTCCATCGCCCTCAACCGGTCTTCCATTTGCTTTTATCTATCCTCAGCAGGAGGATACTGGTCTTCGTCGAAGTCCGTCTCGTTGTCTGAGACCACAGGGCTAGGAGCCCTTCTTTCCTCTTGACTATCTTTCCCTCCAGATGAGGTGGTCAAATCAACTTCATCCTGTAGCCTGTTTCCAAACCCGTGACCCGTGTTAAACAAGACTGTCCTCTTCTTCTTCTTCTTCTTCTTCTCTTTCAGAATCAGGGTCTTCAGATCTTGCTGACCCTTAGCTAGATTCATGAACAACTCTTAGAATTGGGCATTCTGGGCCTGTAGGGCCTTGATTGCTTGCTCAGTTGATGGTTCAGCAGACATGATGAGTGGTGAAATAAACAACGAAGAAGATAAGAGACCTGTAATGGTACCTGTTAGGAAGTGCATGGGATGAAATGCGTATGCTATGATTTCAAAGACGTCGAGAGATTCAAATTTGTAAACAAAAAATGAAACACACTTTTATTAGATAAGCCTTGAAATTCAAATTGTTCAATAGATGCCCTTAAGGCATTACAAGAAAGGAAATACTGAAAAGTAAATAAAAACTAGAAAGGAAATAATAAAAGGACAATCATTGCTCCCATGGTCGCTTCTTGTCGATGCGGACATAGTCATTGAGAATCCGCTCGTTCTCCAGCTGCCTAGTCAACTTCTGTATCTTCTGCTCTTGCTCGTTAAACTTTTCTCGGTAAGCATCCCGCTCTTCTCTCAGCTGCATCCAAGACCTTTTCAGTTCCCCAATGTCAGTGGGCATATGAGGATGCAGGATGGTAGGAAGAACCCCCTCTTCATTAGCAACTTCAACAATGATAGGCATGACGACTTCATATGGAATACCCAGCTTCTGGGAACGGATACAAACTCATATGAGATATGGCTCCATTGGAAGAGAAGTCTTTGGACCCAACTCATGTGGATCAGATCTGTGAACTCTATCCCAAGCCCTTATTAATCTGCAGCGTTGCTCGTCGCTATCCCCTTGAAAATCAAAGATGATACTAGGCATTAGCAGCTCATGAGGTCCTTCTCTTTTGGATCGCCCAGCCTGACGTAAGGCCAAGCATGGATTGTAAGAAATTCCTCCATGGGTTTCTATCAGTGGAACATTGGGGTACTCCCCACAACGATCAATAATGGCCACCTCGTCCATACCCTTGATAGTCCAGATAATGTCATTATGAGAGAGAGACATAACCCTATAAGCCCAGCCCATGCCTTCTTTGTTCTTCAGAACTGATTTGGGGAGGTGCGAAATAAACCACCTCGCCAATAATGGAGCGCAACACATTAGGGTTCCCCGCTTTCGGGCAGTACGGGCATAAAGCTGATGAAGAATGTCACCCAAGAGAGTGGGTACAGGATTACGAGAGATGAAGATTTTCACCGCATTCACATCAACAAAGGAGTCAGGATTCGGAAAAAATACCAAGCCATATATCAGAAGAGCCAGAATATCTTCGAATGCCTTGAAATCTAGACTATCCCAGAAATAATTAGCCTTACCAACCAAGAACTTAGTCAGAAATCCCTTTGCTCCACTTCTAGTCTCCCAATTAGCCATTACCTCATCCTTGGTCATATGAAGGGCCAAAGCAATCTGTTCTGGCCTAAGGATCTTCTCCCAACCAGTAAATGGGGTCTGCTCCAGGATAGAGATACCGAGCAGATCAGAGAACTCTTCTAAGGTGGGAACCAATTGGTAGTCCTGGAAAGTAAAGCAATGGTACAATGGATCATAGAACGGGACCAGGACACTCATCATCTGCTCGTCCAATTTGGAGGTGACCAAACTGAGAAGATACCCATGTCTTCTAATGAAGGAGGTATTATTAGGCATCTTTGCAACCAATTCTTTAAGCATGGTGGGAACCTGGACAAAGTTGATCCGAATGGTATTCCTATGCATGGGCATCATGACCTATAAAACAGAACAAAGATGAATCCCTCCCGTCTTTGAAATAGGTTAGTCCAATGCAAGATGTATGCAATGTTATGATGTCATGATAGAAAGCACACCACAAGTATCCACAAATAGTAAACATGGTAAAGGCACACAAGTCACACAGAGAGCCCTTAGATTTCAGGCTGGCAAGGAGCTTAGGTACTACCCTCTTTTAGTTCAGTTGGTTCAAACCTGTCCTAAAAATAGTAACCGGGTTCTAGAGGATCTCAATATCACTGACTACCCTCGATCGGTCATAATTCCAGTTTAGCAACCTTTTCTTGCAGCCAGAATCATCGCGAGAGTTTAGTCTCAATGAGTGTAGCATACTGCTACTGTTCTATGGACAAGTTGGTCAATTTAAAGGTTCTAAGGTCAGTTGGTGCTTAATGACCCCTTAGATGACCCATATTCTCTTCGTTCCAACACAAGGGATATTAGTACAATCTAAAGTGTCACACCAACATAGCTACTGCTTCAACCGCATCGGTCTACACCGTACAGTTCCCTCACAGTTTGTTGCTACTTACCTAAAGGGTATCCCCCAGATCCGTGTTAGGATCTATAGTAACTTCGATACAAGCCCACAAATATAAAGCATACAAAGCAAACAATTGAAAACACAATGATCTAATCCTAAGGTACACCCCACTTATTAATTCTCCCCAGCAGAGTCGCCAGTTCTGGTGATACGGTGGGAGAGAACTGACTGTTTTTGGAATGCTGGTTTGCATTTTGCGTTTGTTTTTGAAAAATGTCGCGGTAAGCAAGAGTCGCCACCGTCTTTTATTTTATCCAACAAGGAAAGGAAAAAAGCACAAAAAAATTCCTTTTTCGAGATGTTTTTCGGGTCCGGGGGGTAGATTATAGAAAGGGAAGGTGTTAGCACCCTTTCTATCCGTGGTTATCCATGGGCTCTTAGGTACTTGCTCAAAGTGTTTTAAAAATTTGCTTTTCTTTGTGTTTGTGGGTTTGAAAAGAGTTTTTGTTTGAAAAGGAGTGTAAGTGAGAAAATTTGTTTTGTTTTGAAAGAGCAAGTACTTAATAACCATCTACCTACTCGAGAAAGGAATCAATATGTGCTAATGTCCTTTAGACAATGCTATCCCACTATTGATGAGTAGGTAGCACTGTCGTTGGAGTTTTAAGGGTCAATTCGATTAAGGGACGTGCAGTCACTAAAGCAATGTTAGGACGCCTTAGCGGTAACCCTAATGTCTTAGATCATTTTTCCGAGGCAACCGTTTCGAGGCGAATATGATCTTTGGACAAGAGGGCGACCTCTAAAACTTCCTATACTCAATGACCGCATTACGAAGGCAACCAAGTGAGGTGTACCCTAAGAGTGCGCATGTGCGAGTGTGTCGTTTTCATTTAATTTTATCTTTGTAAATGTTAATGGTGATCTATGTTGATTTTAGGTTAAACATTCGATCTTGTCATGGATTCCCTATTATCAAACATCTAACAGTTTATAAGTTGCGGAAATTAAATTGCGGAATTTAAACTAACTATTATAAGGCGCCGGGTATTTACATCGCCAAAAGCAACCCTTGAAATTAAAATGCGGAAAGATAAATAAAGCTAAAAAATATTTAAAGTCCTATTTAGCTATTACATTCCGGAAACAGATACAACATTGAATAAAATGGATCGCGTGCGGGAAATTAAATCGAATGAGTTCTAGGGTTTTGACCCTTTGTTTATTAAAGAAAAGATTTTTTGGTTTATTTTTTGAATTAAAAAGAAATTAGACTAAGTCAATTATTAAATTAATAAATAAATTAATTAATAAAAATATTTTTGGATTTTTGATAAAGATAAATTAATTAAAGTTAATAAAAACCTAATTGTCTAAGTTAATTTTAATTATTGCGAAATATATTAAAAGTTATTCCTAATTAAAATTAAATTAATTAAATTAATATTTATTAACAAAAATAAAATACTGAAATTTAATTTATTAAAGAAAATATTTTTTGGTTTTTAATTTTATTAAGAAAAAAGTTTTGATTGGTTAGTTAATTATTAAAGATAATAATAATAAATAATTGAATAAAATAAAAAATGAAATTAGAAAGAGTTAGGAGTATATGGGCCTGAAAGGAGGTTTATTCAGCAATTTGGATGGCCCAATAGGAGCTGGCCTGGTTGACCCTGTGGGATTCCCTGTGCGCCTTTGACTTGGTTCCATGGTGGACATTCCATCTGGACCACCAGATCTGGCCTGAGGCCATCTGGCAAGCCATTGAGTGAGGGAGTATGATATGCTGCACGCTTGGTATTGCACTGAATAACCTGTTGAAAAATAATAACAATGCATATGGGGACATGGGATTCGAACCCAGGTCCTGTTGGTACTTGAACGCATGCCACTACCACTGCACCACTATGTCTCAATTGTTAATTAAATGCAAACAAATCATAATATATAAAACACGTTAAAATTCCAGAAAATAAAAAACAAAGTGCGCGAATTATGAATCGTCCATTGGGGGAAGGCCACGTCTTCACCCCTAACCTCCAGCCCTGTACATTTTCCTGCGGATTCGTATACGCAACTGAATTCATAGGTGCATCCTAAAATCCATTCCAGTCCATGGAAATTGATTCCAAGCACATGGTTGAATTCGTCTAGGCTTCCTGGTCACGTCCATGTCCATTAATGGCATCAATTTTGCCTGTAAAAGAAATGCCCAAAAAACAAACTCCAAAACCCTAGGTTCGGTTACAGGGCTACAATCCATATAAATGCAATCAAACAATGCCAAAAGTTCAGAAATTTCATGAGCATCATAAATGTGTCAAAGATTTTCCAGAAAAATGCAAGAATGTGGAGTTACGATTTTGAATACAGGGGTACGAAACAGGATGCTTACAGTGCGATTTGTTGCGTATGAAAGCTTGCTTTGGATTGCAGAAGGTTCAGTGATTGTCCAACAAGCGATTGGTGTGGAGTTTTGGTGTTGAATTTGCCTCTAAGAATAATTTCAGTTTCACACTTTTTTGGCTTTTTTCAAGTTTGGTTCTTCATGATTCTGCAGCCTCTAGGTCTTGATCTCGTGTGCTTTGGCTTGTATAAGTAATATGCAATGCATTAGGTCAACAAATGTAGGCTGAATCCTTCCAAATCAATGCCTTGAGATTGAATTTGATCCTCCATTGAAAGCTTGCCTATTTTGTCCAAAATACAATCTTTTTGCACATGGAATGCTTGATACGAATTTGGTCATGATATTGATGATGATTAGGTCCTAAAAATAGAAAAAGATCTCATGTAATCAATTTGATTTAAATTGATTTAAAATGAAATAATTCAATAAAAAATCAAATAAAAAAATTGATAAATGGACACAAGGCTGAAGCTAGGAAATGTGTGGAATGTGGCAAGCCCAAATCAAGTGGAAAAGAATGGGCCCATTTGACAAAATTTGAAGTTTTGAGGATAGTTGACTTTTGGCAAATTTGCAAAAATGCCCAACTTCAACAATGCATAACTTCTTCAATTTTGAACTTTTGGAAGTGTTCTTTGACTTTTTAGAAAGCTTAAGATGTCCTATAACCAACCCTTTTGGTTTCATCTCATTTTGATATTCCATGCGCAAGTTATAAGCTTTTGCAAAAAAAGGTGTTTTTGTTGACTTTCAAAAATGACCTATAATTTCCAAATTTGTAACTTCTTGTGAGTACATTTCTTGATCTTGGGGTATGAATATGTATTTTAGTAAACTTCAACCTCTTCAAAATTATCTTTGTATGGGTCATTTCTCATAAAGTATGAGAAAGTTATGCTTGGTCAAAGTTGAGCTGGCTTTTCCTGTAAAACCCTAATTTAACAACTTTTGAGTCTTGATGAATTTTGAGCAATCCTTGATGAATCATGATCAACCCTTGATCAAATGATGAAATATCCCTCAAAATAAGAATGTTGACAAAAAATCTTGAAGTTTGACTGTATTTGGGTCACAATTGACTTTTGCCCTAGCACAGTCGATTTTTGGACCCTTTGAGCAATTGGCTGAGCAAACTTCCTCTGCAATGCTTGAAATTTGACATGGATGACCTTGAGAACATATTAGGACATTGGGGAGCACTTGAGGTCTTTTTATGCAAGGACCTTGATGCAACACAAAACCCTAATTTGAGGTTGATTGTCTTAGGAGATAGCTTGACTGTCTAACTCTTGAGCAATCTTGAGCCACTTGGAGATTTTTCTTGCAATGTTTTGAGAGATATGAGAGGGCAAATTTTGGGGTGCAACACAATGCAACACTTTTCAATTATGAGTGATATTCTCTGACCATAGTTAGTACAACTGTGGTTCAACTATAAGGCTTATTCTATGATCAAAGTCAATGCAACAATGTTGAACTATGAGTCATATTATATAACCATAGCCAATTCAACAATGGTTCAACTATGAGTTATATTCTACGTACAAAATCAATACAACAATGGATCAACTATGAGTCATATTCTACGACCAAAGCGAACCCAACAATGGTTCAACTATGGGTGATATTCTATGATCAAAGTCAATTCCACAATGGTTCAACTACGAGTCATATTCTACGATCAAAGCAAATGCAAAAATGGTTCTACTATGAGTCATATTCTACAATCAAAGTCAATGCCACAATGTTCAATTATTAGTGATATTCTCTAACCATAGTCAATACAATAATGGTTCAACTATGAGGCGTATTCTACGATCAAAGTCAATGCAACAATGTTCAACTATGAATCATATTCTACAATCAAATTCAATGCAGCAATGGTTCAAGTATGAGTCATATTCTACGACCAAAGTCAATTCAACAATTGTTCAACTATGAGTCATCTTCTACGACTAAATTCAATGCAACAATGGTTCATTTATGACTCATATTCTAGGACCAAAGTCAATGCAACAATGGTTCAACTATGAGTCATATTCTACAACCATAGTTAATTAAATAATGGTTCAATTATGAGTGATATTCTATGATCATATTCAATATAATAATGGTTAAACTATGAAGCATATTCTATGATCAAAGTCAATGCAACAATGGTTCAAATATGAGTCATATTCTACGACCATAGTCAATGCAACAATGGTTTAACTATGAGTCATATTCTACGATCAAAGTCAATGCAACAATGGTTCAACTATGAGTCATATTCTACGACCAAAGTAGATGCAATAATGGTTCAACTATGAGTCATATTCTATGATAAAAGTCAATTCAACAATGGTTCAACTATGAGTCATATTCTACGACCAAAGTCAATTGAGAATGGTTCAACTATGATTCATATTTTACGATCAAAGTCAATCCAACAATGGTTTAACTATAAGGCATATTCTATGATCAAAGTCAATGCAACAATGGTTAAACTATGACTCATATTCTACAACCATAATCAATGCAACAATGTTCAAATATGAGTTATATTCTCTGACCATAGTCAATACAACAATAGTTCAACTATGAGGCGTATTCTATGATCATAGTCAATGCAACAATGTTCAATTAAGATTAATATTCTACGTCCATAGCCATCGCAACAATGGTTCAACTATGAGTCATATTCTACATTCAAAGTTAATTCAACAACGAATCTACTATGAATCATATTCTACGACCAAAGCCAATCCAACAATGGTTCAACTATGAGTAATATTCTACGATCAAAGTCAATGCCATAATGGTTAAACTATGAGTCAAATTCTATGATCAAAGTAAATTCAACAATGGTTCAACTATGAGTTATATTCTACTGTCAAAGTAAATGCAACAATGTTTCAACTATGAGTCAAATTCTACGACCATAGTCAATCCAACAACGTTTCAACTATGAGTCATATTCTATGATCAAAGTCAATGCAACAATGGTACAACTATGATTCATATTATACCATCAAAGTAAATCCAAATGGTTTAACTATAACGCATATTCTACATTTAAAGTCAATGACACAATAATTAGACTACGACTCATATTCTACAACCATAATCAATGCAACAATGTTCAATTATGAGTGATATTCTCTGTCCATAGTCAACACAACAATGGTTCAACTATGAGGTGTATTTTACGATCAAATTCAATGAAACAATGTTCAACTATGAGTCATATTCTACGATCAAAGTCAATGTAACAATGTTTTAACTATGAGTGATATTTTACGACCATAGTCAATGCAACAATGGTTCAACTATGAGTCATATTCTACGATCCAAGTCAATGTAACAATTGTTATCCTATGAGCCATATTCTTCGGCCAAAGTCAATGAAACGATGGTTCAACTACGAGTCATATTCTATGATCAAAGTCAATCCAACAATGGCTCAACTATGAGTCATATTCTACTATCAAAGTCAATGCAAAAATGGTCCAACTATGATTCATATTATCTGATCAAAGTAAATGCAACAATGATTTAGCTATAAAGGCATATTTTACGATCAAAGTCAATGTAACAATGGTTAGACTATGACTCATATTCTACGATCCAAGTTAACACAACAATGGTTCAACTATGAGTGATATTCTACGATCAAAGTCAATTCAACAGTGGTTCAACTATGAGTCATATTCTACAATCAAAGTCAATGCAACAATGTTCAACTATGAGTCATATTCTACGATCTATGTCAATGAAATAATGGTTCAAGTATGAGTCATATTCTACGATCAAACTGAATTCAACAATGGTTCAACTATTAGTCATATTCTAAGACTAAAGTCAATGCAACAATGGTTCAACTATGAGTCACATTCCAGGATAAATGTCAATTCAACAATGGTTCAACTGTGAGTCATATTCTACGACCAAAGTTAATTGAAAATGGTTCAACTATGAATCAAATTCAATGACTAAATTCAATGCAACAATGGTTCAACTATGAGTCATATTCTACGATCAAAGTCAATTCAATAATGGTTCAACTATGAGTCATATTCTACGACCAAAGTAAATTGACAATGGTTCAACTATGATTCATAATCTATGATCAAAGTCAATCCAACAATGGTTTAACTATAAGGCATATTCTAAGATCAAAGTCAATGAAACAATGGTTAGACTATGACTCATATTCTACAACCATAGTCAATCCAACACTGTTCAATTATGAGTTATATTCTCTGACCATAGTCATTACAACTATGGTTTAACTATAAGGCTTATTCTATGATCAAAGTCAATGCAACAATGTTGAACTATGAGTCATATTCTACGACCATAGCTAATTCAACAATGGTTCAACTATGAGTTATATTCTACATTCAAAATCAATGCAACAATGGATCAACTATGAGTCATATTCTACGACCAAAGCCAACCTAACAATGGTTCAACTATGACTCAAATTCTACGACTAAATTCAATGCAACATTGGTTCAACTATGAGTCATACTCTATGATCAAAGTCAATTTAATAATGGTTTAACTATGAGTCATATTCTATGATCAAAGTCAATGCCACAATGTTCAATTATTAGTAATATTCTCTAACCATAGTCAATACAATAATGTTCAACTATGAATCATATTCTACAATCAAATTCAATGCAACAATGGTTCAAGTATGAGTCATATTCTACGACCAAAGTCAATTCAACAATTGTTCAACTATGAGTCATCTTCTACGACTAAAGTCAATGCCACAATGGTTCAACTATGAGTCATATTCTATGACCAAAGTCAATACAACAATGCTTCAATTATGAGTCATATTCTACGATCGAAGTCAATGCCACAATGTTCAATTATTAGTGATATTCTCTAACCATAGTCAATACAATAATGGTTCAACTATGAGGCGTATTCTACGATCAAAGTCAATGCAACAATGTTCAACTATGAATCATATTCTACAATCAAATTCAACGCAACAATGGTTCAAGTATGAGTAATATTCTACGACCAAAGTAAAATCAACAATTGTTCAACTATGAGTCATCTTCTACGACTAAAGACAATGCAACAATGGTTCATTTATGAGTCATATTCTAGGACCAAAGTCAATGCAACAATGGTTCAACTATGAGTCATATTCTACAACCATAGTCAATTCAATAATGGTTCAATTATGAGTGATATTCTCTGATCATAGTCAATATAAAAATGGTTCAACTATGAAGCGTATTCTACGATCAAAGTCAATGCAACAATGGTTCAACTATGAGTCATATTCTACGACCATAGTCAATGCAACAATGGTTTTACTGTGAGTCATATTCTACGTTCAAAGTCAATGCAGTAATGGTTCAACTATGAGTCATATTCTACGACCAAAGTCAATGCAACAATGGTTCAACTATGAGTCATATTCTATGATAAAAGTCAATTCAATAATGGTTCAACTATGAGTCATATTCTACGAACAAAGTCAATTGACAATGGTTCAACTATGATTCATATTTTATGATCAAAGTCAATCCAACAATGGTTTAATTATAAGGCATATTATACGATCAAAGTAAATGCAACAATGGTTAAACTATGACTCATATTTTACAACCATAATCAATGCAACAATGTTCAATTATGAGTTATATTCTCTGACCATAGTCAATACAATAATAGTTCAACTATGAGGAGTATTCTATGATCAAAGTCAATGCAACAATGTTCAATTAATATTAACTATTCTAAGACCATAGCCAATGCAACAATGGTTCAACTATGAGTCGTATTCTACTTTCAAAGTTAATGCAACAAGGGATCTACTATGAGACATATTCTACGACCAAAGCCAATCCAACAATGGTTCAACTATGAGTGATATTCTACGATCAAAGTCAATGCCACAATGGTTAAGCTATGAGTCAAATTCTATGATCAAAGTAAATTCAACAATGGTTCAACTATGAGTTATATTCTATGATCAAAGTCAATGCAACAATGTTTCAACTATGAGTCAAATTCTACGACCATAGGCAATCCAATAATGGTTTAACTATGATTCATATTCTACGATCAAAGTCAATGCAACAATGGTAAAACTATGATTCATATTATACCATCAAAGTCAATCCAACAATGGTTTAACTATAACTCATATTCTATGTTCAAAGTCAATGCAACAATAATTAGACTATGACTCATATTCTACAACCATAGTCAATGCAACAATGTTCAATTATGAGTGATGTTCTCTGACCATAGTCAACACAACAATGGTTCAACTACGAGTCATATTCTACGATCAAAGTCAATGCAACAATGTTTTAACTATGAGTCATATTTTACGACCATAGTCAATGCAACAATGGTTCAACTATGAGTCATATTCTACGATCCAAGTTAATGTAACGATTGTTATCCTATGAGCCATATTCTTCGACCAAAGTCAATGAAACGATGGTTCAACTACGAGTCATATTCTATGATCAAAGTCAATCCAACAATTGCTCAACTATGAGTCATATTCTACTATCAAAGTCTATGCAAAAATGGTCCAACTATGATTCATATTATCTGATCAAAGTCAATGTAACAATGATTTAGCTATAAAGGCATATTTTACGATCAAAGTCAATGTAACAATGGTTAGACTATGATTCATATTCTACGATCCAAGTTAACACAACAATGGTTCAACTATGAGTCATATTATACGATCAAAGTCAATTCAACAATGGTTCAACTATGAGTCATATTCTACTATCAAAGTCAATGCAACAATGTTTAACTATGAGTCATATTCCACGATCTATGTCAATGCAACAATGGTTCAAGTATGAGTCATATTATACGATCAAAGTTAATTCAACAATGGTTCAACTATTAGTCATATTCTATGACTAAAGTCAATGCAACATTGGTTCAACTATGAGACACATTCCATGATATATGTCAATTCAACAATGGTTCAACTATGAGTCATATTCTACGACCAAAGCCAATTGACAATGGTTCAACTATGAATCAAATTCTACGACTAAATTCAATGCAAAATTGGTTCAACTATGAGTCATATTCTATGATCAAAGACAATTCAATAATGGTTCAACTATGAGTCATATTATACGACGAAAGTCAATCGACAATGGTTCAACTATGATTCATAATCTATGATCAAAGTCAATACACCAATGGTTTAACTATAAGGCATATTCTACGATCGAAGTCAATGAATAAATGGTTAGACTATGACTCATATTCTACAACCATAGTCAATGCAACATTATTCAATCATGAGTGATATTCTCTGATCATAGTCAGTACAACTGTGGTTCAACTATAAGGCTTATTCTATGATCAAAGTCAATGCAACAATGTTGAACTATGAGTCATATTCTACGAACATAGCCAATTCAACAACGGTTCAACTATGAGTTATATTCTACGTTCAAAATCAATGCAATAATGGATCAACTATGAGTCATATTCTACGACCAAAGCCAACCCAACAATGGTTCAACTATGGGTGATATTCTATGATCAAAGTCAATTCCACAATGGTTCAACTATGAGTCATATTCTACAATCAATGCAAATGCAACAATGGTTCAACTATGAGTCATATTCTACGATCAAAGTCAATGCCACAAAGTTCAATTATTAGTGATATTCTCTAACCATAGTTTATACAACAATGTTTCAACTATGAGGCGTATTCTACAGTCAAAGTCAATGCAACAATGTTCAACTATGAATCATATTCTACAATCAAATTCAATGCAACAATGATTTAAGTATGAGTCATATTCTACGACCAAAGTCAATTCAACAATTGTTCAACTATGAGTCATCTTCTACGACTAAAGTCAATGCAACAATGGTTCAACTATGAGTCATATTCTATGATCAAAGTCAATTCAATAATGGTCAACTATGAGTCATATTCTATAACTAAAGTCAAATGGCAATGGTTCAACTATGATTCATATTCTATGATAAAAGTCAATCAAACAATGGTTTAACTATAAGGCATATTCTACGATAAATGTCAAGGCAACAATGGTTAAACTATGACTCATATTCTACAACCATAGTTGATAACACACAAATATATGATATTTTTAGCTTGATTTACATAAATGATTTCCCTTATTTTTCTCAAACGAACTCGAAGTGTTGCTATATTTTCTCAAACCTACGTATCGCACAAAGTACTATAAATGGAACCCTGGACACAACAAACCGGGGGTTAACCTTTTATATTTTGAGAATTAATTTTCCTTAAGCATTTTTTCTTTGAGCATTTTTCCCCCTGCAATTTTCTATTTCCTCTAGCATTTGTTTTCTGTATGATTGTCTCCATTCTTGATCGAAGCAAAGCCTACCAGCTTGTGGAGGAGTGCTTCTAGTCAAGAGTTAGAAGTGATTGTACCCATATCCAGAATTATTATCCTCAGGTTTATTTTTATGAATTGTTATTGCTTTTAATTAATATAATCATGCTTATTTTATTTTGTCTTTGGAATTGTTTTGTGATTTGGTCTGATATTATGCTAGCTAGAATTCGTATACCAGTATGTAAGGTCACATAACCAAGGGATCGAGTGACTCAGTTGGGTAATTTTTACTACAAAACCTTTTTCTGGTCTAAGTTACTATTTTTAATCGATATATTTTGTTACGAAAGTAAAGAACGGATAGAGGTTAGGGTCAACAAAGCGGAAGTTTGAGATCTTTCAACTGGACAGTAGTAATTATTCATTGGCTTAAAATATAGCGGAAGCACTTTAAAGTTAATTAAGATTCTATTTCGTTTTCAAAAAGTGTTTTTAACTCCTGCGGGATGGCGGAAGCGTACGTTAGGACTTAACTGCATAGCCTAGATCAATAAAAGGACAATGTGAGACGAGGGCTTTTAAACTAAATAGATTTTACTGAAAGTTGTTTTGAAAATACAAAGGCACCCAACCGGTTGCTAGTTCCCGAGGTCCTACCATTACATACTGGTAGTTCCTCTTACTGATAATTAAAATTAAACTTAATTTAGTATTTAGTTTCCCTACAACCCAATCAGACGTTCACTAGCTTTAGATTTGCAAAGTAATAATAGAAGACGGTAGTTCGATTCATCAGGCTTTGTGGTTCGATATCTTTTAAAACTATCCGATAAGACTGTGCACTTACAGTCTGAATCATTAGATACCTCAGTGTAATCCGATTAAGTTTTTGGCTCCGTTTCCGGGAATTGATTTAAGTCGATATCACTACTCTTTTGTTATGCGGTAGAGACTAGAGCAAAACCTCTCTATTTCTTTTCTATTTCTTTTCTTATTGTATGCCAAACACTCGTTCACAAGGTGAGCCGTTATACATAAAAATCAACGATATCGAGCGGTATCTCAGACTTAGACGCCACATTCAAGAGTATCATCTCTTGCATAATCCTCCACCTCGTGACTTACTCGAATCTCGTGTTCCTCAACCAACCGAAGAAATGGCCGCACAACCTTCTCCATGCCCGCTCAAATCCTATGATATTCCTTCGCAAGATGAACCGCATAATAGCATTGCTGCTCCTCCAATTGAGGCTAACAACTTTGAACTGAAACCTTCTTTGTTATCTTCTATACAACAGAACCAGTTTTATGGTGGGTCAATGGAAGACCCCAATCTTCATTTATCAATATTTCTGCAGTACGCAGATACGATTAAGAACAACGGGGTCAGCAAAGAGGCAATAAGACTTCGTCTTTTCCCTTTTTCTCTAAGAGATAGAGCCCGAGCTTGGCTCCAATCTCTACCTGCAAACTCTGTCACCACATGGGATGAGCTGAAGAAAGTTATTCTTGCAAGGTATTTCATGCCAAGTAAAACAGTTATGCTAAGATCTCAAATAAGTAATTTTTGACAAAAGGACAACGAATCCTTTTTCGATGCTTGGGAATGATACAAGGATCTGATAAGACTCTTCCCACATCATGGCTTGGAAGAATGGTTTATTATCCATACCATCTATAATGGTCTCCTTTACAATACAAGATTAACGATAGACACTGCCGCATGAGGCGCACTTATGGATAAATCCTACACCGCTGCTTATGCTCTCATAGAAAGTATGGCTCAAAACCAGAATTTTTTTTATAAATAAACATGTATTAAAAAATATTTCGCAAATAACCGGGTTTCGGAAAAAATTACGCAAATAACCATGTTTCAGATGGCTCCACAAAGGAGGAGCCATCTCAATTGGCGCATGAACCTAGGGTTTTGCCCTAGGCGCCATCTCACTTGGCGCCTCCCTTGGCTTTTAGCCAAGTGAGATGGCGCATGCTCCTTAAAAATGAGAGGAGGCGCCATCTCACTTGGCGCCTAGGGCAAAACTAGGGCAAAACTAGGGCAAAATGCTATTTTATAAATAATTCGTCCGTTTCTTCATAATTTCTCACACTTTCTCGCACTGTATTTTTATTTTGTACTCCGTTATTTGCGTAATGACGTCGCCTATGATTTTTAGCAGAGATGGTTACGTTATATTCTACGCCACGAAACCTGCGATGAAAATGAAATTCTGGCACATTCACTCCATGGAGCGTTTGAAACGGGAGTTGATGCGGTGGCTAGATGGAGACATCGCGGAGGGGGAAAAAATTTGAAGGATCCAGTGAAAACGAACAACAACCTCGCATGCGATAGGAAGACCTAATGTGTGATTGGAGGAAGTCAAAACAGACAGTGATGTAATGCTGATGATGCATGGGTTAGATGCAATTGTGTTAACAGTTGTAATTTCCTAGATTGAATATCGTTAATCATTGTTGTACGCGAAAACCCTAATGTAATTTCCTATATTGAATTTCTTAAATTGTGTTAACAGTTTTATTAACGGAAAACCCTAATGTTTACAACACAAATATTGAAAAGATTTATTGTATTACAATATTTATGTGGTCGAGCCAGACGCCCGATTCGGACAGTTTTTGTGATTGTGTCCGACCTGACGGCATAAACCACACTTTCTTTCCAACCTGTCAAGATCGTCCATTTCTGTTGTGATGCGCCTGCTTTTGGGACGACCCTTCTTATTCCTTCGCATTTGGTCATTGTGCCAAACTATATCACCGTTGTATTCAGGCCAATAGTCCGGTTTTGCCACCAAAGGAAAGTTGTTGTTGTAAATAGTGAGAAACGTTTCAGATTTATAAACGTTTGAGAGCAGTTGAAGCGCGTCTTGATGGGTATGAGCACAAGCGGCAATGACATGAGAGCAAGGCATACAAAATGCTTGAAACCTGCCACAATCGCACCATTGAGAAGGTAAAATGACCATGTATTCTTGTCTTGCCAGGCCTTCATTATGGTCGATTGTCTCTTTCACAATGAAGTTGTGGCTGTGTCGGTCAAACCGTGTAACCATGTGAGTGTTGGCTTTAGCACTTTCAGCCTTAATGTATTTCATACAGCTTTCACTCCATAGTTGTCCTGATTGCAAGACAGCATACCACATTTCACCTCTTTTGGCAAATAACGCAGCCATCCTAAAATACGTGGATTTTACCAAGGCAGTGATTGGGAGGTTTCGTATGCCCTTGAATACCCCATTCATTGATTCAATAAGATTTGTTGTCATATGCCCCCATCTTTGGCCATTGTCGTATGACCTAGTCCACTTTTCGACCGGTATATTGTCGATCCACGTACCGGCTTCTGGATTAAACAAACAGATCTCGTTGCGGTAATATTTGAATATGGGTTGTGTCAATGCGTATCCCGCATTCATCACCGCTTTCCTCAATGTTTTGTCCTTGACCTCCCTCGAGAAATTCTGGACGATATGCCTGACGCAATAGAAATGCGTAGAAGGAGGGTCATGCCAACCATTTGCTGGATTATTATAGGCACTTTCAATGGAGGCATGTCTGTCCGAGATCAACCAGAGATCTGGTTGAGGAGCCACGTGTGTACGAAGATTTTTCAGGAAAAAGCTCCAAGCACCACCGGTCTCCCCCTCGACAAGGGCAAACGCAACGGGGAAAATGTTATTGTTGCCATCTTGTGCAACTGCCATCAATAGCGTGCCTTTGTACTTCCCATACAACCAAGTCCCATCAATTTGTAGATTTGGTTTGCATGATGCAAACCCTGTGATGCATGGTTGAAATGCCCAAAACACGCGACTGAATATTCCGTTGTCATGCAGTAGACTACCATCTTGGGCGTACGCTGGCAATGTTTCCAGAACATAAACACTACCTGGAGAATATGTCTTGAGTGCATTTAGGTAGCGGGGAAGTTCTCAGTATGACTCCTCCCAGTTTCCGTACACCCTTTCAATCGCCTTAGTCTTTGCTAACCACGCCTTACGGTAAGACGGAGTGTAGTTAAAAACCGTGGTGATGTGGGAGATGATTGTTTTCACCTTCAAAGAAGGGTCGTTGCTGACCAGGGGTAGGATTTCTTGACAGATTAGATCATGGTTGAGTTTTCGGTGGTCTTGTGATTGAGTGGAACTTACACAAGTATGGGTAGTCATGGAACCTATGACCTAGCAGTCACCCCTTAATCTGTATGATGCGGTCAGCTTGAACATACAGTCAGGGTGGACACACTTGATCTTGTACCTTTCTGGGTTTACACGATCCACCTTAAAATCAACCGAGTTGAGCATGTGAAATTTTTTGATGGCCCTGATGCATTCCTCTCTGTTATGAAACTTGTCCTTCTCTTTTAAATTTTCATCCGACTGCATATACGGTTGGAAAAACAAGTCAGTAGAAGGTTCATCTCCACCCATGTTGAAGTTTGTCATGTGCGTAGGTGGTGTGTAGATTTTGTCAGTAGGAATACTTGGGATGCCATCATCGTCAGAATCGTCGTTCACCATTTCATCAAACTCTAACTCGTTATCTTCTTCTTCATCATCAACTGCATCTACCTCATCTTGTTCATTCTCCAAAGGATCAACCTCCTGTGTCACTGGAGGCTCTACCTCCTGTGTCACCGGAGGCTCTTGAAGCAAAACGTACAACTCAATAGAGTCGTTTCCAGAATAGACATGGCTGGAAATCATGTTCTGGAGATCCTCGTCATCTTGAACTTCAACCTTATAAAAAATTACTTGGTTGTTTCCAAAAAAAACTGGACTCTGATAAAATATCTGGGATACCGGGCCTCGTTCAAGTTTGGCCTCCAATCTTTTCTTGAAGTACGAGAAATTTTCTTTCCCGTTTAAGAGAAATCGAACGTTGTCGGTGTTTCTAAACAAAAACCCAACTGTGGGACACATGTATGTCTCACCGTTGAAATGTGCTTTGACAACAAATTATGGTGAAGAGGCCATTGTGTAGAATTGTTTTAAGGTTTGAAGGTTGGAATGTTTGAGGTTTATTGATTGTATGAAGGTATGAATGCTGGAATGTTTGAAGGTTTGATGACTGATTCGAAGGTTGGAAGATTTTACAGATTATGTGAATCAATGTTATGTTCAACGTAATGCAAAAAATTTCAATTAAGTAAGGGATGCAACCCCCCAAGGATGCCAATAATATTACATGCAATAATGAAACCCCATAGACTGCCACCTATCCTGGCCCTATTCTGCACACATACATGTTTTGTGTAAGACTCCACCCATTCCAATGGCCTTGCATGCAACAAAGAATGGAATCCCAAAGGTTGTCACGTAGCCTGAGCCTATGCTGTAAGAAGTGACACCTCTTATTCGCCAAATGGGCTCCCGACCCATTTATCGTCCCTTATCTGGAATATGCAGGTTTTGGACATGTGATAAAGATCTCCAACTGCACCATTGACTCAAAATTCATTCTTGCAATGTTGGAGAGGTGGAGACCGGAGACCCATACATTTCACCTACGAATAGGTGAATGTACCATCACTCTCGAGGATGTGTACATGCTACTGGGCCTCCCTATCGACGGTAAGGCGGTGAACGGGTCGGTTCAACAACCCAACTCACAGTGTGAAGAACTGTTGGGTAGGGATATGATAGAAGGTGGTGGAGTAAGAGGGCAGGGAATACTACTCACTGACCTGAAACGGCATTATGCAAGTATGGAATTAAATGAAAATTCCTCAGAGAATGATCGAGTAGTAAAAGCCAGAACGTATCTTATGATACTTTTTGGTACATTTTTATTTCCCGAAAGTACGGGGAATAGTGTAAATTTCATGTACTTACATTTACTAACAAATTTTGAAAAAACTAGAAAATATAGTTGGGGTTCTGCAGTATTAGCCCACCTGTACAGTTCCTTGTGCAAAAACGCAGTCAAGGAAAAATGTACATTTTATGGGTGCACATTTTTACTACAAGCCTGGGGTTGGTGGAGGATGGAGTCCTTAAACCCCATCAAAAACAACACTTTTGGTTTCCCGTACGCAACAAAGTAAGTCATTAAGTTATAGCATTTATAACTATTCTGCTCTTTCTAAAATATATGCTAAAAATAACATGTTTCTCATTTCCTTTAGGTACTGCGTGAGGGGTATGGATTACAGCAAGAATCCAAGATTCAATGTCGCACTCTACCGGAATCTGTTGGATCACTTAGGCCCAGATGACGTACGTCGTAGCTTTTAACTTTTGTTCATTTTAATTATTTATACATTACTTTTGCGCTAACCTGATTTAAATTTTATCGCAGTTCGTCTGGTGACCATATTTGGGTTTGGGCCATGCTCCAAACCCAGAGGATGCAGCAACTTGGACTGCAAAGACTGCACTCATTCGGTTCAACATTGTGGAGATGCACCACAGCGACCGTGTGAAGATGCAGTTCCGAATGCATCAAGAGATACCAAGTGATCCAACAGATTTATCCCCCTGGCATCTAAAAAGGGTCGACGCCCAGTGGGGTCTTACCAACTGGAAAGACTTTGCTCCGGAATGGTGTAAAATGTGGCAAAGGCGTCACCGCTACATCTTGCAATCCCCGGTTTTCCTTACTCAAGGTAACATGCGACACACTGATCAACATATGTCGTGGTACAGGTCGGTTAGTAACCCAGAAATGCACGTGTCTCATCCGAGGTACTTGGTTGACCCACGCACACAATGGGCACAACCCTCGATTCCCCATCAACAAACCCAAAATCCATCAACCTCAAACCAACCCCCAAGAAGAAACAGACCAACAAACACACAACCACACTCCCCACCACAACACAACTACAATCAAATGTCGTACTACCAACCACAATCACCACCAAACTACCAATACCCGGATATGCCTCAAACCCAACCACAATACCAACCCCAATACCAGCACACCCACATACCCCAGACACAATTTCAGTCTTCCACATATCCCAATATGGCGCCCTCAACATCCAGCCTTAGCCCTGATATGGGAATGTCAGAAGATTATGACCAAGCCGACCAAACCTACCATCAACCACCATATCACCAAACAACCCAACATCCACAATACCAAACACCCCAAGATCCATTTCCTTTCTACCCCCCTTACTCAGACGACCAATGCTACCGACCAACCATGGAACCCCACCCACCGCCAACACGACCAAACTTTGAGGGTATGGGTAACCGACTGTACCAGAGCGAATCTTCGAGATATGGAGATCTTACTGATTTTATGGATTCGGATCGCATTGACTTCGCTGGGCCATCGACCTTTCCGCAGCAGGAAACGCTACGGCACCCAGCAAGAGAAAGGCGAGGACGGGGATGCGGAACCGGGGGTCATTACCGGGTTCCGGGGGATCACTGATGTATCTTTTTTTTTTCCCAGTATTTTTTGTATCCATTTTTTTTACTGTTCTTTTAATGTAAAACAGTTGAATGTAATTATTTTTTTTTAAATAAAAAATCCATTTTGTTGATCTCTGTCTAATAGGCAACGCACAGGAAAGAAAATAAAAAAAAATGTTTGCCCTAAATTTGTACATAGGCGCCATCTCACTTGGCTTAGGGCATGCCCTAAGCACTTAGGCGCCAAGTGAGATGGCGCCTCCCTTAAAAAAGGAGGTGCATGCGCCAATTGAGATGGCTTCTCCTTTGTGGAGCCATCTCAAACATGGTTATTTGCGTAATTTTTTCCGAAACCCGGTTATTTATGAAATATTTTTTTAATACATGGTTATTAATAAAAAAATTCTCAAAACCACTATCAGTGGGGAAGTGAAAGAGGACAAGTAGACAAAGCTACCATGGTGAAAACACCGACGGAAGGAGGCATGTACGAGATAAGCGGTCTAGACAGTGTCCATGCTAAGGTAGACGCCCTCACCCTTAAGATAGATAACTTGACCGCAATACCTCCAGCCACCGTGGCTGCTATAACTCCAAATTGCGAGATATGCGGAGTGCCTGGACATGCAATTATCGAATGTAAGATCTTGGCAGGAACTCCAACCGACCAAGTAAGTTATGCTCAAGGAAACCCTAACTCGAACACATACAACCCTGGATGGAAAAATCATCCAAATTTCTCGTATAAAAACCCCCAATGCGTTGTATGCTCCAAAACAAACACCTGATGTGCCACCTGGATATCAGAAACCTCCTGCAAACGCTCCTAATATGCCTAGAAAATAAAAATTAGAATTGATGATGGAAAACTTCATAGCTACCCAAGCGCAAACAAACAAAGTCGTTCAAAATCAAAACATAAACACTAACGAGCAGATAAAACAATTAGCGAACAAAATAGATGCTTTGGCCACCCACAATAAAATGTTAGAAACCCAAATCTCTCAAGTGGTTCAACAACAAGCACCTACAGTTGCACCGGCTGATACATTTCCTGGTCAACCACAACCTAACCCGAAAGGGCATGCTCATGCCATCATATTAAGAAGTGGAACTGAGTTAGACGGACCGACTGACCCAAGACTTACAAATCCAGCTATGTACCAAAGATCCGAAGAACCAACTGAGAAGGAGAATCAACCCGAGAAGAAGGAGGAGGATAAAGAAGATAAAGGAGGAGAGGCCGAAGAAAAAGAAAAACCTTATGTGCCTCCACAACCTTATAAACCCCAAATCCCATTTCCTGGAAGACTAGCTAAACCTAAGAACGTAGGGCAATTTAAAAAATTCGTTGAACTTCTGAAACAACTTAATATAAAAATTCCTTTCACAGAAGCCATAACTCAAATGCCCTCCTATGCCAAATTCCTCAAGGAAATATTATCTAACAAGAAAAAGCTAGAATATAATGAAACAATCACACTTACTACTGAGTGTAGCATAATTATACAAAACAAGATGCCTCCTAAGCTAAAAGATCCTGGAAGCTTCTCTATACCCTGTCATATAGGAAAGTTTGTCATAGATAAAGCTCTGTGTGATTTAGGAGCTAGTATTAGCGTTATGCCTTTTTCCATATGCAACAGACTTGAAATGGGAGAACTAAGACCAACAAAGATGTCCGTTCAATTGGCAGACTGCTGTGTTAAATACCCAGTAGGAATCTTAGAGAATGTTCCCGTATGAATAGGTCAGTTCTACATCCCTATAGATTTCATAATCATGGACATTAGAGAAGACGAAAGTACACCTATCATTTTAGGAAGACCATTCTTAGCTACCGCTGGAGCCATCATAGATATAAAGAAAGGCAAACTAACTTTTGAAGTAGGTGAAGAGAAAGTCGAATTTATTCTGACACAGTTCCTACAAGTGCCTGCCATAGATGACACATGTTATCTGGTAGACATCACGGACGAATGTGTGAGGGAAATTGAATGGGAACCGATACCTTGTTTTGAAACCATGAAGATTCCCACACCTCTAATATTCGAAGATAACGAATGGTGTCCCGAATATCGAGACGACAATCTAAGCGAATTCTTAGCTCTGGCACCTGACCATATGCCTTGTCCGAGAAAACCAGCCTTGGATCTTAAGCCATTACCTAAGACCCTTAGATATGAATTCCTCGACACCGAGCTTAAACGACCAGTAATTGTCAATGCAGACTTAGGACAATAAGAAACAGATAAATTATTACAAGTCTTAAGAAAATACCCATCTGCCTTGGGATATAACATTACGGATCTCAAAGGAATAAGTCCTTCCATTTATATGCATCACATTATGTTGGAAAACTACTGCAAATCTTATAGAGAACATCAACAAAGAATTAACCCAATATGGAGTACCGTAGTTAAAGACGAACTAAAAAAACTTATGAACGCAGGAATCATATACCCAATCTCTGATAGTGAGTGGGTAAGCCTAGTCCATTGTGTACCAAAGAAAGGAGGTATAACAATCACGTCAAACAAAGCAGGCGAAGCTATAGCGGAATGAACCGTAAGCGGAGCTAAAATGTGCATTGACTATAGGAAGCTAAAAAAAGCAACTCGTAAAGCCCATTTTCCTCTACCATTCATCGATCAAATGCTTGAGCGATTGGCTAAGCACTCTCATTACTGTTACCTAGACGATTACTCGGGATTTTTCCAAATTCCTATTCACCCCGATGACCAAGAGAAAACAACATTCACATGTCCTTATGGAACTTTCGCCTACAGACGAATGCCGTTTGGATTATGTAACGCTCCCGCCACATTTCAGAGATGCATGGTGGCAATTTTTGCTGATTTCGTAGAAAATATCATGGAGGTCTTTATGGATGACTTCTCTGTATATGGAGAGAGTTTTGAATATTGTCTAATAAATTTAGAGAAAGTTTTGGAGAGATGCGTGAAAGTGAACCTCGTTCTGAATTGGGAAAAATGCGACTTTATGGTCAAACAAGGAATTGTGGTAGGACATGTTGTGTCTGAGAAGGGGATTGAAGTAGATAAATCAAAGATCTAAGTCATAGAAAACTTACAACCCCCTAAAACTGTAAGAGAAATACGCAGTTTCTTAGGACACGTCGGTTTGTACCGACGATTCATAAAAGATTTCTCGCAAATTTCCAAACCTCTAACTACCCTCCTTATGAAAGACGTTGAATTTGATTTCGATGACAAATGCCTAAGGGCATTTAACCAATTAAAAACAACTCTTATATCCGCACCAATCATGCAACCACCTGATTGGAGATTACCATTTGAAATCATGTGCGATGCGAGTGATTACGCCGTAGGTGCAATCCTGGGAAAAAGAAGAGATAAGAAGCTTCATGCGATATACTATGCAAGTAGAACCCTGGACCCTGCACAGATGAATTACGCGACCGTAGAAAAGGAACTTTTAGCTGTAGTCTTTGCACTGGAAAAATTTCTCTCCTACCTCGTGGGCGCAAAAATAATCATTTATACAGACTATGCAGCTATTAGATACCTGCTAACCAAGCAAGATTTAAAACCAAGACTATTGAGATGGATTCTACTTCTACAAGAGTTCGATTTAGAGATTAAAGACAAGAAAGGTACCGAGAACGTAGTAGCCGACCATTTATCTCGAATGGAGAGGCTGAAACCAGAGGAGGTGCCCATTAACGATGACTTCCTGTATGAACGTTTGTTAGCTCAGATGGACTTAGGAGGTGCCAACATAGAAAACCCTAAATTAAATCCAAACCAATTACTTTTAGAACTTGACACACATGCCGTTAGCCATGATTTACAAGAAAGCCAAGACGCAATAGATAATGATACCAACGAAATTGTGAACACTGTCTGAACAAATCAGACCTTACCGTGGTATGCAAATATAGCAAATTACTTAGCTGCTAAAATCCTACCCCCTGATCTGACCTATCAACAAAAGAAAAAATTCTTTCACGATCTGAAACATTACTTTTGGGATGAACCTTTACTATTCAAGATAAGTGCCGACGGTATTTTCCGAAGATGCGTCCCAGAGAGCGAAATTGAAAACATTATTTCTCATTGTCAGGACGCCCCTTATGGAGGCCATGCAAGCACATCTAAGACATGCGCTAAAATTTTGCAGTCTGGTTTATATTGGCCAAATCTATGGAAAGATGTGCACATAGCCATTCTTATCTGTGATCGATGCCAACGCACTGGAAACATATCCAGACGTGATGAGATGCCTCAGACTGACATTCTACAAGTCGAAGTCTTTGATGTGTGGGGAATAGACTTCATGGGACCATTTCCTTCATCATTCGGAAATAAATACATACTCGTGGCTGTAGATTACGTTTCAAAATGGATCGAAGAAATAGCTTCTCCAACAAACGAAACTCGAGTAGTGACTAAACTCTTCAAGAATATTATCTTCCCACGATTTGGTGTACCCAAACAAGTCATAAGCGACGGTGGCTCACACTATATATCCAAATTTTTTGATAAACTCCTAACCAAATATGGGGTGAAACACCGTGTAGCAACACTGTTGTACCCCAAAATTTGCCCTCCCATATTTCTCAAAACATTTCAAGAAAAATTCACAAGTCCAACCCGGCGCATCATATTCAGGTGTTCTTTCGCCAAGATATCTCTGATAACGTATTCTCAAATTCAGGTTCGGCTCAAGAGTCAATTCTTTAAAGAAGATATCCGAATGTGTGAGTTTTCTCGAAGAAATATGGTGAAAAGTGTGCTGAAAGTGCAGTTTTTACGCGCTAAAAAATTCATAACTTGAAGATCGTGACTCGTTTTGAACCCGTTCCAGCGGCCAAAATTCCGTCTTGACATTATCTACGTTTTCATCTCTCACTGCTGGAAGCCAATTTCGATCAGAAGGTCTTCAAAAATGTGGATTTATCAGGTATTTTCAGGCAGAAAATTTGTGACAGAAGTTTATTTGCGTCATGTTCAAAAAATCATAACTTGGTCGATTTTCATCGTATCGAGCTGGTTCCGGTGCCAAAATTTCACAAATTGAGTTGACTACATTTTCACAGAAGGTATTGAGTTCAAACGGTATTCAAAAGGCCTTCGTTTTTTGCTCAGAGTGCATGACACGCTGAAAATCCTGAATGCTGAATATTATTTCATCTGGGCCGAAACTTCGAAAATTCATAACTCGGTCAATTTTTATCGGATTGGGCTCATATTTTTACACAAGGTCCCTGACTCATAGATCTACAACTTTGCTTCAAAAGTCGAGACCAAATTATGCATCGATCAATACCAGTTTTTTATTGAAGAACGTGTCAGAGTCGACACGGGAGCCCAAAATAGGTTTGTCTGAGCTGAAACTTCAAAAATTCATAACTAATTCACCTTTTATCCGATTGAGTCGATTTTCGGACAGGAGTTAGTTCTAGATGTCGGCTACATTTTGTTTTCACATTTCAACTTCAAAAAATGTACTTAAGTCCCTGCGATTTAGCCTGGAAAGTGACGAATTCAAGTGAATTTTGGAGGCCCAATTGCACATTCAAAGCCCATTTGGTTTACCCTAATTTCCATTATATAATCACCTTCTTTTCACACAAACCAGAAGAAGAGAAAAAGAGAGAAAAAGAGAGAAAAAACCTTGCCACAACACTGTTAGAATATCAAATTCTTTCAAGAACCCTAAAACCTTGAAATCCTTATTACAAATCCCTCTCTCACCACAAACAAGCCATCACAGTTATAAACCAATACCTCACTATTTCTTCAGTAAGGATAAGGCTGGCTTGATCTCCATGATCCTAATTTTCCAGTAAGGCATAAAAGCATTCAGGTCACTAATCTTCCAGTAAGGGTAAGATTGATTTGATCTCCATGATCAAAAGGGTATAATCATTCATACATGCCATATTGTGCCTAAACATTAAATTTCTTCATATGTTGGTTTTATTTGAATTTTTATGATTTTATTTAATGTGTTCATGAGGTTCAACACTGCAGATTTAGACAGGATCCCATGCAGGTTCATTAAGGAACGTTGAGGCCAAAAGCCAAATGGGCAAAACAGAACATTTTACACATGACCCCAATACATGGCGAGACAGACATCCTGAGAAGATTAAGGAACGTTGAGGCCAAAACGCAAATGGCCAAAAGCCAAAAGCCAAATGGCCAAAGTAGAACAACTTATGCATGATGAGGCCAGAACACAAATGGCCAAACCACTCCAATTCACCTCCAATTGGGGACAGAACCCCCTAAGGTATTGTATTTCTTTTCTTTTCTTTATTTTATTTGTTTCAATTATTTCTTTTTTTAATTAGTTCCTTTAATTTAATTTATTTTCATAAAAAAATAAAACAATATAAAAATCAGAAAAAAGACAAAAAATAAGTATTTTTATTTAATGTTATTTTTTTGTAAATAAATATCACTAATTAATTTTAGCTTTGTAAAATTAGGTTTAATTCAAACCTTTTTCTTAATAAACTTAAAATTGGTAGAATTAGGTTTTAATCAATTTTTATCCTTTTTTTCTTTTCTTTTACAATAATTAATTATTAAATATTATTTTTGTAATTAAATTACCATGTAAATAATTAGATTGATCTTAGGTTTAATTTTAATATGTTTTCTTAATAAATTAAAAAACAACTAGAAATAGGGTTAGATTTCATTTAATTCTCTCATAAAAAACCATAAATACAAAAATCTCAAAATAATTTCTTTTTTCATTCTTATTTCATTAGTTTAATCATTTAATTTAATTTCATTAAAAAGGGTCCAACGCCCTCGTTTCCAATTTTAATTCCTATTCGCGCATTTTTATTTATTTTGTTTCTTGTAAATATTAATGTAATTCTCCCAAAGCCGTGTAATATTTATTTTTCGCACTTTATTTTATTTCTTTATTTACTTTCCGTCAAATCGGGTCCTGGATTTTAATTTTGGCGATGTGGACCCGCGCCTTTGTAATAGTTTAGAACTTTCAATTTCCGCACCTTTTTTTACTGTTAAATAAATGCATGCAAGAATGAATGATAAAATAAAAACAAACGCATAGATCACTTTGACATGAACAAGATAAATGCAAATGAACATGACACACGAATCACACACCACCCCTAGGGTACGCCTCACTGTTGCCTTGCCTCGAAAGGTGATCGTCGAGTAGAGGATGTCTTAGTAAGTCCTCATGATCCGGGAACCTGGCATGAGGGTAGCTTCTAAGGTGTCTTCCCATTGCTCTGGTGATCACCATGTCCCGAACCTCGAATTGACCCGAATACCTCCAACGGTGGTGCTACCTACCTCTCAATGGTGGGATGGCACTACTTTAAAGGACATTTACACAGACGAATTCCTTAGGGTAGGTAGACGACTCTAGATACTTGCTCTAAATTTCAAAACAAATCAAAAATACTTTTCACACCGACACCTTTTCAAAAAGCTTTCGAAAGCAATTTTTCAAACACTCTTGAGGATCGATACAAGAGTCGAACTGGAATTTTCAAAGAAACTTTTTAAAACCCACAATTGAAAAGCAAACAAACCATTTTTGAAAACACAAATGAGCAAGTATCTAAGAGCCCATGGATAACAATGGATAGAAAGGGTGCTAATACCTTCCCTTTCTATAATCTACCTCCCGAACCGAGAGCAATCTCTTTAAGGAATTTTTCTGTGCTTTTGTCCTTTCCATTTGGAGAAAATAAAAGACGGTGGCGACTCTTGCTTCCGCGACATTTCGCGAACCAGCGTTAAACAGTCAGTTCCAGATCCACCGATCACAGAACTGGCGACTCTGCTGGGGAAATCTTTATAAAGTGAGGTGTACCTTAGGCTTAGTTCATAACTATGTTTTCAATTGCTTTCTTTGCTTGCTTTATTATTGTGGGATCGTCTTGGGAGTTCTATAGATCATAACCCGGATCTGGGGGATACCTTCTTAGAAAGTAGCAACAAGACTGTGAGGGAACTGTGCGGGGTATACCGACATGGTTGAAACAGTCTGCTACGTTGATGTGGCACTTTGGTGTGTACCGGTAACCCTTGAGTTCAGTCAAGGAGAGTACGGGGCCTCCGCGTGGTGTCATGAAGCATCAACAGAACTTAGGAACCTTAATTGAACTATCTTGGCCTCTTTAGGGTAGTGAGATAACTGACTTTGGTGCAGTCCGAGGTTGGTTGATACTCGATACTACACTCAATTGAGGGTTGCTTTCTTGGAATATTTCGGTCGCCAGTTCAGTGGCTAAATCGAAACGATGAACAATGAAAGCAATCCCGTGATATTGGGACCCTTAGAACCCGGTTACTCCTAATAGGACAGGTTGAGCCCACCAACTTCAAGAGGGTAATACCCAGACCCCATGCTGGCCTGAACTCTAAGGGTTTCTCTTGTGTGACTTGTGTGCCTTCCAACTTGACTACTTGCGTGCTTGTTATCTGACACTTGAGTTTCTTGCAGGTTTTGTTTATAGTCCTTAATTGGGACTCATAACAGAGTTACTAAGTCTTGCAGGTTTTGTTTATAGTCCTTAATTGGGACTCATGACAGGTTTTACTTGAGTTTCTCGCAGGTTTCGTTTATAGTCCTTAATTGGGACTCATAACAGAGTTACTAAGTCTTGCAGGTTTTGTTTATAGTCCTTAATTGGGACTCATGACAGGTTTTACTTGAGTTTCTCGCAGGTTTCGTTTATAGTCCTTAATTGGGACTCATAACAGAGTTACTAAGTCTTGCAGGTTTTGTTTATAGTCCTTAATTGGGACTCATGACAAGTTTTAGTTGAGTTTCCCACAGGTTTCGTTTATAGTCCTTAATTGGGACTCATAACAGAGTGTACTGAATTTCTTGCAGGTTTTGTTTATAGTCCTTAATGAGGACTCATAACAGGGTTTACCCATATTACCCCATGCATCATGACATCATATCATTGCATACATCCTAACCCATTTCAAGGATCTCAAGGGCTTGTGATGCAGGTCATGATGAATCAAACATCTAGCAAGGGGCAAAGATGATTTATTTTCCTCTAGCCAAAGTTGTCAGAGGCTATGACCCACTTGATATGGTGAGCTTTGACTCCTGAAGAAGGTTCCCTTAGCCAAGGTTGTTTGGAAAGCAAAATAAGGTTGATGACTTAAGTCAGGGGCTATGACCCACTGGATATGGTGAGCCTTTGACCCTTGAAGAAGAATTCTCAATAACATGGGTTTCCTTCAATCAAGCTACCGGACCCAAATTCTAACAACTTTTCTTGTTTACCCCGCGAGGTCCTTGAAAACATTGCATGCATATCATGCATATCATTGCATAACAGGTACCCTTTGGACAGGTCACTTACCATCTCCGCTGTTTATTTCAGCAATGGCTTCCCAACAAGATAACCAGGACTTTCTTGCTCAAGAGACCCGGTTCGGGAAAATCCTCCTGAATCTATCCAAGGGGCAGGAAGAGCTAAGGACACTTCTCATGGAGACCTTTGTCAGGAACAGTGCTGAGGATGAAAGGCTGAAACACCTACAAGCTGAGGTGGATGCATTGAAGGTCCAGATGTTGGGGCAGGTGACTGCCATTCAAGGGTTAGCTCAAAGACAAGATGAGCTCTGGTTTCTCGTCAACCAACTGCTTCAGGGTAACCAACTGGGGCAAAAGTCTAAGGGTAAAAAGCCAGTTATCGTTCAATCATCCTTGAGACAAGGAGGTAAGGGGAGAGCTCCTCAAATGGCTCCAGTGTCACAAATTCAACATCACAACCAACAAAAGAGCGAGAGAAGGCAGTTCACTCGGCTCAGCATGACCTTATCCCAGATATTGCCACAGTTGCTGGAGACCAAGCTGGTAACTCTAAAAGAAGCTCCGAAGAACCAAAATACAACGTCACCAAAGTATGACCCCAACGCCCGCTGCGCTTATCACTCTAACAGCCCGGGGCATACTACAGATGATTGTTGGAGCTTGAAAAATAAGATCCAAGACATGATCGACGCTGGAGAGATTCAGTTTAAAGTACCCAAGACTCCCCACGTGATCACTGCTCCCTTGCCAAAACATGGCTAGGATTGAGAAACTTTTGTTCATTTGAATGTTCAAGTTGCAATTTTCTTTTGTTCAAACATTTACTCATGTTAAACATTGTTATTTCATTAATGCATCGCATATGTCTGTTCTGAAACAATATATTCGTATTCACTAAATGCAAATTATTTTCATATTTTTTCTGATGATCAACTCTCACTTAATAATTCTAAGCCTCTTGAGGGAGGATGACGAAAACGATACCACAATCTACAGTATGCTTCTGAACAGACCCCGCTGATGAGGTACAGGCATTGTTTCAATTCCTAAAACACTGGAGTAATAAGGAAGATAATCCCTCGTCAACCCCTCTGAGCCAAAGAAGTAGGAGTTTTTCTTTTCGAAAATTAAAACCCTTTATCATAACCTGGGGCAGGGTAGTCTCTCAGTTGATCCAAGTACATAACGAATGGCACCAAAGAGATCCTTACGAAAAAAGAAAGACAGTGATGGTTCCGAACAATCGTAAAGAAAGACAGTCCTTATCTCAAAAATAAAAAAACCAATTAAGTCAAAATCCATGAAGGAGACTTACGAAACTGGGGCATCCCGCTGACTGTAATTCCAAAAAAGGAAACAGTTCAGACAAAAAAAGAAAGGGATAACAAAAAAATCAGTCAAGAAAGAGGTCTTACAAACCCTCAACGAAAAAAGAATGACTGCCTATTCAAAATAAGTTATCAACATCCGAATCATCACCGGAAAATCAGAGCAAAGACTCAAGCAAGGTCTAACGTATGATCAACTGAGTTTAGGTTTGGAGAACATCACGAAGAGCGGGTGGGTACAAATATAATTTGAGCCTTTATCCTTTGTTTCTTAAACTGTGAACCAGGCCACGTTATAACCCTTAAAAGTCCTAGCTGAAGCATGGATTAGTTCGAAAGCATACTGTGACGAAAGGTATCCTGACTCCTTAAGGCCTACGGTAAACACGGAGTTGACATCACGTTTTACAAACATTCACTTGTTTTATGAAAAATAACGCATTTTCAAAATCTTCAAGACAGACATAAGCTTTGCATTTTTGATATAATATTGTTTGCATATGACCATTCGTTTGAACAGCAGGAAAATTCGCACGATGAAAGTCTAGTGAACAAAAGCACTTCCAATCAAGGGGCATGGCATGACTATTGTCTATTATCTGGGGCAATTCAGTCAAGATTCGAAGAATCTTTCAAAATGCCAAGATAACCAGGGGCAAATCTCCGCCTGAGTCACTTAGGGCACTCCAACAACGAATCTTGCCTAATCAAACATCTTCTGGTGGCGTGGCAAAATACTTCCAACAGGGGCAACTCCCCACATTCCCTGAACGTGGACATAGTCGAAAAAATACTACGCATAATCAAAGACCCGCTAGGTTGACATGCCTAGGCAAAAATTAGGGCTTCCCGGCGAACCAAAAGGGTTCGGGCAAAATGAAGGGGTGAAATGAAAAAATCTGTACACCCGGCAAGTCGAAAACCTGAAAAGGCGGCTTGGGCAAAAATGGGTATCCCGGTGGACTGAAAACCCGAAAGGGCGGTCCAGGCAAAAGTTAGGGATCAAAGTGTACGACTATGTCCTGTCATCTTGTCACCTGCCTACCAGAAGAAGATTGGTCAAATCGGCAGTCCTCAAGCACCTCCACAGGTATCTCCCTCTCCCACATCAGAAACAGGGGCAATAATGGGTGGTCTAAGCAATCTGATTGTTCTGTCCTCCAAGGTATCAAGGTAGGTTCCGTTAAAGAACATAACCAATACAATTCAATACTTCCCCAGGAGTCTAGCCCAGTGTCCCCAGGAAAGTGGAATCCAGCTCCCCAGCAGTAAGCTTATCCCCAGTAGATTCTGGAAGCTTGTCCCCGCAGAGCACGAACGCGTCGTCCGGCTTTATTCAAAGAGTTATGCCCTTATCAGGATATAACTGGGTTATCCTCAGCTAAAATCCACGGAAAGATCGTCCTCGACGAAGCCTTCTTATCCCCAGCGAAGTCTATCAATACTTCCAACATAACAAGGGTATCCCCAGCAAGTTATTATCAACGACTCAGCAAAGTATCTCTCTCCCCACAGAGTTTTGCTTCCCAGCAAGATCGCTAGAGTAATTTTCTCCTCGCAAAGTTATCCATTCGCCAAGTTTATTCCCCAACGGAGTCATCTTCTCCTACCGGTATTCTTGCAGCTCATCCCCAGCGGAGGCAAAATCTATTCTTCAACATCAGCCCAGGAGGGACTTCCCGGCACCCGTCAAGGATTTATTTTCCTAGACGAAAAAATACATTCATAAACATCTTCATACATTATAGCATGCATATACGCATCATGAACATACAATCTCACGTATTCAGAGAGCATCTCGCATGTCATACCACATGACATCGCATACAACTAACGCTTGTATTTTCAGGACAAAAGTACAAAAATGATTACCATCAATGGTCGCAACTAAAGATCCGATTCCTGAATCTTGCCAGGGTGTATCTGTTGATGACCAATTACCAGATCCGATTCCTGTATCTTGCCAGGGTGTGTCTGAAGAGTTCGAGGATCCGATACCTGAATCTTGCCAGGGTGTATCCGTTGAAGACTAACATTACCAGATCCGATTCCTGTATCTTGCCAGGGTGTGTCTGAAGAGTTCGAGGATCCGATACCTGAATCTTGCCAGGGTGTATCCGTTGAAGACTAACATTACCAGATCCGATTCCTGTATCTTGCCAGGGTGTGTCTGAAGAGTTCGAGGATCCGATACCTGAATCTTGCCAGGGTGTATCCGTTGAAGACTAACATTACCAGATCCGATTCCTGTATCTTGCCAGGGTGTGTCTGAAGAGTTCGAGGATCCGATACCTGAATCTTGCCAGGGTGTATCCATTGAAGACTAACATTACCAGATCCGATTCCTGTATCTTGCCAGGGTGTGTCTGAAGAGTTCGAGGATCCGATACCTGAATCTTACCAGGGTGTATCCGTTGAAGACTAACATTACCAGATCCGATTCCTGTATCTTGCCAGGGTGTGTCTGAAGAGTTCGAGGATCCGATACCTGAATCTTGCCAGGGTGTATCTGTTGAAGACATTTCAAGACCTAGACCGGTTCAGTTAATCGACC